>CAIGQW010055694.1:12473317-12540539 GCA_903798125.1 Danio choprae | reverse complement strand
GTGTATGGATGTTTCCCAGAGATGGGTTGCAGCTGGAAGGGCATCCGCTGCGTAAAACATATGCTGGATAAGTTGGCGGTTCATTCTGCTGTGGCGACCCCAGATTAATAAAGGGACTAAGCTGAAATGAAAATGAATGAATAATAATAATAATAATAATAATAATAATAATAATAAAAAATCACCTGGCCTGAGTGTGAGCAAATTAACAGCAAACTTCCATTTTCTTTAAATAGTTACAGCCAGATGCAGAATAGCTATTTAAATTAAAATAAAATTTAAATGAAAATGATCTTCAAAGAATACTGTAAAAGTAAGGTAACTGTAATAAAACCTTGAAGAAATGGTTGCATGCAGACAGTTCATGAATAAAAAAGAAGCCAGTTCTTCAATTCTGAATTTTACTTAACATTTCATTGCACAAATGTGTTTTCTCTTGCAGTGGTTTTGTGTGTTCCTTTCAAACATTTTCCAGTTCTCTTTAGTTGACTGTGAATTATTTCCTTCAAGCTAAAATGGATCTGTTTAGTCTTGACATCCACTTGTAGGCCAGACTGGAAGACTAATGCGCAATGCGTTTTCTTTGGACTTTCCTTAGGTTTTTGAGTAAAAGCTGTGATTAACATCACTTTCAGAGACCATCTCCTAAGCACGATTTTCGAGCCGCCTTGATCTTTAAAAAAGCTGCACCCCTAATAGGAGCTAATAAGTGTTGAGTTTAAGCGCTTGTGTTTGGGTGCATTTCACATCCTGGGGGTCATCTCTGTAATGTCTGCATTGATCAATAGAGCTTGTGCTTGAATAATTATCTGTGGCTGAGCTTGCTGAATGCAGTCCAGAGTCAGTGTAAGATATTGCACAGCACTATGAGTACAAATACGCACTAATGACCTTCGTTCATCTATCATCTGGGCGTGATCAATCTGTTTGTGTGGAGTGATGGAGGGAAAAGCATCAGATGAGTGATATGGATCTGAGAACATTTTCCATTCATCACCCCTGTGCCACATGACATTTGCCCTAAAAATGATATTGATGTCAGACCTATTTTAAGACACCAACTGCATTTGGGCATTCAGTGTCTTCTTATTGGTCAATTTATCTGCTCTGAACGGGAAGCAGCACTGAAAGGTCAATTTTCCAGAAAAGCCAATGTTGCAGCTGTTGTCAAAGAACAAAAAAAAAAAAACGCTTTCCAACAATGACGTTGGCTACTTAACAAGCCGCACACAAACACAACAAAAAGCTATTGTCTAACCATACATAAATTCATTAATCTTGCTCACACTTTTTTTCTAAAGTCCATCATCTGCATACATTATTGGATGTGACCTATAGAAGATTAATTTAAACAAGCAGATACATGAGCCTGCCTGCAGTTGTTCCTCACACATGCCATGCGGCAGCACCATTACATTACATTACTCATTTAACACAGACTTGTTTTTTTATTCAAACTAATTTACAGTACATACTACTGGGACAACCTTTCAGGAGCATTCTGAGGTTAAGTGCGTTGCTTAAAGGCAAAATGGTGGTAACTCTGAAATCACTAGGGCTTGGGATACCATATCCAAACCACTAAGGTGGTAAAAGCAAAGTCCTAGCATAGGATTCTTTCCATTTGCCTCTAGAAGCCTCCGATGTGTTACCATCATTGAGATGCTCCAAATCACTTTCCAGAACTTTTGCATTTACTGTTTCTTGCTGGTGGAACCATTCCCATAAGGATTCACTGACAATAATGAAATAGCACCAGAAAACTCTTCTGTGAGCACCCGACTATTTCAAAAACCAAACATATTTATTAGATTTTTTTTTGCTTTTCAACCCTTCTCTAATCATTGTGCTTGACGCTTCTTGTTAGTATTGCTCTCTTTATGTGCCTCTAGATGCCTTTAAGTAATTTTAGATAAAAGTGTCTATTAAATGACTAAATGTAAATTTAAATAACCAACAAACTAAGGGTATGCTTATATGACAGTGTTTGCAACTAAAACGTATTTTTTATGCATTTGGCCATTCATGACCTTGTCAGCAAGGTTTTTGGGAGCCTATAATTGCAAACCTTTAAAACTGGGTACATTTTTTGTAAACTACTGTAATTGCATTAATGTAATCTGTAATCAGAAAAATCAAGCATACAAGATTATAACAGACTAACCCAGTGTGTGTGTGTGTGTGTGTCCCTGTCTGTCTGTTTCGAATTTTACTTCCAATCAGTTACAAAACCACAAAAAAAAAAACATTTCCCATTTTGAAGTACAGGTAAGTACAGGTTCTCTGCACTGTGTTACAGTATGTGACAAAACAGTCAGCTTCACCCTTCCCCTAATAACCAAGATGGAGCTGATTGTAAAACAGCTAATTTAACAGCTATAAACAGAGCTGTAGGATTGATGATCAAATGTGTTATTGCGTGTTAGCTAATACTGCATATTTTAATTATACAAATAGTATAATTACCTTACAACTAGACAGACAAACTTGGACAAATCTACACCTGCAGATGTTCTTTACACCTACAGTATGGATGTAGCTTCGCTCCTATAGCCTAGCAGATTATCATACAGTACATACTATTAATATTATTGGAGAGACAGAATCATTCAGCAATTATTCATAATTATATTATATTATATTATATTATATTATAAAAAACTAGCCAAATGCTTTTTTATGATGCTTTCAAATAATATAGAATAACTTAAAAGAAACCAAAAAAAATACAGCACATAAACTATAGAGTAATTGGTTTAACACAACTGTTTTAAAGTTATAGAGAGTGGATGCATTGATTTCTTTTTTCCCCCCATGATAAAACAGTTTGGAGTTTAGTTTGGAGATTATAAGAGCAGATGGCATTTTATAAAGTTATATGACCCTTCAGACGAGACATAAAGCTGCCAGTGTGGCTCTGACAGTGTTTAAATCTGAAAATGGTGTGGAGAAAAGCCGTATTTCAGATAACTGGGAGGGTTTAGGTGGCTCACACCACTATAAACAATGTTGTCAGGATTGTGGTGTGAGCAGCAGCAGCAACAGCAGAAAACAAGCAAGCATAGCACAGTTACATGAACCCGGTGTCATAATTAGTCTCTAAAAAACAACCATCCGGTTTTGTATGTACAACACTATACTGCTTTGATTTGTACCTGTTGATCTTCTTTTGCTTGTTTGCTGCCCCCTGTGATGCAGACGTGTGGACCGAGTCTTGCTGAGGGGACAAATAAGGCTCGTTTCAAATGATAGGGTGATCACAAAACAGGCGCCACAGCCAAAACAGATCGCATTAAAACTCTCAGAGCTGTTTCCTCCCCAATTCCACTACAGGTTATTCATATTCCTCCCACTTCCTTTTTTCCCTCTACCCTTCTCTCCTGCCTTGATTTGCTGTCAAAACACATTTCACTCTCACTGAAGAATCATTTTGCATGTTGGGTTTTGAAGCATGTGTTCGCTCTCTCTCTCTACACTGACTTTCCTCATCCCAGCTGCTTTAATGTTTCTTGCAGACCAGCTTTTGACCAGACGCATATATTTTTCTTTCTCATCTAAGCTTCGCAATAAGAGCTTCAGACCTGCAGAGCTCTGTGAGCAGGAATCGCTACAGGATACATGCTAAAAAAAAATTTTTTTTTTAAATCCAATGAAAAAACTGAACTTTGTCTCCCAAAGTTTTGTGTGTGTCAGCATCATTATTGCAATTTTAACTCTGCATATTTCAGCGAGCTAACTAAAGGTAACAACACTACTGGCTTTTAGTAGTTCAGAGAAAAAGTGTATAAATAGTGTCAATTTTCTAAGCAATGAAAGATTTTCTTTTTTCTGATACATTTGCTACATTGATACATTTGCTACATTTGGAATAATAAACTGTATATACGGTAGTGTTTCCGCCATGTGTTTGAAACTTTAGTTCTCCCTAAAATGAAAAGCATGTCATTGCTTAGTAGTTGCTCCAAACCTATAGGAAATTTGTATTTTTAAGCCAATTTAGATTTCTCTGCCTATATTGAAGATCTATTCACCCAAAACTCCAATGTCTCAAAATACTAAATCAATCTGTGATATTGCATACTTGTAAAACCATTTCAAAAACCAACTCAAAAACCATTTTTTAATTATATAAAAACTTGATAAAAACGCTCAAATTGGTTTATATTGTATCTACCCTATTACGGTAGTCTGGAAAAAGCCAAACCTATTTGGCAGATACAGTAAGTTCATTTATTAAACAAAGAACAAACAGGGAAAACTCAAAGAAAACAATGGCTTACATAAACAGTTATACCAAACAAACAGGTTAAACAACGAACGACCAACAGGAAGTGAAACAAAGGAGCTTATATATTTAGGAAAAAACGTATGACTCTGAGGAAGCATTTTGACTGTAGCTACATAAGATGAAAAATACTTCAGTCAGTCATGAAACTCTAACATGAGCTAATTGGACAATTTGCATTAGTCTCAACAGCCAATCAACCTCTTCTCCCTATTAGACCTGCCTTATACACTGGTTACACATGTAATGTTAAAGGTGCAGTATGTACCCAGTGGTTGAAATAGGTATTGCACTCCTGGATTAAAACACGCGAGCACAGGTTGTCAGATTGACGAAATCAACAGGTGTCCTTGACTATCGAGCCTAAAGGCTGATTTAATTTGTGTTCTATATAAAAGCAACGGCACACGATAGAAGGAATATTTTCCATATTAAAAGGAGTTTTTGTCCTAACCAATTGATATATTAGAAGAGGCTTCTATTTCTTGCAGCTGAACAACAGAAAACTGACAATGATCACCTCAGGTACACCTCATGTGCTTAATTCAGTGTTAAATGCTAATAATGTGAGTTTGAATGCCATTTTACGTGACTTTATTGCCATACTACTGAAAGCAGCAGCAGATAGTTTACCTCAGATCTTGAGGTAAATAAAATAAATCATTTGAAATTGAACTTCAGACCTGTGACTCAAAACCAACACATATCAGTGATTCGGCATGTACATTTAATAATGTTAAAGAGGTTATAAACCTTACCATTTTGTTCGAGTGCAAAAAGTGCACATATATTCTGTGCTTCTGAACGGCTGTATTTGAATGTTTCTGTTATGTTTCGTCTGGTGCAAACAGCCAATCGGCTTATCACTGCAAATCTCGTCACATAACGTGTTGTTAGGACACGGGGTTACAATGTAACCTGCTCACCTAATGTTTACATTTGTAATATTTATGTTATTTGCTAATTAATAACCTCATGTGGAACTCTGAATCTGCGTCTCATTTCGGAGTCTGCTGCTGTCCACCGGAGGTCGCATTTCGGTCGCGGATGCATGCTTTGAGAGCCTTCCAGACTAAATGAATGAAATACGCTGTTTTCCACCAAGGAAACCTGGGGTGCTGAAATATAATTGGCTAAAGTGTCAGTGGGCGGGTTAAAAGAAACAAAACAAAGACAGCCGTATACCGACACGTAACTCACATTTTCAAAGCAGAATATCTGACTTCAGCATTGTTTTTCAGATAAACAAGACTGTTTACTTAGCAAGTTTCTTAAATATCTGCAAACATATTATGGTATTTTTATACTTTAGAAAGGTCAATAACAAACAGCACCTTTAAGCCGCCTTCCCTCTGCACACAACAAGTAACAGGCCGGAAGTCATTCATCTCCAAAGGAGAGTAATCCGAGAGCTGAGTGGAGTTCGGATTAAATTCCTACACAGAAAATTCAGATCCGATTTGAGCTGCTGATGCATTCAAATATTTTAACTTCTGCATCATTTCTGATCCCACCAGGAAATGTAAATATTTTAAGTACTGTCAGAAAAGGGGCTAATTCATACAAATTCACAATTTCAATCATATGAAAGCATACTATTTTTAAAAGGAGGTGTGCCCCCAAACCCCACTCATAACCCTCATTGGGGGATGAGCAAATTGTACTAAAATGTACAAATGAGATTAATTGGAATTAGCCACTAAATCCAAAAGTTACAAATTGCTGTGAGATTGTGTTAGCTAGACCGTATGTGACTGTTTGACCAGATGTGATGTATTGCAGTGTTTTGCAATCAGGTCCGTGTGCAGAAGATGAGAATTATTACATTTTTGTTTATTCTTAACAAAAAAAACTTACTTCTTCACAAGAAATTGAGTGAGAGTAAAAATAATGTTCATATTTATATCGTATTTTTAATACTACGTTCCCTCCAAAATTGTTGGTGGTCTACACATTTCTGTTTATTTGCATTTGTGGGATGTGTTTCATGTCACATATCGCACATGCACACTCCAGTAAACATACAGAAAACAGGTTAATGCTTTTAAGGGGCAATAATCTATTTTATGGTTTACTGTACTCCAATAAAGGAAAACGGGTGAACATGTTGGCTTATTAAGCATAATTTAGTTAAGAACACACATGTAAATATGCTTGGTGGTGCTGACCTCCATGTTAGATACTGTTCAGTGTTATAAAACAGAACTTTTTATTATCTTGTATTATTCGCCTCTCCTCTCCTTTAGACAGAAAGAGTGATGGACCTGCTTTTAACAAGCTCATCCAATCAACATTCAGCTGACTATTGCGGCTAAGCATTTGTCATGGACAGCATGACAGGCATTTTGACTTAAATCTTTCAATATACCACTATTTCTGGCTATTTTGGGATGATGTTGCTGACAGTTTGGCTTGTATATTTGCATCAAGTGTCAATTAGAGCAGTAATAAGAGTGAATGATGATATGAGCCTCTGATGGGGAAGCTGCAGGACAGAGCGGCGCTTCACTGTCACTCATACATCATTACACTGTATGTTTGTGCTTCAGAGTGTGCAAATGCAGTGCAAACATTATGTAATGCTTGTTTTTTTGGAGTTCACGTTTAGTTGTGTGTGCATGTCTGGGTCATCAGTCAGAGCTCTGTCCATCTGCTCTGTGCTTCTGAGCATTTCTTTCAGTCTCTTCGGAATTCTCCAGCGCACACATATACTGTACATCAGCTGTACATTAACATAGTGAGAAATAATAGTGCTTATGAATTTGTGTTCATAACATCAACAATTATGATTGTTGTTGTTGTTATTATTTTATAATTACTATAAGGTCTGTGGTAATAGCAATAATTACGGTTGCTGTGTTTTTACGATTTATTTTTACGAAATATTGTAATTATTAGTTATAAGTTTAGTTTTATTCATACATACAAACATATAAAACAAAAGCAAAAATATGTATTATAATTTTAAGATTATTTTATTTTTATCATCATTATCATCATCATCATCATCATCATTATTATTGTCACAGCAATAAAGGTCCATGGTAATCACAATAATTACTGTTGCTGCAATTTTTTAAATATTGTAATTATTAGTTATACGTTTAGTTATATACATATATACACATATATAAATTGACAGAAAAAAATATTATTTTTATTTGCATCATCTTCATCATCACATGCTGTATGTCACGCGCACTGTAGGACATAACAAGGCAGGAACACGGGATTAACAAAAGGACGGATTTATTGATATAAACACTTACTGACGACAGACACGGGAAACGGGCAGACAGGACATCACGTAAGACAATACACTACCAGACAACGAATGATACACATGGTAGGATATAAATAGACGGAGGGATGATTAAACTAACAGGGCACAAAGGATGGACACAGGTGAGATTAATGAACACTGAACATGGCGGGAAAAGACAGAACAAAGGGATCACATGACGAAAACAATGGCACATGACATGATGACATAGACGAACACTGACACTGTATAAATGTGTAAATAATGTAATGCATTATAATAAATGAAAAAACAATAGTTTAAACTGGTAATATATTCACACATTTTATAGTGATTACTGTAGTAACAACTGTCATCATTATTATTATTATTATTATTATTATTTAGTAGTAGTAGTAGTAGTAGTAGTAGTAGTAGTAGTAGTAGTATCATTATTATTGTTAATATTAAAAAAATAAAAAAATAATAATAATAGTAATAAAAATAATAATTCAGTTTATTAACACCTGATTAATTAAGTATTACCAGGTATAAACAAATATTAATGGTTTTATTAATTTAATATAATATTAATAATAATAATAATAATAATAATAATAATAATAATAATAATAATAATAATCAATGGCCCATAATTCTATGTAAATAGAAGCTTTCTGGAATTGAGCTGGTCATATTTGCTCATTTTAAAGAACACTTTCGCAGTGTGTTCTCATTTTGAAAGGCAACGATGAACTGTTGAACCACACATTCCGGCTTCCCAAATGATTGTCTAAATTGAAGTCTGGAAAATGAAATGATAATTAACGTCAATGAAAACAGATGGTGGCAGTTTAAACTTGCATAATAACAGCAGCCCAGATGTTGTAAAGCCATATTTATTTCAAGGGCAATGCGCAGTAGCCTAATGAGGAGTGGAATGACTTCAGACTGTGGGTCATTTTTCAATACTTTGCAAAATCTAACTTTGTGTGATATTTCAATCCACTCACATAAAGATATTACACTTTTGCATCATTGGTTGTTTTAAAGGGGATAAATAAAAATCAATCTTTTGAAAAGTCGTCAGTGTTTATGAATCAGTCGACAAACCAAATAAATAAATACAAATACAGTTTCATTATACGATACTAAATGCATATGAATATTTATACTTCCATCATGATCAGAGCTGTGCGTCTGATGAATTATTCACGTACTATAAGCAAATAACTGACATGTTATATAACATTCAGCTGAACTGTTTCTCTGAATCACAGCGGCTGCTTTTGTCTCAGCAAAACCACTACATTAAAGGGAAATATATTGGTTTAGTTCTGTTGCCGCTGACAAGATTGTGGTTCATTAGTGCGATACAGAAATAAACTTACTCAGAATGTTATTCTGCATACTAATATGACTCCTAAATAGAAAGAAAGGGAGGCTGTACAAAAAAGATGAAAAGGAAAGCAGTGAAGAACGATGAGGCTTATTAAAAATCTGTTACTTCATTTTGATTTGGTTTTTATTTACCCATTTTTCAGCTAAATTTCAGCTAAATTCAGGAATTCAGTTTTACACTTTAAAATGAGAAATAGTAATCAAATAGGAATGAAGAATCAAATTTGTGCTGTGTTGTAGGGCATTGTTCAGGAGGTGTAGAATCTGCAGCATGTTTTTGAATATTAAAGAGAAATGGCAAGTAAGACACTGAATTGAATGTGAAATTTTGAGGTACAAAAAGAGTTGCTATTTAAGGGGCATAAATCAGGACACTGTGCTTCACTAGTTTATTTGTATTATTATATAATGTTGGAAGTTTGCATGTTTTTCAAAATAAAATAAAAAAAGTTTCTGCTTGATTTATTCTTTTTACATTAAGGGATGGAAGATATGGCAATAAATATGAAGATATTTATTAACAATTTTAATAAACATTTAATGTAACGAAAAAGAATTGCGATATAATTTATTAAAATAGTTGTAAATCGTTTTAAATGCTGATACAAACTAAGATTTGGGCATATTTGTGTGTTTTATTTATATATTTTTTATTTATTTTTAAAGCCAGACAGTGTTTAATTTTCATGCCATCTAAGACTACATCTACACAGGGAGGCTTAGTGCTCAAGTGCTTTGTTTTTTCTCAGATTTTGTGTATAGCTGTATATGTTGTTGTTTTAAAATGTGGCTGAAAATCAGATTTCCAGTGTGTCGTTCCAAAGTGTCGTAGTTGCCGACCTTCTCATCAATTAGACACTATCTGACTGGAGGTTTTAGATACCCGAAAATATACTTTAATCAACATAATAAAGCCGAGGTTTTTGTCTATCTTGATTACCTACATAGTTTAATTATTACGTTTAAATTCAATTAAATATTATTTGTAAAACTATGTGGGTAATCAAGATAGACAAAAACAAGATTATGTTTAAGTTATGATATAAGAGCAATCAATGAGAGAAGATTTTCCAGCTGAAGGTCATACTGTGTGGGGAAATATGTTTCTCCATATGGCAAATATTTTAAAGTGTTTCTACTGAGCTTATTTCAGGTAACTACCAGAGGAGGGTGGACAATTGTTTGTACATACATAGGCTGATGAATATCTTATACTGTATACACCAGAACACATAAAGGGTTAAAATTATTGAGAAGATCTTAAAATGGACACTGTCACAATATGTGGATGATTGAATTATCTGCAGCTACACAGAGCTCTAGCTCAATTAAAAAAGCCTGAGAGAAAGACCATTGCTCCAAACATTGAAATCCATCCACATGTTTTTAGCGCTGAATGGATAGAGAATTATTCAATGAAGAAGCACTGTTAAGAAATTATGATGAGTAGATGATTGGAGGTGGTACCAGCAACAGATTATGAAGCAGGGATAATTATTACAGTTGTGACAAAAGAAGTACTTCCTAGATTTGAAATGCCCTCATGAAAATGTATGTAAACACTCAGAAGAAGTTGCATCTATGAAGTAACAGTTGCTTACGTAGACCTAGTGGACTGAGAGCCAAAAATAACAGGACCACTTGAAAGCAAAAACGTATCCAAGGATGGACAGAAGTTAAAAGGAGACACCTAGGGGTGGGGCAAAGAATCTGTATAAAAAATGTGAAGAACACAGACAATTGAAGGACTGTTCAGGAGATACTTCAGATTGCTGTGAGGTCTGCTCTGCACTTTCTTTGCTTTATTATGTAGAATAAAGTCTATTTTCTGGTATCCAAAACCCCCAGTCTGATAGTGTCTAAATGATGAAGGTCGGCAACTACGACAAAAGCAGATTTGAATTTAGCAGCTGATCATGCAATGCACTGAACATTCAAATCACACCACTGTGATGGTTAAATCCAGAGAACAGCCAAGACTGACCACACCAGTTAAGTGAACTCCTTAAGAGCAG
Source organism: Danio choprae (assembly GCA_903798125.1). Classification (NCBI taxonomy): domain Eukaryota; kingdom Metazoa; phylum Chordata; class Actinopteri; order Cypriniformes; family Danionidae; genus Danio; species Danio choprae. The sequence goes on along the minus strand of CAIGQW010055694.1, from coordinate 12,529,597 downwards.
CCGCTGAGCAGTAAGAGGATGTGTATATTACATGCCAGTGCAGAATGATGACACACATCAATTGAAAATGATGTAGAAATCGGTTTGTGCTGTTCACACTGTTATGACGAAACAGATCTGAATCACATGTGCCTGTAGTATGTAGCCTAAGCTTGTGCCCTGAAGAAGTAATCTAAAGGGTAATGTGGTAGCAGATGTCGGAATCCATTCATTAATCGGGCTGTTTGAAGAGATTTAATGTATTTGCATTAAACACTTAAAGAATCTGTACAACTATTATAGTAGAGAACTGTAGAAAAAACAAAACAGAACTGCGGAGCTTGATCTTTGCTTGACCATACATAACCATTCCACATATAGAGGTCCAATATTTATGTTTCTTTGGCAACAGTCTCCATTTTATACATTTATTATTTTTTAGATTATTTGTAGTGTCAGAAGACAGGATGAGAAAATTTGTCAGAAAAAGGTGTCACTAAAGCTTTTATCAATGCCACCAAACATCACAAAACCCCAAGACATAATAAACCCCTTAGCCAGATTAACTGAAATCCCCCTTTTTCTGCTTAAAAACTTTGTCAAGATTAAAGCATTACCGTACCGTGGATTGTGTTTTCTGCTGTAAGGCGGGCTGGATGTGCAGTGAAAGTCATGTACTGCAGCATTTGTCTTTTATAAACCTGAAATTGAAACACACTGTGAGACTTGCCATCCTTAAAATTGGGTTCTCTAGAGTTGCTTTGGGTAGAAGACATGAGATAAAAATGATCCAAGGTGTTAGACATACACAGACGCTCACTGTCTACTTACTGACCACTGAATCTGTGCAATACGATGGGAAAAAGGTCTATAGGCCATTTTTGCCATTTTCAACAGACCAATATCTCCTTATAAATTATATTTAGAACTGCTGAAAAATTTATATCCCGAGTCATTGAAGGAGCTATGAATCATCTATTTAAATATCTCACAGAGAACAACGATGAAATATGGTCAAACTGAAGCTCCCACTGAAATGTCTGGCCTCCACATCCAGTATTAAATGGCTCCTGTCGTGACTGCAGATTAAAAGCGGCGGAGGATGTTTTAACGCAAAATAACATGATTCGCTTTTAGCTAAAAGCTGTATTTCATCAATTATTTGTTTCAGCTTTAATTGGTATTTTGGCAGGGGGAAAAAGGCAACACTTACAGAAAAGTGAGGAGTTATCACTTTGATTCATGTGCTTTCAGTGACAAAGATGAGTACAGCTCACTATCCTCATCAAACTTACATGAGAGGCAGTCATGTTTTTGATATATTTAGATATTGGTTTTAGTTTTTAGATATGTTAACTTGGACCATGTGATTTAACCCTGAAACATACCCTCACTAAACCAGGTTTTCAGTCTGACTTCAGATTTATATATAAATAAATAAATAAAAACAGACTTATTTTGTTTCTCTTTACATACAAATTCAATATATTTGGCATTCTAATATCCAAACCAATATATATTGTTTGGATATGTGGGATGTTAAACAATATAGCTAGACCGCAAAACCAATCAATATTTACCACCAAAAATAGACCTTTATTTAAATGCTGAATAAATAAGCTTTACATTAATGTATGGTTTGTTAGGATAACAGCAATACAACTTTTTGCAGCGATACAATTATTTAGAATTCTGTAATCTGCACTGTAAAAAAATCTGTTTATGCTTCTGAATTGCATTATGAGACCTTGGCATTGGGGGATTTTCTTCCAACAACTTGTAACCTTAAAAAGTTCCAAAAAAAAAATGAGAGTCTTTTATTAACATTTTTAATAGTTTAAACCTTTTTGCATTGCAGCCTGATCTCACAAGAAAAAAAATATATTTTGTATAAAATATTATAAGTAATTTACATTTAATTTACATATAATTTACATATAATTATAAGTATTTTACATTTTGAGTTAATTTGTATGAAAATGTAAGATTTTTAAAAGGAGGCGTGGCACCCAAACCCACCCCTAAACCCAACCATCATTGGGTGATGGTACAAAAACCTTGTGATAAACTGGCAGTACATTTTTCTCTCTTTTTTTTTACAGACTTATTTCTCGATATACTATTTCTTATACATTACATTATTTTAAACTGCTAAAATGTCAATCAAAGTCACTTTGTTAAACTGTATAGCTGAATTTTCAACATCAAAAGTGGACAGAGCAGAGATCAAGATCCCATAATGCAATTCACTACTGTAAATAAACGGAAAAATGTTAAATAACTGTTAAATAATTTTTTTACAGTGTGAGGATGCAATATATACATATACATATTGCAATAATGGTAATATACATCAATGCATATTACCAATGAAAAAAATAAGGTTTGATATTTTACATGATGGGCCTCACAGTGGCGCAGTGGGTAGCACGTTCGCCTCACAGCAAGAAGTCGCTGGTTCGAGCCTCGGCTGGGTCAGTTGGCGTTTCTGTGTGGAGTTTGCATGTTCTCCCTGTGTTGGCGTGGGTTTCCTCCGGGTGCTCCGGTTTCCCCCACAAGTCCAAAGACATGCGGAATAGGTGAATTGGGTAAGCTAAATTGTCCGTAGTGTATGAGTGTGAATGGGTATGTATGGATGTTTCCCAGGGATGGGTTGCAGCTGGAAGGGCATCCGCTGCGTAAAACATATGCTGGATAAGTTGGCGGTTCATTCCGCTGTGGCGACCCCAGATTAATAAAGGGACTAAGCCGAAATGAAAATGAATGAATGAATGATTTTACATGATCTTTACTTCATTTTCTAATGTGTTTTGGCAAGTAAAATCAGACCTGCAGCTTCTCCACAGCGGATCCGTTGATCCGGAACAAGTTTCTTGCGCCTAGACTGCAGATCTGCACAAGACGTTCGGCCAGAGAAGAACTTGTCCTGCCCAGATGTGCCTGGAGTTTTTTTTCCCTTCACTTTCATAAATTGGTGAAGTTTTTTCCTCACCACTGTCACCACTGGCTTGCTGGGACTTGTGGAGCTGCGCATCGATGGATTTGCTCTTCGGTGTTTGGGCTTTCAGCAGTGACATTTACATTACACTGAACTAAACTAAACTGGACTTCAACTGTAAAAACTGGACTGAAGCAGTTTCAATTTACCAGAACGTCTATGTTAATATCTATGTAGTATCTATGTTAAGCTGCTTTGACACAATCTATAATGTAAAAGCCCTATAGAAATAAAGATGAATTGAACTGAACAGACAAACAATAATAACCATCAACTATCTGAAAAAAGGGGAACATTAAATACACAGAGATAATGACTAAATGAATGAAAAAAAAGGTGATGCAGATAAAAACTAATGATGGTGGGAAAACTGAACAAAGGAAAACTAGTTCAGGCTAAATCTTTACAGCTGGTCACTTCTTGGGTTTTTCTGATTGGATAGCTCTGTGATTTCTGAAAACGGCTCCATTTAAGCTGTGCTCACACTACACTTTTCGCCCCATTAAATTCCATTCATATGTATGCGACTGCGGCAGACCAGAAACGCAAGCTTGAGTGACAAGTTTCGCATTTTGCTGCATTCGAATGTTCAAGCTTTGTTAACTCTGACCTTAGAAATCATCATGTGATTGCTTGAGACCAATAGAAGATCAAAACGTGACCTCTCTGTACAGATATATAAATACGGAGCAATCGTTCACTTTATCAACGTTGTTTTTATCCAGCCCGTTTTGACAGCACAGTATGACAGAATTTCACAAGCACAAAATCTAGTGTGACCGCGGTTTTATACTTGACCACATGAATGAGTTTCCTCTAAATGGATATGATTCCGATCTTCAAAACTAGTTCACATTGACTAAAGCATCAGATACAAAAGCATACACTATATATTTTAGATGCATACTGCAAAACTATATTTTTCTATTAATCTTTTTTCTCTTCACAGAGATGAGCTACAGGTGCTTGCTGTATCTCTGTTGCTAATTCTACCATCTGATATTAGCTTAAATTTTTAATTTGATCCTTTCACTGTCAAAAATAAAACTAAACAAAATAATAACATAAACCAAAATCTGACAGTCATATAGCCAACAACAAGTGGCTATTGTTTATTTTTGTTTTAACTTTGTGAGGAGTATATTTTCATATGTGGTTTCAGAAAAGTGTGACACTTCGTATATTGATGGCTGTAGGAAATTGATCCTACTAGAACTACATCCTACTCATTTTGGGATAGGCTGTGTCACTTTCCTTTTTTCACTACAGCTGCTCACACGTTGAGGTGTGTTACTTTTGACAACAGGTGTTTCCTCAGATGTCATTTAGTTGGGTCGACGAATGTGCTGGCACATGTTTTTTTGTGCAATACTCCATTTTGTCATACAATTAAGAGTACGACGTCCTCTGAAACTGTAATTGGGGGTCACACACTTTCGCTGTGTTGCTCTATGTGAATAATAATAATAATAATAATAATAATAATAATTGATAATTCCTTACATTTATATAGCACTTTTCTAGACACGCAAAGCGCTTTACACATTGCGAGGAATCTTCTCATCCACCACCATTGTGCAGCATCCACCTAGATGACGCGACAACAGCCATATTGCGCCAGACTGCACACCACACACCAGCTGATTGGTGGAGAGGAGACAGAGTGATGAAGCCAATTATGATATGGGAATGGTTAGGAGGACATGATGGACAGAGGCAAGTTGAGTGCCCTCTGCTGGCCTCACTAACACCACTTCCTGCAGCAAACTAGCTTTCCCATGTGGTCTCCCATCCAGGTACTGACCAGGCGCAGTCCTGCATAGCTTCAGTGGGCGACCATGTGAGAGTTGCAGAGAACTAGCTGCCAGCTAGCATGGCATGCAGAAATAACATGACATAAAAACATGAAGTGTGCGCAAAATGTTTACCAACTGAAATGATTCTGTTGAATCAAATAATAACCAAAAAGAAGTGTTAGGCCAAATAAGTGGCAAGACTGAGTACATTTTAGATGAACAATGATGTTTTTGATGCTGCAATCATATAGCAGCCTGCGTAATGTGAAAGGCATACATGCTTATATAAGGCATTGTCAATTCAGTGCGTCATTACTATAGAAACTATAATTTTTTAAATAAAACTTCACAAAAATTCAGTTACAGTAATCTGAAACTGATGAATGGTGTCAACTCATTTTCAACATCCCAAACAGCATTAATTCTTGATATGCTAAATATAATCATGCAATGGTTTCAAACTCCTGGATGGCCACAAGTCTGCACAGGGTTTTGCTTTTGGGAGAGAAGGGTATAGACAAATTAATGTAAATTCTTTACAATTTTGATTGATGCCTTTTTCACACATTTCTGTACAACAAAAATAGATGATTCATTTAGCCTATACAATAATTGCAGAGCCTGCTTTGTGTGATGATGTTTTAAAGGTGCCTGCATTGGTTTAATAAGTAAAATTGTTCTCTGATATCTACATAGTAGGTTTATGGCTTCGGTAAGTTCCAAAAAATCTCCAAAAACGGTTTTATACGCTAATTTATTACTCCATAAAATACCCATAGAATCAGAAGGTCCAGGACCATATATAGTTTGTGTTGTGAATATTCATGAGCTCTGCTCTGATGTGCCGCTCACACGCACATGCGCACGGCCATGCACACACGCACACATACACAATGATGTACGCTGAACACGGACCATTATAAAACCATTCAGAGTAATGTTAACCTATTTTGCTCACCAGACCTGTTGTGGATAAAGGCAAAATTTTAATTAAACTTGACAAAAGAGAGTAATAGAGATGTATTGCATTGTAGCTACAGTTGGAAGTTATAGTCAAAGAAAACACAGCCAGGATTTAATATCAACCTCTGCATGAACATACGACAGTTGAGCTACGTGATTTGACCCAATTCAACAGTCTACATGTGTTTGTTGAAACATACGCATCAAATTTCATAATAAACATGATAAATGAACAAAAAAATGTAACTAAACATACCTTATGCCTCTTCAGAGTGGAGATGAATAAATGTGCAATCTGTAAATCTTGTATTTTGCGTCCTGAGGCGAGTTTGAAACATGTCTCTGCTGTCGTTGCCCAGTAACACACAGTAAACAATTTGGGGCTCGGGTTTTAAAAATAAAAGTCCTACATACATAGTAAGGGAAATATATGCTTAAAACAACTAAGGGAGGAAAATTATCACTGTTGTATCACTAGAAAACGTTTGGCTTATCAAACGCAGCCTGGGGCATGCATATTAATGATTTCAGAGCTGATCTCAGAGCTGCATATGAGTTGTGTTTTCCTGATGACATAGCTGCTGGTCAGGTCCGGATGATTGACCTAAATTAGACAGACATGCAAATGCGGAGGGCATGGCCTATGAGTCTCGTCACAGTTTGTTTTGTGTTCTGATTGGCTGGGGTTTTACACTCGTGGAATTTACATGAGAATGAGGAAACAGTGGTGTCTGAGGCTCACAGCATGCCCATTTCTATATACTGATCTTTTATTATTCTACTATGCCTTGGTATACCTAAATTTTCATTGTAGGGCACCTTTAAGTAAGAAAAAGAAGTACAAAGCCTTCGCTAATATTGTATGAAATGATTTTATGCTGAATAATGTAGCTTACGTTTCTGAAAAAAAAGTGGCATATCTCACTAAATTGCATAAAGAATGAGATTTGACATGCAAAAAATGCATATAGCGTGGGATTTGAAGATCGGAATAATATCAGTTTACTGGAGACACATTTATGTGGCCAAATGTAAATGGAAACATTTCCACAAATCAGATAGCTATCCGGAATAGAGAAAATGCATGAAGTGACCAGGTGTAAACAGGCTTTTAAAGACCTTGATTAGCTTTTTTAGGTGTGTTTAATTAGGGTTGGAGCAAAACTGTGCAGAGCTGTGGCCCTGTAGGAATCGTCTTTGAAACCAACTCTGCACAATCCGAAAACTCCTTGCAACTTTTCCCAGAACCAATCTTTGCGACTGCATTGCAGAGAAACAAATTTCATTTCACCTTAGGGAGCAAAATGTTTTTTCCAAAAGCAAAATGGATTTATATGCCTATATGGTAATATGAGTGCCTAATATAAGCCCGTTTGTCAGACAAATTTAATCTGTCTCAACTGCTTTCCCCATCATTGTATTCATTAAAAGATAATATATTAAACAACCACCTTAAAATGGCTTAGCGCTTCCTTTTTATCTTGTTAAGCTGTCCTTGAATTTTCAGCAACTTTGCTCAAACTTGCTTTTTTTGGGTCATTTGCAGTTCTGTGAAGCGCCTGCATGGAGATAAGGGGGATGTGAAGGTTTGAAGCAATGCGCTAGTCGCCGGCATTAGCATTCACAACACCAGACTTCATGTCTTAGAGTGAAACTCCAGAGGAGCCGCCGAATTGATCCACGCTGTGACTTTCTCTGTTTCTTTCTTGACTTTACAGCAAAGGTAGCAGTTTTGCTACTAATTAAACTTACAGTGCAGAGAGCAGCTCAAAAGTTAGCCGAGCCGAGAGAAGACGAGGACGGTGAGGGATGGTCAACGCCAACACTTAATTTCATGCATCACGGCTCCCTTCAATAACGGAGCAGGTCGTATGGATTAGCGTCATCCACTTCTGTCAAAATTTACCTTGAAGGGACCCGCCAGCGAATCCTGATAACCAAACTTGATAATACGCTTTCCACACAAAGCCTTTGACTCACAGTATTCATGTTAATGAACTATCATTGTCTGCTGTGTGTGATGGATTTAATTACCTCCAGATGACCAAATGTTAGAAATATGATAGTGCTCATTATCTAAATATAAAGTTGGAGAAAATAGCTCCGCCATGAAAGCATCTCTTTGACTAATTGGAGATTTTCCCCCAAATGGAGCCTCACCACTGAGACACTGTCCATATGTTCAGATACGGAGTGGAATTCTCTGGAGAGAGTCTCGCTGCTAACTAAATTAGCCTGAAATTCAAATCACTGCCTGTTGAGTTGTGAAGGACAGTCAAAGCTCCACTACATGAAGTCAGAGCATGCAGATAATGCAAGATTGTCTTTGGCCTCGCTGAAATGAGAGTGCTAGATCAAGATTTCAAACTAAAGTTAGTCCACATGAGTCATCCTTCTGCTTATTAAAAGAGATTTTTTAACAGCTTTGTTACACACAGCAGTGAGTCACTGCTTGTGTTGCATTTTGTCCTTAAACCAGCCTCTAGGGCAGCGCATGGATGGCTAACTTTGTGCCCGTGGCTGATTTACTCACATATCGCTGTCCACAGTGTGGATTATATGATTTAAAGGTGGTGAAATATAATTGAGTAAAATGAATTAGAGCTGCTTTATAAACTATCAATGCAGGGCAATCTGAATGTTAATATCTCAAATGTGAAATTGTCAGAAACTCCCCAGGGCCAATAACAGCATGACTGCATTGAAGATTTAACGTCACAACAAACAACCGCCAGCCTGAAAAAGCAACTGGGGCTCATCCACAATGATCAAATGTGTTCATTCTGCATGGATTAGCCTCTCAGCTATAGACATGTGTCAGGATGACCACAATTGTGCTTGACATGCTGCTTTCTGGTGTTTTTTTTTTTTTTTGGATGGGCTACCAGGCAAGAGTGATGTTCATTGGTACAGTATGTAGCAGTGTAAATAAATGAATTACAAATTGATTGTAATGAGTAATTTTTTTGTTTGTTTTTTTCCCCAGGAATTGTACTTTACTCACGTAAAGGCAATCATTTTTCAACTAGTACAGTTTTAGTGCTGTATCTGTACTATTACCACTGAAGTCACTATTTTATGTTTAGTTTTTTTTGTTTACTGTGATTGGCTAAGTAGAATAATCATTCGTATCCAGTCAAATCATGCATAAAAAATGGCATCAGACAGACCGAACTCAAGACACGGACGCATTTAACAGTAAATGCAGCAAACATATAGTGCGGAAGCATTAACAGTGTGCAAGAAGACGCAAAATTGCTTTAGACTGCATGTCTCTGATGAGAAGATGAAGGATGAAATGCACTACAGAATATTACGTTTTCAATTACATTCACAAATTGAATGTATTCTATCTGCTGAACAAGCTTGGTTTATGGTGCCAACTGCTGGACATATAAGGAGGGCTAAAGCTAAGCGTTAAGGCATTAATGTATCATCACAGCTAGATTCTGGTCTCTTGGCTGCACAGATTTCACTGTATGTAAATGCATCAACATGATTTCTGTTGGCCTATTATAGGTGCATATATTAATGTTTTCACATGGAATTACTCTCACATTTTAAACGTATAGTCCAATAATGCAAATTATTGAACTTACACTTACACTTAAGCTACATTTTTTATTTTGCGGGGAATATAATTTACACAGCATAATGCTCACTACCCTTAAGTACTTGTATAAGGGCTACTTTACTCAAAATTTGAGTGCAGTTTAGAACACAAATTTTTATTCTAAATGCATTATGTGTTTTTGGTTATAGTACTGTTATTTGAGTGTGATTTTTCAGTACTTTGTTTTCACCATGTGTGACATTACCATTTGCCTATACAAAGACAAAATCACCATGTCAACCAACACACCAAACTACAAATTTACAGTCAAATGTGACCTTGTGATTAAGGCTACATTCAGACTACAGGCTAAAATCATATTTATATATTTGTCCACATGTGACTCTCAGCACTTACAGTATCTAGCACAGTTAACTTATCATTTACATTTCTGATATATAAGGCAATTAAGACCTAACTTGGATGTGTTAGAAGCAGCAGACAAATTTCTAATCCTTGTTATTTTACCTCAAATCTGATACAGGTCACGTGTTTTACAATGTGGTGCATTTGCTTTTACGTCACTGCGGATCAACATTAGTCATAATTCTGTGCTGACAGGGGTCACTCCAAAGATTTTTTCAAGACTTCTTGAGTCACTGTAAATATGACAGAGAGTGGCAGAGGTATTCAGTGGAGCAAGTCAACTCTTAAGTAGTACAGTACTACAGCGAGATGAACCTGAACAGTCAGGTGGAACTCATTAGTTCTACATTGACAGCTCGATAAAAGCTAAACTTAAAGGGTCGTACTGAAAATATTTTAAAACGTTGCTCTTTTCCTGTGCTTCATTTCACTGTCTTCCATGGCACATCACTTTATAAATAACTGTATAAATGCTGACTTCAGTATTCTCCCTGTTTACTTCAGTATGACAGAGTGCTACTTGCTGTCTTGTTATTGTTATTTTTATTTTTGTACAGGACTATGATCAGTTCACACTTTAATCTGATGTTGACTACATTTATTTAAAGAAAAATCTGAAAGTAATAATTACAATAACATTTTAATCATAATTAAAACCTTTAAACATTTTTTGCTGTTGTTGAAAAGCACAGAATTAAAGGCAAAAACTGACATTTAAAGTCATAGGAAGACTCAAAAAATTATTTCTCTCTCAAAAAATAAAAATGTATGGCTTAATTATATGACTCATGCAGCATAATAAACCACACGAAATGCATGCACGCATTCAAATCTGGAAATAAAACCAAAGCAACCGAAAGTGCCCTGCAGTTAAACATGATAATAATATTATCCTTCCCATCTCTCCATGGTTTGTTACAATTATTGGACTATTTAAGATGCACTGTAAAACTTCATCTCTCATTCTCCTGTGTGAGGCCGCAACCTGATAAAGGACGGTGGACTGAGACAAGCAGCATTTGAAACAAGCTTGAACTGATAAGCAGTCAACATGAAGCATATGCATTTGAATACATGCCCTAGATACCCAAATAAGTCTGCCTCAATTGCAGGAAATCAAAATCGGTCAGCTGGGGGATCCATACTGGTAACCCAGATAACTTTTTGGCTTTTAATAATGCTAGAAGGTATCCTAGAGCATGGCACATTATTGAGTATCACATAAATCTTATGCCCTGTGCATTGGAACTCCAGAAAGATGGTGCCATTGCATCTGTACAATACCTCTGGCCAGAGACACCTGATGATCTGAATAAATTCATAATGAATAACAATCACTTACATTTACATTTATTCATTCATTTATCCAAAGTGATTTACAAGTGAGTACAGACGAAACACTTCAAATCATCAAAGAGTATATAAATGCTATGACAAGTTTAAGTTTTTTGTTTGTTTGTTGTGTTTTCAAAGAAGTATGGGGTGCTTATAAGAAGGTGTCTGGTGCATATGGAGAGGAAAAGAGTGTGTCACCTTTAAGTGGTTTGTCAAGCTCACTCACCTACTAAGAATTGCTAGATGTTTTTATTCTTAAAGCATGGATTGTTTGCAATAAGATTCCATTAGTTAATGTTACTTAATGTATTTATAACATGAACTAAGAATGAGCAATACCTGTATAGCGTTTTCGTAACATTTACTAATGCATTTTTAAAAACCAGATGTGCTTGATATCATTATTTAATGCAATGTGAGTTAATGGGGATTATTCATTCATTCATTCATTTTCATTTCGGCTTAGTCCCTTTATTAATCTGGGGTCACCACAGCGGAATGAACCGCCAACTTATCCAGCATATGTTTTACGCAGCGGATGCCCTTCCAGCTGCAACCCATCTCTGGGAAACATCCATACACACCCATTCACACTCATACACTACGGACAATTTAGTCTACCCAATTCACCTGTAGAGCATGTCTTTGGACTTGTGGGGAAACCGGAGCACCCGGAGGAAACCCACGCAAACACAGGGAGAACATGCAAACTCCACACAGAAACGCCAACTGACCCAGCCGAGGCTCGAACCAGCGACCTTCTTGCTGTGAGGCGAACGTGCTACCCACTGCGCCACTGTGAGGCCTAATGGGGATTAACAATGAGCAAATACATTTTCATTAACTTAAGTTAAAGAAATGTTATTAAATGTGTTGTTCATTGTTTGTCATTTTATTGTAAAGTGTTACCAGTTTTTCAACTGCAAAAAAACTATAGTCCATAAAATACCATGCAATATTAAAAGGTAAGCTGCTATAATTTCAGATTTACACAATTCAAGTCATTGCTGGCCCAATAAGCCTTTCCAAAGTGCGATTATTTTACATTCTTTTTGGTAGGCTATTAAACAACCTTAATGGATGCAAAAAAAACAAAAAAGAAAAATTAAAAGAAAGAAACAGCAGCAAAATAACTACTCAAAAAAAAGAAGAAGCTAAAAGCAATCTTCGACTAGATGGGTAAAGTTGTTATAAAGTTGTTTAAAGGTGTTATATGTGCACATTCGGACTTCCGCATTCAACAAGTTTGTTAATCAGCATGCAACAACGCTAAACTTGGATATTTTTGATCATTGTAGTCGATTATGAGCAGAAGGTACAACACATTTTTCTGTAAAACGCGGCATTTTAAAGTAGTAAAAAAAACACGCTTACCTCTATGGGAGGCTGTGACGTCATCGCTCTTTTTGAGAAACTGACGTGATTGCAGCAGGTGTAATGTCGACAATCCATGCTATTATCGATCCAAATATTTGTAATTAATTTAATCTTTAATAACCTCACTTCAAAAATGAGAAAACAGATGGGAGCTGAGCCGACTCGCACGCTACTAAATACATCAGGTAATAAGTCGTGTTTGATATTTTGACTGCTCATGTACACGCATACCTTGCTGTTGATGTCATACCTTGCATGCAACCATACTGTTGATGTCGCTACTCATAAAACAAGTAGAACGTCATTTATCTAAGCTTGTTAAACATACCGATTTAAAAACGAATTGATTTATATCAGTCTTAGCGACAGCCACAAGAAGCGGAAGAGGCGGGGCTTATGGCGCGTTCTGGAAAGTTTGTTTTATTGCAGCTAGATTTTCTAACAAAGTTACGAATGAAGAGTGGACTATATTTTATTTTGTTTCTTAATTTCTATACAATTTTTGAGGGTACTGTAAATCAAAATTATGTGCTATCATATTTTTTGTAGGCTATTTGCCGTTTTTGTAAATGAAAATAGCCTATGCTAATTTGTTACATTTTTACAAATTTAGCATCAGCTATGCTCCATTTATTGCACACACCAAGGTTTTGTTTGCCATCACAAAATTTAATTTAGCACAGCGTTCAAACATATCCATACATGCTCTTACAGGGTATTTACTACCTCTACTACCTCACCTGTTTCTAAATGGTCTGTCTCTAAAAGTCTGTCTCCAAAATCTTTTGCTGAACATTTAACAATAGCAAAGGTATTTTCAGGCTGAAGTAAATTTTCATTTCAGTTTTTACTTTTCACTTAAAATTAGACAGATCTGCTATTTTATTCTCCACTGTTATTTAGCAGTTTAGACAATGTGTTATTGCTTTACTTGCTAGCACAACACACTAATCCAGTTGTACTTAATTAATTACTATATTTTTATAAGCTAAGAAAACCATGGCCTATTTTCTGACTAACATGCTGCCAAATCAGAAACACTGTGCTCAAAGAAAATACAGTTTCACAGTCACAACTGCACTGGCCTTCAGGTGCATCCAGTTCAAAAACAAGATCTTTCTGACATGGCATGAATGCGCCGTAAGGTCAGCTGGAGCAATCACAGCACGTTTATTTTTTAAATGCACAATATAGTCATCATGAAAATCTCTGCTTTGCCATTTGGATTCACACGCACTGAACGTCATTTGTTCAGCCGAACAGAGAAGGATCACAACAGAAGAAAAGAAAGCAGAAGGACAGTGTTTAGCCTAGAATGCTATATTTTGTCAGCCCATGTCAACTGCAAAGAGTAAATGCTCTGAAGTGGGTTTTGTTGGCTAGTTTGTAAAGTAATTAATTACAGGCTCAGTCCTGCCAGTCCACATCACACTTGTGATGATTAATTGCAGTCCTTTACAAGATGCAAGCGAGAGATCAGGAGTGTACATTAGCCAGTGTTTAAAAAATGAGCAAAGCTGAGCAAACTTATTCATTTCCCTTCAGTGAGCAACAAAGGCGCATCTGCGGCTGAAGTCATTCGACATGCACACACACAGATGCCGGCCGCTAGATTTGCTGTCACTGTGGATTTCCTATAAGCGCCTGCGGGCTCCTCCTTTGTATTTCTCCTTCATTTCTCTTTCTTCTGGGAAAAAAATGAGGTTACTCATAAAATTAAAATAGGAAACTGTTCCACGGCTGAGTAAATTTTCAGACAGGTAGCATTGTGTTTGCTCGAATGCTAATTCTTTTGTCCTGAAATGATGCAAGCAGTTCACATCAAATCAATTGATGTACACCGAACAGGTTTTTCTCCTGAAGATTACATCTTCTATTGTATTCTTTCTTCCAGTGAGAGCGAGCCATTGTTACTTATTTGACAGTCCCGTTATTGTGCTTTGTTCCAGCGTATTCGAGCATGAAAACTAAAGATCCATTAAATAGCAAAGACATAAGTGATAGTGCTTTCTTCTCTCTGAAGCACAAAGCCTATTTAGATATTGAAAGAATTTGTCCCAGTCATAGCAGATATGATCAATATCACATTACTGAAGAACAAAGGCAGAGCAGCGGAGGTGAGGTGCAACTTCCAGAACGATACAACATTCACTGCAGGCTGGAAATTGATGCAAAATGGCCTGAAATTATTCTTGATATATTTAGCGACAGTATTTTCATTTGGTTCAGAGTTGTTCACTGTAATAATGAATTATCATTACAATTGAAGCCCAAAAATACAATTCCCCTGGTCATGTCCTGGTCATTAAAATGTTCAGATTATGAGAGTATGAGAGGGGGGGGGGGGGTTGTTTTGTGGATATTTTTTCAGATCAAGGTACAAATGGGTGAAAATTCTAATATATATATAATGGGTATGGCCATGCATTACAGATGGATGACAATCATTTGAATGATATTTTGCACACTTAAAACTACACTGTAAAAAAATGCAGGGTTTTAACACAATTCTTTCATGTTGTCCCAACACAAATCGATTAAGTAAACATTTTTAAGTGGCTTAAACATAAAACAATTAAGTTTCCTCCAGAAAATCTCCTAAATTGTGTTGTGTCAGCTAATTTTAAATACGTAGTTTGAACAAGCAGCAAAAATACTTTTTTGAGTGTATGTTTTAATCCTCCATATTTAATTATTGCACAAAAACAATTGTGTTGGGTCTCAAACGTTTCTATCAGCCAATATTTAGCTAAATGAAGCCAGAAATGACAAAACATAGAAATCACTCTTTTATTTCTCCACAGTGTCTGTGATAGAGGCTTTCTGCACACATAATGCCTCATTTCTGCTGCCAGCGAAGCTGCTTTCCTGACTCGTGTAATATTGCTGGGTCACGGCCCCTGCTTCACACATGTTCAGCCTGAAGTCTCGAGGCCAGAGCGCCACATTTGTCGCCATTATAGCATGTACTGTACCAATCATCACTTGGAATAACCAGAGCTGTCAGTCAGTTTGAAAACCTCGGGCTTCATGAACTTTCTATGCGTCTGCAACCTTCACCTGGAGCACGAGCATCGGAAACACACCGCAACAGATACAGTGATCATATAAAGTGGCAGAAAGA
Organism: Danio choprae; assembly: GCA_903798125.1. Classification (NCBI taxonomy): domain Eukaryota; kingdom Metazoa; phylum Chordata; class Actinopteri; order Cypriniformes; family Danionidae; genus Danio; species Danio choprae. The sequence continues at coordinate 12,514,046 of CAIGQW010055694.1, read as the reverse complement.
GCCTTTATTAGAAAAATGAAACTTTGACTTATATACATGTTTTTACATCTTGTAACCCAGCACACGTCCTGCAACCACATTGTACTGACATTTCACAAGTCACATACCAGACCTGTTCCTTTAATATGATCTACATACACATAAAAAAAGCAGAGAATGAAAAACAAAATCCGAACACAATACTTTTATGTTACAAAATGAGAGAACAGGAGATATGTTCAAACCGCCCCACTGAATTAGTACTTTCTCATGCAATTTTGCCAATAGCAGAAATGACTTCATTTATGCGAGTTTGTGTCAGCTTTGTGTAAGCGATTACTTCCAACTTACGTTAAAAAAAGTAAGACATTTCAGCACGCACACAAGTGATAATGCTTCATTATAAAAGAACATTTAGGCAGCAGGTCACATGGTTTCAGTGATAAATAGGTTATAGTCACATGACAATCCCCGCCCGCCCCTGTATAAAAGACTGCTCTAAAATAATTTCTACTTGTAACTACATAAAATATGAATGCAAAGCTCACAAGAGTGATTATTAAACATGAAACACAAGTGATTCATTTCAGACCAATGTTCCTTTCCTTATTGTGAGTCCACTACGATCATAATCGTCATTTATACAGGGAAGGCAGCGTTCCATTTTCCTTGAATAAGTGCAAGTGTTCCAGCAGCTCTGTGCTCAAACTTAAGCAACCAAACAAATAATTTAAATATCCATCACGAGAAATGCATTACAGAAATCAAGAAGAGCATTTAGTTGTTAAACTGAAGGTGAGCGTAGATAATCATCAGTTAAAATGGCACTGCTTAAAAGAGCCATGACTTACAGCGAGTGTTTCCGTGTTGTTTCCAAGCTGCCAATTTATTTATTTATTTATTTTTGCTCCTGAGGGTTATAAAACAGCCTGAGAACGAAGGCGAGCGAGCTGCAGTCGATACAGTCATGCATGAGGACTCTCGCTCCTGTCTTTAGCCACCTGCCCCTTCTCACTGTGCCTTGTGTGGCTCTGGCAGATGTAATTTGAGCTGAGGTGATTTCTCCTTGAAACTACCTCGATGGGAACTCAGCCAATGATGCAGTGACAGTACAACAGCTTGCCTGGCAGCCGAAAGCGCCTATTGTTCTTACTACGCTGCACTTGGCAAAATATCAATTTGGGAAAGAATGGATTTCGAATGGTCTTACATGTGGATGCAGAAGCGACCTGGAAGGAGATCCTTTGTGGTGTTAGGTAACGGTCTCACTTCCCTGCTTCACTTTTTCGTTATTCTGCCCTGCTCGGTCAAAAATAATGCTTCATAGGGAAAGAAAATTGGTTCTGTATGTATCTTTTGGTGTAATGGGTTTTTATAAAAGACAAACTGGCGACAGCAGCATCTCTGTTATCTGAAAAGACTTTTAAAGTCTAAATATTCAGCATAGCGACTGAACACCATTAGCCGCTGATCCAAAAAGTCCCTTTCTTCATCATCCACAAACACAGACCTCTGCTAAAAGAAGTGGAGCATAACAGACGTGAAGGACAAAACAGATTAACCCTTAACCGGCGCTTAAGGTGTAGTTGAGAAAGTACTAATTTTTTATTTTTTCTGAGATTTAAAAATCCTTGCTTACTGACTTGTACTACTTTGCCTAGCCTAGCTCATCTTATGGAAATAATTTGCATCTGAGCTACTTTAAATTCACATTTGTGTACTATTCTATCAGAGGTAAAGAAACCAAAAAATATATAATATATAATAGAATTTTAAATGAACTACAGATGGCTTTTGCCTAGCCAAAAACTGCTACATAAAATAATCCCACACAGTTCATCCGTATCCAGTTGCAATCAATACCTGACCTGCGCTGTTCCACCCGACACATCCGACTGCCTCCGATAACGATGAAGTAAAAAGTACATTTTGGTTTTCAAGATGTTTTTGTGTAAAAATCCCAGAAGTCTGATGGCCTGAACGACAGGCCAGAGTGACCACAGAGCTTTGGTTCATGAGCAGGATGGATTCGTACCCTGCAGTTTCGCGATGGCCCCCTGCGCAGTACTGTATGTGTATGAACCAAAGAGGCCAGTTTTCCTCACACTGATCTGCTTGCTCATCTTCAAGTGGATTGACAGTATTTACTTAGAAAAAAATCTGCCGCAATGCCTGTAGCCCCAACACCTGCCCCACCCCCACCCCAGCCCAAAATGTTCAAGCTTAGAAAAACTGCAGGGCTACAATCCCTGATAACAAACTGCACAGAGACTTGGAAATCTCGTAAGGTGACGTTTCGTTTTGATGCAGACCTTGTGAGTTATGTCATTTTTTTCGGACATACGCTACAGAAAATGAGTGCTACTGTACAGACCTGTGAAACCCACACAAAAAATATTTACTCTGTATCGTCGTTACTTTCATGAATTATTTGAGTATGAATTTACAAGCAATTTACAAGTGTCTTATATTCAAAATAGTTGCTAAGTCTTTGAAGAATTAAAAAAGCTCTATTCTTACAGCAAACCATAGATAATATAGAAATAAAAGAAGACGTCATATCTTTGGAGGGATAGCCAACCCGGAAAGGGACTCTCTCTCTCTCTCTTTCTATCTCTCTCTCTCTCTCTCTCTCTCTCTCTCTCTCTCTTTCTTTACAGGTTAAGTCTGGCTATATGTGACAGGTAAGAGACAGAAAGCATAGCTGGTGATGTTTTCACCTGCCAATCGAGGAAGAGCAAGTATATTCACCTTGCCTCACAAAGGATGTGAAATCAATGCAGATGTGGCTCTGTGATTAATACTAGAGGCTAATACCTTGCTTATTTCCCCAAAACAGCAGCTCTGCAATATGAATGATCATTTTCTTTCCATATATATGCTATATTTGCACCCTGTTACAAATAATTTGTGATCATAACATCATAACAAAAACATAGAAAGAGTTACAATTGAGTTGCATGCCATTATTATAATTCATGTTCATGTAATCAAAATACATTATCCTTAAAGACTGGGGTTATTACAAGGGTGAAAAAATAACTGAAAAACAAGTTGCAAAGAGTAAAAACTATGTATGGCATATATGATTACATGACCTTGATATTTTACATGTGCATATGCACATTAGCTTCATAAAGCAGCACTTCATATGATGAATATGTTCATGATTACGATAGTGATGACATATTCAAGATAAGTGTACAGTGAATTATGTCACATTATTGGGGAAGTTCAAAGAAATCAAGTCTGATATGAGAGTGGAGGCTGCTAGAGCAGTCATAAAACACGTTCACGTCGATACACATCCTGTTTTCCAACAAACGCTGGAGTCGTAAACATTAAGCTCATTTCAGAGATGGCTGCAAGATCCTCTCTCTACTGTTCACATAAACACGAGCGCAATGGAAGTCCTCAGACCTCCATAGCGAAGTGAAGGGAAACATGCCAAAACGCAATGTGAATGTGCCTTTTGGTAGTGCACAGAAAATGTTACACAAAATGACACAGAACCATCCTGAGGTATTTGATCTACACAATTTGGCTATGTGTTCTGATTCACATTGCATCGAGTTCATTGAGTGTGTTCATACAGTATAAAGTTTAGTAATAGGCCTGCAGAACAAAGGTCTTGCCTGGTAGTCCTCAATGCGAATAGCATGTTGATCATGTTACAGACTGCAACAGAAAACCAGTGCTCTAGTTCAGACTTCAAGCTTCACATGCGGCCCTCGTTACACTTAACGAATGGATTGCGAAAGCGAAGCCAGGCTCCGCCACACTACAGTAAACAACAGTCTTCGAGAGGTGATGCTCTGATTCGGTTTCACAGTGTACAGTGACGGGATGGAAGTACTGAACAAAAGAAATGCAAGACTAACTTCCATTGATAAAACTTCCCCACAATCTTCAAATGGAGGATCAACACAATATTCGAACAACTTACATACAGGTCAAGTTTTCATTGCACAGATGACCACCTCAGCTTTCAAATGAAATCACCTTAATGTAAGTATATCTTCAACCGAAATAAGACAGGAAATTAAACACACATGCAAAAGAAATCTATTCCTGACAGTAATATAGAAGTTTTGTTTATAAAGCAGAGGTGGGCGGTTAACTAATGATTATTGTGCTACCAAATAAGATACAGAAAGATAGAGTCTAAATTCTAAATAGGGATTAGAATGCCAAAAATCCCAAGTCTATAGTAATAAAAGCAAAAATGCAATTGCTGAGTGCCATGAATGAAATACCCTTGTTTGACTTCAGTTCAGGAGCTATTCCAGCCACAGTCTGTCTAATACAGGTACGCTCTTGTCACATGCAACATGGGGCCAAATACCTGAAACCCCAACCTAAGATCTGTTTCGGTCCACCATGGCTTCGAAGCTGCAGATTCGTCCGAGCACTCAGCGTTTTGAGAACACACTAGCATTAGGCCAAGTGTGGGGGATAATAAACTTCCATGCTGGACCACATTTAATTACACTGGACTAACTGTCTTTCTGCAGATACCTGCCCAGAAAGCATCTTAAAATGCTGGAAACCTTTGGAAATCGCTCGTAAGCGGTATCTCGGGTACTTTGTAGATGTAGGTGACTGTGGCATTCTAAGTGAGTAAATATTTCAACTACACAAAAAAGCATTAAACATCTGACTCGAGACTAGGTATTTTCTTATACACTCGTCTATTGCTAAACTGCGAAGAGTTGAGAACCCGGGGAGCTGAGTATGCACTAGTCTTGTTGGCTACATAAGGCATTACATGCTCTGAAATGTACATGTCATTGGGTATTCGACCATCCCTGGAACAGTATGAAGTGGTGGATTTCACAGAAGACCTCAGATTGTTCTCGTTCCTGGCTTTGATGGGAGCCAACTGTTTGTAAATATCCGAGGAACTCCTGCCGTGGACCAGGCGAGTGTCGTCCCGTATAGATTGCATGAAGGGGTTGTCCGAGGGGTGATCAGGGTAAAGTGACTTACTACGCTTGCTTTCCTCCAGGTTTCGGTTAAAGAGCATGGACCTGCTGCCAAACAGTTTGTCAGCCTTAATGTTAAACATGTTTGCATAAGGGCTGTCCTCCAGGAAGCGATCCTTCTCCTTTAGGCTGACGCTCCGCGCCGGCCGGTTCAGGTCAATCTCTTTGGGCTTCTCGAGCATGATATTGTCAAAGGAGTGCTGACGGCTGAGCTTTAGTCTGTTCCTCCTCTGTACGTGTGGCCCATCCGTCTGAGGCCAGTAGTGACTGAACATGTCATCGTGGTGCATGCTAGGGCTAATCATAGCCTCCTGCAACATCTGATCCTCACTGATGTCATACAGGTTGCCCATGTGGAGGCACGCCTCGCATCGATTATACGGCGAACGTGCGCCGGCGTATGGCCCTGTGTTGTAGTTGGGCACCTTGGAAAGGCAGCTCCTGCAATGAGTCTGTTTGAACCGGTCATTGCTTTCATGCGGACTGATATTCTTCTCCTTCAAGCTGTAGTGTTTATTGTAGACATTATCTGGTAGGAGGTCTGATTCACTTTGATGCATGGGGCTGCTGTTGAGATGGATGATGGGCTGGTCGCATTTTCTGTAATTGTCATTGTGGTCTGAGTAAATTTCGCCAAAATCCAAATCGTCAGTTGTTAGGCCTCTGCCTTCCCTGTAGTGCTGTGGATCTGAGTGCAGACTCAGCTCCCGGTCAGAGTCTATGGTGTATATTTTCTCCCGGCCCGCTCCGCCCTGCTTATTTTTTAAGTAGGACAGCTCCACTTCACTGCAATCCCTAGGGTATTTTGACGTCATCGATCTTTTTTTTAAGTTATCCTTGGGTTTCAGGTGCTTGTTATTGTCTGGATCCTTGTAGGAGGTGGCCCTGCTCGAGCAGTCGGAGATATCTGAGTGTGCTGTGTCCTCTGGCAGGTACCTCTGACTCTTCATGGACAAACGGGGGTCTAGGGTTTCAGGACCCTGAGGAGTTTGACGCAGAGTATCCACAGATTTCTTCCACAGAGCTCTGGGTTTTGCATTGGTCTGGGCTGTGTCTGCACTCACTGCCACCTCTACAGTATTGGGGTTTGATTCATTGAGAGTAAGGGGATGCTGACCCTGAAAGATGTAGTTGTTCAGATGGTCCTTGTGGCGGTTCGTCAGATATGACTGCAAATCACTGGAATCCCCGTAGATGTCCTTTTGTGCATAGCTGCGATTGTCAGTGTAGATGAAGTTCCCTTTCTCTGCCATCATGTCCATGATCATTGGGCTTGCTGAATGCATGAACTCACCGCCACGTTTAGGGGAGTTGATCCTGGAGCCACTGAGGTTGGTCATATTAGTCATCTGTTTGGCAGACTTGATAAGTTTAAGCATGTTGGACTGTGGACTAAAGTCCAGGTCAGATGACTTTTTCTTCATATCGATATGGACACCATGAATGCAACTCCATATACCCTACGATTAAAAAGATAGGATAAAGTTCAGTATTCATACATTAACCTTCCTGTCTGTGCATTTTTCATACTGTATTACAAGACCCCTATATCTGATCTTACTGCAGAGATTAGCAAATATATTCTTCAACGAGATCAAAGAACACTTATTAAGTTTTTAATCACAACATAGATCAAGGCGGTGACAAAGATTCTTTCCAATTTAAAATGAATTGCCAAGGGCGTTATTTTGCTTTAAAAATGATCCTGTCCTCTTACCACCTCTGTCAATCTCTTTTAACCAGTAAAACATTTTATTAGTTATGCTTGGGTTCCCCAACACCAGCATTTCATTACCTAAAAGATGCTAATCAGAGACAACATATTCTCACTCTGACAGCAGCATGTACACAAAACCATCAGGGATCGAAACTAAACAAAGACATACTGAGCTTTTGGCAGTTCAGGAGATCATGCTGTCAAAACAGACTACTGCTCTGTCCTTTTTAAGCTCCCTGGCCATGGAATGAGTGGTCGAAGATCAAATTTCTGACAAACTTTTTCTTTTAAACACTGGCCATGTCAGGGAAAGGAAACATTAGCTGGATTACAGCTGACACTCTCACAAGTTAGGTTGAGTGATATTGGCTGTCCTTACTGTCAAGACAGGAAAACTCAGGCTGCAGATTATTTCTGAGGCTTGATATAAAAATCAATAACTGTGAGGGCGATTCAAATCACCAAACAACAAACAATGGGCTCTCAACATATGTTGAGAATGTAAACATAAAAGTAAAATGTAAAGGCAAAATTAAAATGTACTGTACAAGTATAGGCTGATTCCCACAGCACAGACAGATGTCAACTATGAGTGTTGCCATGTTGGCATTGGTGCTCACTTGCTTTTGCTGACTTTGTTTTTATCAACTTAGTAAATAAATAGACTGAATGAGAGCCTTACCCTGCTGATGGAGAAGAGCAGGCCGGGTGTGCCTGAGCAGACTCCAGTGAAGCAGTATCTGAGTCTCCAGTAGAACAGGTGCTCCCAGACAAAGGTAATGAGGCTGAGACCCATGGCAGTCGCCAGCATGTAGAACACTCCAGCCATGTTGTCCACATCCAGCTGGCTGCTCATTACCTCATTCTTCTCATTGTGGCAGATCCCAGTCAGCCACTGAGCCTCCAACTCCTCCATTTCACCTGAGAAGAGATGCACATGCCCAGACCCACGTCATCAATCAGCTGTCTCCCAATTCATGTACACCTCAGTGGGCCACACCGTTACCGTCCAGAGACTCGTCCTCCTGTTCCAAAACACCCTATGTGCTAGCATGTCAAACTGAGGATCAGTAAAATTATACACTCAAGCTTCAGCCATATGTTAGCACCATCTGAGACTTTTTTCTCTTTCTCTACAAGGTGCAGCTGCCAGGAGAATAATTCTGTCATTTTTCATGCTCTGCGTACAGCACTACTCTGAAACATAGCTTATAGTATATAGAGAGGGAAACACTGCAGAACTGTGTGTTAAAAGAAAGCTAAATAATGTAACAGATGAGCATAAATGTCTAAAATGTATTGATGTCCTGTTGTTCTGATTGAACTAATCACATAGGTTTTGTACCTTAGACCAAAATAAATAGTAATAAATAGTTACACACTGAATGAAGAAATTAATGTAGAATCAACATAAAGTAAAATGTGATTAATACTCTAAAATATATATATATATATATATATATATATATATATATATATATATATATTATAATCATAATCTGCTTTAATGTTAAGATACTTTTAATTAAATAGTATCCAGACTTCATTTAAATATACATATTTTATAAGAATTTTAATCCTTATAGTGCATTCTAACATGCACCGGATTCTGGACTGCTGTTCGGCATGCAGGCACTTACCATCTCCAATAATAGCGAGAATAGCCAGATCCACCGGGCGCTTCCAGAGTGACCCCTTTTGGAGGGCAATGCCGTAACCAGTGGTAGCAAAGATGTAGCCACTTCCAATGGTCACCAGTTTACACCCCTCATCTCTACCAGCCATGTAGTTCAGCACAGCAGCGTCATAAATGAAAGCATCAAGTTTGCTGGGGATAGAAAAGAGCACAGACAGATGGCAAATAGAGAGGTTAAATGTTCAGTGTTCTGAGTCATTCTCATTCATTAACACCACTGTCATGCTACCAAAAACACTGAATGAATCATAACTCATTTTAACTTTACAGCAATGACGTAGTCACAAAATCTCAAGTTTAAAGTGAGAGACAACACTGGGAGCAATCACACCACAAGGAGTGGAGAAAAAAAACTGTGCTGTGAAAGCGATTTGATTGACTTTGGCCTGATTTTATATGCTGGGGTTGTCAAACTGGTGTCAGCAAAGGGAGCAGAAAATTTGCAAAAGGCATTTCATCAGTAAGAAGAAAGAAAAAAAACTAAGACAGCATATTTTACAGAATTGTTTGTTTATATAAGCCTGCATCTTCCATACTGCTATTGTTGCTTCTATCTTACTTACTGGTTCTTTTGAATTCTCTGTACAGTGCTCCTTCGGAATAATATTTGTTGTAAAATGTACAGTACATGCGAATTAATAATAAAGCATCGCTCTCATACTGGGTAGAAAAATTACATGTATTTCATACAGTGCTCGGCATATATGAGTACCCTCCATTTTAAAAATTAATAATTTTATAAATTTCTCAGTGAATATGGGTAATATATAGGCATTTGAACAAAATTTTCTCCAGGTGCTCTGGTTTTCCCCACAAGTCCAAAGACATGCGGTACAGGTGAATTGGGTAAGCTAAATTGGCCGTAGTGTATGTGTGTGAATGAGTGTGTATGCATGTTTCCCAGTGATGGGTTGCAGCTGGAAGGGCATCCGCTGCGTAAAACATATGCTGGATAAGTTGGCGGTTCGTTCCGCTGTGGCGACCCCAGATTAATAAAGGGACTAAGCCGAAAAGAAAATGAATGAATGAACAAAACAGATTTATTAAACAGATATATTTATTAAACTAATATTTTAGTCACAGAACATCTTTATAAATGGAAAGATAATACATTTAAATTTATGCAAAATATTGCAAAAACTATTTTACAAACTACAACATTTCAACAAAATAGTATTTTTTTTTGTTTTTCTTGATTTTTGCTATTTTAGAAAATTGTATTTAATATTTTTCCCTAACATATACATTTGAGCTACTAATATTTGAACCATTATTGTAAGTTATTTTGTTAGATTAGCTCCAGATTTGGCTTCAGTACTGACTAAGCTAATGTATATGCACAGATATAATATTGTAAAGCATCCTATAGAAAGTATTCATTTAAATGAGAGATTTGTGGGGGGTGTACTCATATATGCTGAGCACTGTAGTTAAATGTTTTGACCTAGTTTTTAGTTTTCTCTGCTTGTGGTACAATAATAAACAAAAGACAATTCTTTTGTTACAAACTTTTTATACTGCACACTTTTAATAACTATATTTAACTGAAACAGTTACAACACTAGAATCAAACTGTAACTCTATATTATACGTCCCCATAAGGATCAAAGCTGAATAAATGATCACAATGGATCCACGTACCCAAAGTGTACCCAAAATATTCATTCATTTTCTTTTTGGCTTAGTCCCTTTATTAATCTCGGGTCGCCACAGTGGAATGAACCGCCAACTTATCCAGCAAATGTTTTACGCAGTGGATGTCCTTCCAGCTGCAACACATCACTGGGAAACATCCATACACACTCATTCACACACACAATTTAGCTTACCCAATTCACCTTTAAGCGCATGTCTTTGGACTGTAGGGGAAGCTGGAGCTCCCAGAGGAAGCCCATGCAAACACAGGGAGAACATGCAAACTCCACACAGAAAGCCAACTGAACCGAGCCAGCCAAGCCTTGAACCAGCGACCTTCTTGCTGTGAGGCAATCGTGCTACCCCCTGCGCCACCGTGACGCCTTAATTGGTTATCATTATTAATGTAATTATAATTTTTTTTTAACAAAAGAAAAAAATTTGGGCAGTACAATCTGTGGAATTTTTTATAAACAGCAAAACTGTTAGAAAGAAATCACATAGTGCGCACTCGACTTTAGACCCCACCTACAAACTGACATTTGGAGCCTTGGTGGGCTGCTTGTCAAACTCGATCTCTCTGTTGGAAAAGCCTTTGTCTAAGACTCATTAGTCTGGTTGTCTGACATTTCAAGAATGTCAAATGTAACTCAGGGATCATGCTGACATCCAGTAGATTTGCTCAATGATTCTTTTGTAGAGGTGCGAGCTGGTTGGACCTGCAGTATAAGTAGCTGCATGAAATGATGCAGCACACAAGCAAAAGAAATCATCTGCACTTTATTAATATACTGGAAGGGCAGTTTTATATTGTGCATGTGCAGTACCGATCCACAAATATACAATGCAGTCTTGCTGCAGTTTAGAGAGATAATGAAAGCAGTTAATATCCATTGCTGATGATCTACTGTGCTTCTCCTTCACTGTACCACGTAATACTCAGAAGGCAGTATTGCTAGTATTTCAAGAATTACATCAAGCTCAGTTGTCTTTGTAAACAGTAAAATAGTCTAAAATGAATGAGGTTCAGTGCATCATTATTGATTTTTTTTAAATAATTTTCTTTAAACAGCAAAAACCTCCTTATGTTAGTATTAAGGTTTTATATTAAGAGTGACTTAATAATGCAAAAATCTTCATTTTTGGGTCAGCTATTCTTTCAATAATAGCTCTGCCGCTTTATGAAAACACAGTCAGCATTCAGAGTAAGACTAGGGTTATATGCTAGCAAATATAATGACTCATTCACTACATTTCTCCCATTCTGCTTAGCTACTAATGCCAGGATAAACACAGTGATGGTGTGCTATACTCACCCAGTTTTCAGGCTGACCAGCGCGTCATTCACCCCGGTCTGATGGTACTTCACCATGTACTGATGCATGTCGGGGTAATTCTTTCGGATGTTTCTCTCTGTGCTGCCGTTTGGAACCGTTCCAAAGCGGAAAGGAGGAGAGTAAGAGTAGGGGCTCTGAAACTACAATGAAAAAACAAAAAACAAATAAACTATCAATAAAAGCACAGCAGGAAATATGGCAATGCTACCATGGCAATAAATACAGGCATTAAAGCAGTTGAACATTGTGTTTTTATCACTTACGCTCTTAAAAATACTGCTTCCAATAAGAACCAAAAAGGATTTTTGAAGTTCACAAAGAACTTGTTAGTCTTACAGAAAACATGCGAAAATTGTAATGCACAACAGTATTTTAATCTTCAAAGAAACAAAAGACAATGTAACAATCTGCTTCAGAACAAACTGAATAAGCTTTATGTGGATTTGAGGTTTGAAACTGATTTTCTGTAGTTCCATTGAATGTTAAATGGAGATTTCAAGAAAAGTTTGATCACCTAATTCTGTCAATACTAATGAAAGAATATATAAACAGATGTTGGCATCTGTGCTTCCACGAAGAGCATCAATGGAGTCAATGAACTGCTGTTCAGATTATTAAAACGCCCCTCACACTATAAATCAAAATGATTTTTAAGTGTCTTTACTGTGGCATTTCTAGTCCAAGTTTAGGGCTTGAATCAAAGTGAAAATGTGCTTGATAAGCAATTCTACATCACAGAACTAACTACAGTAAGATAGGTCTGCTTGTTAGCCTTATGTTTGTACTAGCTGTTTTGCGAAAAATGAATAGTTCCACATAGCAGAACCAATTCCATAAATTCTCTTTTGTTCCGCTATATTTGAAAGCTGTTTATAGAAGAGTTGTGCTTCCACTCATCAATGTGGATTCTGTGGATAATATTTTCCATTGCAACACCCCACACTATTCACAAATGCTGAACTTGCAGTAAAAAAAATCCCATGACAGCTGAACAAGACAAATGATTCTACGGTAAAAGAACTCATTGGTACTTAAGAGAGTTCACAATATATGTCAGAGAGCTTTGGGCTTTGTTGTATTGGTGATTCTTCTTGGAAAGGATTTTTTTAACGGTCTGGATTGGCCAGTGGCTTGCATTTTGCCAATTTTCACTAGCTCAATCTTTAACAATGAAATAACCGATTGATATAAATGACAAAATTTACCTATTTAACAATAAGCTTTGCAGTAATACTATTATCGTCTATAATCGATAATTTTCTATTTACAACAAATCATTTCTGCAATCCTTTCTATAACTTTCAAGCATTCAAATAATTTTAAAGAATGGTCAAGCTCATTTTCATGCAACACGTCGGTGTGCTGCAGGATTGTCTTGAAAGATTCTCATGCTTTCTCTGCACCAAAAAAAAAAAAAACGAATCAGCTGTGAAGTCTTTATTTTCATGTAAAGGAGGAGCACTTGTTAATCTTGGATAGGAGCCTCATGAACAAAACATCCAATGCCCGAACTTGAAGTCTGCAAAGTAAACACTCTAGACTGCAGTAAATCCCCAGCAGGGACTGCAACGTCTTACCAAAGGTCAAAGTACTTTGTTGTGCTATTACGGGATCGAACCGCTGTGTTGCCATAAGTGGCGTGGCTTTCATTAGATCTTTGGAGGACACACGCCTGCCACAAGACCATTCAAATGTATTGATACTGGCTGTTTATGTGCAGATACACCGGTGTGACTCTAAAAACAAGTCTACAAATACACACACATGCTTAAATACTCATAATTCACATACACAACAGTACCAAGACTGCACTTATCTATCAAATATATATTTTCATTACTTTTAATATTAATACATTTTGAAAATAACAATTTTTCATTCATTTGTTCAACTGGTATTTAACCATCATTCCAGTCTTTAGGAACCATCCTAATATTTGGATTTGCACTGTAAAAAGCTGCTGACACATAGTTATTAAGTAAATGAAATATAAAGGCTTCATCAATCAATCAATCAAAAAAATTAAGCTTAAGCCAACTTAACAGTTTCAAGTAAACAGGTTGACTCACTTTTTTCAGTAAAGTAACTAATCGCTTTTAAAAGCGTGCTGCACCAAAAATGCATCAGTTTTGCTTCTATTCATACTTGTATTTTTGCAGGATTTCTTAATGAACAGAAAGAACAGTTTTTTGACATTTCTGCTGACTTCAAACATTTGAATGGTAATGTGATAAATGTAATCTTCTACCTTTTTGTCACTTAGGCCAGTCACTTGGTCCACAAATTCCTCCTGGATCATGAAGGCAGCCAGGTTAGCAGTGTAACTGGCCAGAAAGATGACAGCAAAGAAGGCCCAGACAGACACTATGAATTTACTGGTCGTGCCTTTGGGGTTTTGCACAGGCACAGAGTTGTTAAACACCAGGCCCCACAAGAGCCACACTGCTTTCCCCATGGTGAAAGAAGGTCCGTGGGGGTCTGCGGAAGACAGTTTTCATTAACATACTTCATTTGTGCCAAAGCCTTTCATTTCAGAAATAACATAAGCTCCCTTCTGCACGGTCATTAGAGCACTCGCACAGAATAATGGACACGGACAACACGCTACTGCTCAGCTGTTAATCTTAACATTTTTGAATGGTTAAATATAAATGAAGACCGCATGCGAGACCGTGGGACATTGGGATAAATACACCAAAGCGAATACAGAAATGGTTCCTTTGTAAAGCAGGACAGCTGATTTATCTTAGAACTCCTTGACGTGCTTCCCTTTTGAAAGCGAGAAAAAAAAAGCTCCAAATGAGTCATCTAACAAGAGAAGAAATGCTTCTTAGCACCACGTAACAAAGGCACTCCAATGTGAATTAAATCTGATCCACTTGAATCAAATAAAAATGAACTGAACTAACTAGGAGCCCGAAACCACTCAGCGCTAAACTGGGTGAAATTGGGTATAAATTAAGCCTTTATACTTTGCAGGTTTGTGGTGCAGATGTGAGAGGCTCTGTCAGAGCAGGGGGGCGAGGATTTACGAGTGTGCCTGAATCTGAAAGAGCGACTGCATTGCAGGGAAAGCGCGGAGGGAGAGAGAGGGAGTAGCTGAGAGTGCTGGTTACGTACCTTTGCCCTGAGCGAGGTTCCTGTTGAAGCCCAGGGGGCTGATATACTCAAACATGAAGACAGCCATTGCAGTCACCAGAAGCAGCATCACAAACATCATCACCCACACAGAAGCACTAAAGGGCTCTGCGGCGAGAAACAGGTAGATCAGGGTAGAAAAAACGAAAAACACACAGTCAGCGACTATCTTTCAGCCATTCTGCTTGATATGTGACTATAGACAAGCCGAAAAAGATTAAAGAGCTTTACTGTGGGAAGTAAATGGGGAAACTGGCAAGTGTCCATTGGGGAATGTTCTCAGACCCTGTAATTATTGGCCTTATGCTAATTAAATAATGGCTTGCTGATCTAGTGCCATCAAGCATAAAGGAGCACTCAGGGTGCTATAAATCTAAAAGCGGCCCACTTCAGCGGATTTCTATCAGCCTGTCGGATCTATGCTTTGATTGGCCATTCAATATTTTGACAGGTGGAAACGTGACACGCCCCTTGCCATCGTCAGGAAAGAGCTGCAGATGGTTACCTAAAAATGCTGATGGAGAGACAGTCCCGTTGCTACGGGATACCATCACACTAATCCCTGTTTCCACGAAGGGGACGGAGAAATCAATGACCTCTGAACGCTCCTCATTGATTGTCAGGGAGCCCACGGCCATGACTGCTTTTTTGTTCACCACCTGTGGTAGAAGACAAAGATACACAGAGGTTTAGACAAAGGCTGTGAAGTTTATATACAGAACACCAGGGATATTTCCACTTGTTTTTGCATCGCTTCTTTACCTTCGGATACAAATTGAACAGAAATTTTGCTCCTTTCTTCAATTGCACATTTTTATTGCTAGCAGGCGTTCTGTTACAAAATGACTTCCAGTGGAGAGTGAGTGTGAGAGAAGCACACTCTGCTTCTGTGAACAACACTTTATTCAATCTAGCCTTTGTTTAGATGGTAGGAAAGCAAGAGTTCGATAACGAATTGCATCAGTGGATTTGGCTATTGAAATCTCACCTCTCCCACCATGCCGTTCCACACATTGTTGATCTTCTTCCCGTGCTTTCCATTGGTCACCAGATAAAGGTCGTAGGTGAACTTCACATTTCTAGCGATTTTTTTGAGTATGTCTATGCAGAAGCCTTTGCAGCACTTTTTAATGTACGTCCCTCCTCCCTCTGTGGTGTTGCTGATGGATAGAGCACATTAGTCACAGATCAATTAAAAGCAAAATATATGAGTCATGATATCAGAAACATTTCACACTTAGATGAATGATGCGTTTTCTAGATTGTTATTGGGAGATATACGATGAATCCAACACAGGCACATTGGTAATATGTGCCCGGGGCTACATTTTTCGGAACAGCAAAATATGTGCCTGGGGTTACTTATGGCTGCATTTTGCTCTTCTAGTCTGCTTATGAAAACACTATCGGTTGGGTTAAGGAAAGGGAATGGGTGGGTGGGTCAGTTCATAGCAAGCTGATATACGCACAACAAGCCGTTTCTCTCATGGATGCATGCGAGAAGGATGTTGAGATTTGCAAAAAATGTACACAGCGGCCTCTGGTGGATTCATGAGAAATGGCAAGTATGAGAAAATGTGCCCCAGTAACATATTTGAGATTGTGAAAAAAAACCTAGTGGATTTGTGAAAACAAAAATGGCAACCACACGTAGCCCTGGGCATATATTTTGTGGTTCTCAAAAATGCAGATACATATCTCCAATGAGTCCGGGTTGAATGAATTTCAATGACAAGAAAAATGCAACATGTTGCATATGTAAATATGAGAATGTCTTAATTTTTATTTTGTGTGTAAATAGAAAACACTCCTGAAACTACAATGATTAGCATGGCAATTTGGGTGAATATAAAGACACATACTACTCTTAATTTTGTGGTCAGTATTTTTATTATTATTATAATCTTTTATTCTACAAAGATGTGTGAAATTTATCAGTATTTATCATAATATATATGATTGCATTCTTCCAAAAGTATATTCATTCATTCATTTTCATTTCGGCTTAGTCCCTTTATTAATCTGGGGTCGCCACAGCGGAATGAACCGCCAACTTATCCAGCATATGTTTTACGCAGCGGATGCCCTTCCAGCTGCAACCCATCTCTGGGAAACATCCATACACACCCATTCACACTCATACACTACGGACAATTTTAGCTTACCCAATTCACCTATACCGCATGTCTTTGGACTTGTGGGGGAAACCGGAGCACCCGGAGGAAACCCACCCCAACACAGGGAGAACATGCAAACTCCACACAGAAACAGCAACTGGCGAGGCTCGAACCAGCGACCAGCGACCTTCTTGCTGTGAGGCGAACGTGCTACCCACTGCACCACTGTGAGGCCCCCAAAAGTATATATATATATTTCAAATAATATGCTTTATTTTATTCAAAGTATTACTGTTTCCACAAAATAGTCATTTCTATTTCTGTGTTGTATTTGTTAGATTATTTTACAGTTTTTTTAAAAAATAATAAAAAAATATATCTTTATTTATTTTATTTATTTACTTTTCCATTTTATGCCTTCGCTACAAACATTTCCAAGGACCCCTAGCAGTATATTGCAGTCCCCTGTTTGAAGTATATTGTCAGGACACTTCGGTCATGTCTATCCTTGTTTTATAACAGTGTTGAGTCATATGTTTTAATGAAAAAAATATTAATAGCTACAAACACCTATTAGTAAACTGCCATTCAAAAAAGTTCATTTTTTTTAACAAAATGGATGGATTATCATTTGGATATCATTCAGCTGAGAGTTAATTTGATCGTCACTGTATGTAAGAGAACTCAGTGTGAACAAAATGAGATTTAGTTTAATCCAAGCACGGATTCCATGACTACATACATCATTTTGTTACTTCACAATATATTTTTACACTTTAATCTTGCCACAAACACGAAATTACACGCAAACCGAACATTGCTATCTGTGGAGCCCTCCTTTAGTGCACCTTTAGTGAGTTTCACATGATTTTCACTGCATGTATAACCAATCTCAGCGTGAACAGAACAGGATTAAGCACTTAGAAGAGGAGTCACAATTGCATTTAGCTGCAGTGTGTCTAAAGCATATTTTTGGACATCAGCCTGATTGCGCAGACCAATTGCTAGCTGGGATTAGAGTACAGTAGGAGGTATAGTGTGCTGAAGCATGAACGATAGAGACTTTCGCTGCCGGGAGTGGAGATATTTCTTAATTACAATGAATAGTAGGACTTTCCCATGAGAGCCTCTCAGGGAGCCATCAAGGGAGTGCCAAACCTCTGGTGAAAATTGCAGTCGGCTAGAGATTTCTGATGTCTCGTAAAGACCACCGCCAATCTGTGCTGACTTAATTGCAGAGGGGTTCCTGTTTTCCCTGAGCGATGAGGAAGACAATTCTATTTACGGGGCAATCAAGATGATTATTTCATTTGGAGGAGGAGAGGAGGTCCTGCTCTTAGACACGTCAGGAGGAGTTGTCTGAAGCAAGAATTGCCTTACTTCAGCTTATGTCTGGTGTTTATACTGTCATTCACACTTTATTCCTTTCTCACGTAGATTCATTCAAGGGGAGGGGTTGGCAACCTATGGTACTTCACTCAAAAAATGAGTAATTTACACTGGCGTAACTACATGGGTAGTGGATATTTATGCTTCGTGGAGTTGGATTTAGAGGGAAAAAATGTTGACATTAAAACGAATCTTATGTGTTTTAAGTGAAGAGAAAAAACTTGCTAGAGTATAATGCTCACTTAGAATTCAGTTAAGTTTTGAGTTTACCAGTGTGTACAAGAGTAGTGTTCATGCTTAGGATGCTGGCAGATTTATTAACAACAGTGTCTGTTGCTTCACTCAATGAGCAATAACTGTGCTAATGGCAGTTTTAATTTAGTCTCTTTTTATTTACCCAGTCCATAAGTTACATGAAAAAAACACTTTAGTTTAAGTACCAATTCCCACTATTAGGTACTGGCTTATTATAACTGCCTATTAGTAAGTTTTTGTATTTTTATTAGTACTTATACAGAATGATCTTATTCTACATCCCTAGTCCTACCCAATACCTAAACTTACACTACCTTAAATATTAATAGGCAGCAAATTAGTAGTTTATAGAGTTAAAATACTTAGTTAATGGTTTATTAGCAGGATTAATTGCACCTTAAAATAAAGTGTGATCAAAAAACAAATAAACATTAATAATTTAATAGTTTGAACTGGAATAGCTAACAGAACATTCTGGTTGTTCAAAAATAAGATTAAAGTTGATTGGGGCAGCATGGTGGCTCAGTGTTTAGCACTGTCGCCTCACCGCAAGAAGGTCACTGGTTCAAGTCCTGGCTGGGCCAGTTGGCATTACTCTTTGGAGTTTGTATGTTCTCCCCGTGTAACATGGGTTTCCTCTGGGTGCTCCGGTTTCCCCACAATCCAAAGACACACAGTATAGGTGAATTGAATAAACTAAATTGGCCATAGTGTATGAGTGTGTGTGTGAGAATGAGTATGTATGTGTGTTTCCCAGTACTGGGTTGCACCTGGAAGGGTATTCGCTGTGTAAAACATATGCTGGAATAGTTGGCGGTTCATTCTGCTGTGGCGACCTCTGAAATAGAGACTAAGCCGAAGGAAAATGAATGAAGCTGATTGGCTCAACAAGAGTAATTATGTTCAAATTAAATTCCCAACATAATTCAGGTAAAAATGTGATTTGACAACATTATTTCAAATAGAATTTGCTCTTTGGCTCCATTTGCCTAAATCTAGGGGAAATAACATCATTCAAAATAGTGGAAATGTGTGTCATAATTAGATTACATAAGTTACACCAATGATTTATTTGAGTGTTGAATGAATAATCACTGACATGTGAACCAAAGCGAAAGACGGGTATTTAAAATGAAATTAGCATATCGATGCACATTTGGATGTAATCATTAATCAAACTCAAACAGCCTGTTAATAGTAAACAGCCTCTGATAGCATGATGCAGATCAGTGCACAAGTCTGTTTCACTTCAGCCACACTACATGACAGAGTGAATGACAACTAACAGTTTATGCTGTTGTTTTGCTTATAGAAAACAATAGATGACTGTTTTTTTTGTTTTTTTGAAATGTGGAGACAATTCCATAAGTTTTTAAAATAGTTTTTATACTGTACAAACTGTTTTATACGACTAAGTGTCGAATCGACAAGTAGTAAGACAGAACTGTGAGCATTTGCATTGGAGTTCTATACACTGAGTCAGGAACACTCAAAACTTTTTTGTTTTTGTCCAAGACAATTTACAGTACACGTATTACAGGGACAAGTCCCTCTGGAGAAGCCTGAGGTTAAGTGCTTTGCTCAAGGGTAAAATGGCAGTGGTTAGTGGACTATAACTTGTTGGGGTTAAACATACAACCTTTTGGTTAAGAGCTCAGACGCTTAACCACAAGTCTGCACTATATGCACTCTGGGGAAAGCGAGGCATGTGCTGGACATAATTATGAGAGACTGAGGTGAATACAGCACACTCTCCAATTAGCAGGCAGTTGTACATAGTCGCTAAGGTTGTAGAGAAAAGTGTACTTTAGTATGAAAAAAGAGAAGAAATGACAGGGTTGCAGACAGGACAGAGCTGCATTAGTAATCGAGCCACCATCTGTGAGTTCAGACAGACAACACTTAAACTAGCAAAGCCACCTGGGAGACTCATTTAACTTTTAGATTGAAGCTAATTAAGACTCAGCTCTCTATGTTCTTTAAACAGATCAACGGTGAGAAAAAAAAACCCACTTATGAGTGTACTGTGTCTCCACAGATTGCTCCCATGTGCGCCAATTCCTTGTGAAACTGGTACTGTCATGTTATTGTTGTCCCCAATTTTTTTCTGCAAGCAGTTATTATAAATATTTGCTTCTACTGCTTCAACGTAATGAAAGAATCAGGAAAAAAGAACATAAGCTTTGAATACTTGTAAATAAAATCAAATTAAATAATAAAAAAGTTAAATAAAAATAAAATCTAATTAATTGATTAATAAAAATGTATTCACCCATGTTTAAGTTTTATAAGACCCATTCACACCAAGCAAACGATAAAGACATTGTTCTAAAAATTGTTTGTATGTAAAACAACAGCAGAGTTCAGCTATAATGATAAGGATGTAGAGAAACGACAGCTGCGATCACTTTTAGAAGTCATCGTGTTGCCTTCTTTAAAACAAGTGTGGGGAAAATAATTAGTGTTGTTTTTGTTAGCGATCGCTAAATTAACTGATTAATTCGATTGATTAACCTCACAAGCTGAATTCACTGGTCATATGCGCTAATAACACAATGAGGACATCTGCTGGTCACAAGGGGGTTATGCCAAGTGAAAAACATCATCTAAAAATAAACAGATCCTTATCTTTTTTTGTGTGGACTTAAATGCATTTATTGTTATATTTATAGTTCTTATGCTTGGTGTAAATGAGCCTTAGAGGATTATGCTAAGCTTCATTATGCTAAGCTAAGCTAATAGTGACCCCATCGGAACAAGAAAATGGCTGAATGGATTCAAAAATGGTTCAAATCAACGCAAGGACACCTGAGGCTTTTTTTTTTTAAATAACATGGAGTGTTTATTAAAACTGATAGATATGAAGTTAATATGAAGCTATAAAATCATTAAGATATAAACGTTTTGTTTTTTGTTATTGTGTTAGGAAAAAAAGTCCATTGCATAAACTTTAATAAGAACTAATTAAATTTGTTTAATTAAAAATGACCCAAAAAGTCTAAAGTTGTCTAAACAAAATGTATACAAAAAGCTGAGATATGGAATTTGTATTTCTTGTTATTGTGCTTGAAAAAAGGGCTTATTGTAAAGCCAGCCACTGATCACATGAAAGCAGAGGAGTGTTTTTGGCAGCCAGAAGTGGCTGTGTGCCTTCTGACTGCAGAAATGAACAAACTTTCCTGTCTCCACAATGGGAGACACACATTCGACTGCCTAGGCAAAATCCAGTTTAAAATCAATCTCTTCCCCTCTGCGCTGGCTATGACGCACGCCATGAATTCCCACGGCTCCTGCAGAGGCTCCATTCAAACTCTCACATGGCAGAATTCATATTATTACAGAGTCTTCCTCACATTTCCATACCCAGAGGCAATAAAAAGGGCTCCCTCATGACACCAGACCACTTCCTCTCTGTCTTTACTACACCAATTACACTCTTATAAAGAGACATCGGACACCATGTTTGTTTCTCATTCTTTTTTTTACTCCTTTAGTATTTTTTTTTATATGTAGGCTAATGTGGCCACTTGCCAAAGCAACACATAGTGTGTGAATCATGCCAGATAGCCACCTTTTTCTTACCGCCCATGATGCTTTGCATGAATTATGGGAGTAACTCCAAAAACTCTCCACAGCAATCATACAAATGTGTTGCATATTTCTATACTGAAGGGAATAAAAACAGAAAATAATCAGGAAGAACAAAACTCAAAAGGCTCTGACCACAGATATGCTTATTAAAATACCAAGCATAACATTATTTTTGATAAAAATAAAGCACAAAGCCTCACTGTTTTTAACATGTATATGGATTATTTGATGCACACACTTATAATGTGAATCGATTTGTTTCAATTTAAATGGAAGTTCCCCAAACCAGAAGTGCAGCACATTATTTGAAACACAGCAGCAAAAATGTGGATAAGAAGTCAAAATTGATGGTGGTACGCAGACAGAGATGACAACAAGCCTCAGATATCTGAATTCTGACATTTGCATTGAAAACACAAATATCTCAGTGGCTCAGAGTGATCTTGAATTGTTTGCATCTGTTTGTGTGTATGTGTGTCTCTGTGTGTGTGTGTGTGTGTGTGTGTGTGTGTGTGTGTGTGTGTGTGTCCTGGTCACTGAAGCATGTTTCCTCTGTGTCTGTGGCTTGTCAAGCTGGCACTGCATCAGTTTTTGCATCTACAGAGCTCGGCGGCAGCTGAAGTAGAGGGTAAAAAGACAGCTGAGGACACCAGATGAGCAGCCGTTCCCACATCACCATATATATCTCTGACAAAGATCAGTCAGAGTGTTAGACTGTCTGTCTGTCATACTGGGCCAAAAAAAGTTGAATCTTCTCATAAATATAGTTCACCATTTTGGGATTAAAGGATAGGATCACAGTATATAAAAATGAACTTCTGGCAATTTCATCACTGACATTTTGTTCCAAACCTGTTGACTTTCATCCTTCATGAAACAGGAGAAATAGTAACCTTTCACTTTTTCACCTATAAGTACTATAAAACATTAAAGTTTATTTAAAGTCTTTTAAAGTCCACTAAGGCTGGACATTGTTACAGTAAATCTCTTGTGGACTCATTTCCTGTAAATATTTATGCTTTGGCTGTCTAGAAAGCTTTTGTTTGACTTAAGACTAAGAATACGTTGCCATATGGAGAACTTTATTATACCTTCATGGTGTTTGGAGCCTGACAGCCCCAGTTTTTTAAATTCACTTCCGTTATATTAAAAAGCAAATTCTTCACATATTCAACTGTTGTATAAGGGTTGAACACGTGGAGGGTGGGAATATAATCATGAATTTTATGGTCTGTAAAATTTTTTCATATGGTTTTTGAAAATGCCCAACAATGCTGCATTTATTTAATCAAAAATAGAGTATAAACTTTTATACTATGAAATAGCATTACAATTTTAATATTCTTTTTTAATGTTTTATTAATAAAAATAAAAAGTTAATTTTTCAATATGATTACAGCAGTCTTCAATATTGTATGATCCATTAAAATCATTATAATACTCTAAATTTGAGCTCTAAATTAATAATAATAAATAATAAATAATAAATAATAATAATAATAATAATTAATAATAATAATAATTCATTTTCCTTCGGTTTAGTCCCTATATTCATCAGGGGTTGCCACAGCGGAATGAACCGCTAACTTATCCAGCATATGTTTTACACAGTGGATGCCCTTCCAGCTGCAACCCAGTACTAGGAAACATCCATACACACTCATTCACAAACCTACACTATGGGCAATTTAGTTTTTTCAATTCACCTATACTGCATGTCTTTGGACTGTGAGAGAAATCGGAGCACCCAGAGGAAACCCACGCCAACACGAGAAGAACATGCAAACTCCACACAGAAATGCCAACTGACCCAGCTGGGACTCGAATCAGTGACCTTCTTGCTATGAGGCGACAGTGCTAACCACCGAGCCACTGTGTTACACCATAATAATAAATTATACATAAATTGTAAAAATACTGTATATTTTTTCAAGATTTTTTGATGAACAGAAGTTTTAAAAAGCATTTTCAGCGCTAAGGCAAACTAAGCATTGTTTAGCATGTAAAATGTTGTTTATCAAACCACATAAAGTGTAATCACATCACACAGAAAATGATAACAACTCCCTGATCTTGTTTACATTATGTTGAAGTTCCCGCTGGTGTTTCTGATGCACTAAAGTAACTTTTTCTAGCTCTGTTCCCTGCAACCCAGTAGTTAATTTGGCAGAGTAATTTTGCTGATAAAAGCAAGCAGATGAGAAACCAATAAACTGAGAATGAAAGAGAGAGACAATGAAAGAGAGACGTGTCTATCTCAGGGATGACTGGACTATGTATCCTGCCAGTGTGTTTGCATGCCTCAGTAATTCCTGCCTCTTCTTCTTTCTCCAAACGGGCACAATGGATGCTTGAGTGGGAATTGTGCCACTGGAGGAACACAAAAGTGAGCATTGGCCTGTTTGCAAGTGGACAAGTGTGGCATACATGTATTCTCTAGTGTGTTTGTGTGTGTGCCTTTGATGAGACTAATCTTCATGCGTAAAGAGCAGCCTATAGTGATCCTATGAGATCATATATTCTTCGCCCTATTTAGCAGTGTATAACATAAAGGCCCCTGTGCATTTCTTTAAGGTATAAGGGCAGTTTTCACAGCCTGTGTTAATCATGGCTCAGAGATCACAACAACATTTACAACTGTGACCTTTTTAAATAATTGTGTATGCTGCCGTTCATGGGTTTGGGGTTAGTAAGTTTACATATTAAGAAATTAATGCATTTCAGCATTAAGAATTCAGCAAGGATAAATTAGAATGATGAAAGTGACAGTAAAGACAATTTAATGAACTTTTTTTTTAGATAAAACAGACATAAATGTGTTTTAAATGCTATTGCTCTGTAAGGAAGCTTGTTTTTGCCACAGTATAAAATATTATTTAAAGTTAATCATAAACCATTTATCTGAATAATTGTCTTTTATATCTCAATTAAGAGATAATAATGTGCTATGACCTCAAGTTTGCATATAAACTCACAATTCTTTAGGGAAAATCATATTTGCAGGAGAACTTTGTGAGTTATACATTTATATATTGCAATTCTGAGTTTATTCGGAGCAATTTCCCCTTTTTTCCTGAGTTTTCATCTTGCAAAGTGCGAGATATAAGTATGCAATTATCAGTTTATAATTTGTAATTGTGAGGTGCAAAGCTGCATTACTGAGAGAAAAAAAGTGACTTTTATCCCCCAAGTTATAAACTAAATTAGAAAACGTTTATTCTAAGAACTTCATACTTGCTATTCTAAAACGACAAATCTAAACTGTGAGATGGAAACTTGCAAAAACACGTTACAATTACACTTTTAACACTTAGAACTTTTAATCACAGCACATTAAATTGATTTCTGAAGGTCAATTAAAATTTTGACCATCACAGTACAATTTAAATAAAACGTACTGTGTTTTATTGTTTTAATAAAATCTTAATTAAAATAAAACATTGTTGAATTGTAAAAACATTTCACAATATTACAGATTTTGCTGTATTTTTGATCATATAAAGCCTTGGCGAGGATATAAGACTTCTTTCTTTCAAAACATTTAAAGTTCAAGAACAATGCCTCCAGGTCTCTCTTGAACAATAAGTCAAGGTCAAGGTGCTATTTATAACCAGGATGTAAAAATCTTTTATGTCTTCAAGTCACAAACAGACAGTAACACGATACCGTACTGATTGATATATGTAGTCATGTAGTCATCAACAACCATCAACGTATATCAAACACTCTTCAAGAGTGCTCCTACATCACTCTCGCAGCCCTCTAGGGCCAAAACGGCAAGCATCCAACAGTTTGAGAGTGCTACTTTGAGGTGACATATGAGTGATGGGGAAGATGAGAAAAACAAGGCTTACTCTTTGATGTGTTTGCGGCAGGGCACAGAGTTTCTCATGCAGGTGCCCGTGAGGCGCTCCACGTTCTCCACAATGACGAAAGGCTTCTCCTCCAGCGTTACAATAGTCAGGTGATTGTCATCCGTCTCTGCATCCCCAAAAGAGTTGAAACGAGGCCACACCGGATATTTCAAAGTCAAACTCTGATTCTCCCATTTGCCCATCTGAAAAAAGTATTCAAAAAATTGTTAACTTTTTTTTCAGTTCAATTCGATTCAAGATTATTTGTATAGCGCTTTTCATGATATACAGTATTTCAAAGCAGCTTTACAGAAAGAAAGCATGCTTTCCAGTAATGTTGTTATCAGAGGTTGCTGTGTCAAAGTAATTTCAATATCGTAGAAATGTACAGTTCTGGGATGAAACAAGCATGTAGTATATTGTATATAATGTATATAGTGACATATTGGCAGTATATAAAGAGACACAGAATTCAGATCTGGTATTTGCCATAACATATTTTGAAAGTAATCAAACATGAGAAAAAGAAAAGAAGAAAATGTTATTCACACGTTTTGCATATTTATTCCTTTTAAACCATTTAATAAAATTATAGTAGTGAAAGTTGAAGGCCTCTACCTTGAACCAAACTACTGCCACAGTAAAAAAAAAAAGAAAAAAAAAGCATTAGCTTATTCTTCCATTGGATGCAGTGTTTATCTGTGTCTGTCTTATTTGGCTGGTCCATGAACACTAGTCTCTGCTTTGCATCCTTTCTCTCTATCTGTCCCTCTGTCCCAGAATGCAAGGTGTGTGGATGAAAACAAACCATTTCAGTCCCACAGAGGCCAAAACATTCATCAAATAGTCCCACACAACTCGTTGCCAATGCCTAAATAAGTGTCAATGCGCAGAAATAAAGATGGTGAAAGGAAAAGTAGAATAATTTATAATTCTAATGTTATTTTAAAAATAACAAAAGCTAAAATAAAATAAACAGTAGTAAAAAGTACTGACATTATTAGTATACAGTTCTGACTGAATCTTTGTAAACGATCATAATTTATGTTTTTTGTTTCTTCTTTGGGCCTCACAGTGGCGCAGTGGGTAGCACGTTTGCCTCACAGCCAGAAGGTCGCTGGTTCGAGCCTCGGCTGGGTCAGTTGGCATTTCTGTGTGGAGTTTGCATGTTCTCCCTGTGTTGGCGTGGGTTTCCTCCAGGTGCTCCGGTTTCCCCCACAAGTCCAAAGACATGCGGTATAGGTGAATTGGGTAAGCTAAATTGGCCGTAGTGTATGAGTGTGAATGGGTGTGTATGGATGTTTCCCAGAGATGGGTTGCAGCTGGAAGGGCATCCGCTGCGTAAAACATATGCTGGATAAGTTGGCGGTTCATTCCGCTGTGGCGACCCCAGATTAATAAAGGGACTAAGCCGAAATGAAAATGAATGAATGAATGAATGTTTCTTCTTTTTCCCCAAACCTTTCAAAAGTCAATCTGGCTATGAAAAAAATTGTATAAAAATGTTGAATCAAATAATGCCAAATAACACAATGAATTTTTCTAAATATAAAACAATACACCAATAAAATAAAATCACCCCATTCCCTGTGTCTATGATTACTAAATAATACACAAAAATAAAGTGCATTAAAACAAATATGTCAGTAAATTGTAGACTAAGATATGAATACTTCTTCACAGTCTAAACTAAAGTGGTCCATCAAATCATTAGAATGTACGAGTACTCTTTAAATAGTCTTGAATAAACAGCAGGCTGGCGAATCCTGGGTTATACCAGGATAGGTGCCAATCTGAGGAACACGACGGCCTAAATATCAATAGATATCTAGAGTACAGTACCAAGCAGATTTACTGGAGTCAGATATTATGGCTCAGATACACCAAAACTTTCCTAAGTGTGCTAGGTCAGTGCACTGGAGAGAGATGAGCGGTGATCCTACTAGCTGCAGTGGTGCTAACCAGTGTCACAGGAAATTTGGGTTAATGCCGTTAATCCTATCAGCGTGCTTTAGGAGGAAACCGTAATCGCGTTCCTCCTACCCCTGATGAACTGGAGACTGAGGACGTCTTTGACACCGCCAGAGCTCCTTTTATCTCCAGCACAGCCGCCGATTCAACCGCAGCCTTATTAGAGTCAAAGCGCCTTTCTTTTTTTGAGTTCCCCCTCCAACTTTCTTCAATGCTTCTTGTTCGGCTGTGTGAAAAATTCATTTCATTAATCTGTCTCATTTGGTTTGATGGCACATTTCTTTTGTCAAGCACTGTGGGTAAAAATGGCTCACCCAGCTTATCTGTCTCAGCTGAAGACAAAAGTAACTACTTGCAGTTTCCGTCGACGCCAGGCTTGCCGCCCGAAAGGAATGATTTATGATTTTGATGTTTTCAGAGCATTTTCCTCATTGAAAATCAAAGGACACGACGACTGTTGTGCTGACAGTCATTTAAAAAGATGGCGCGCAAAACTTTCAATGATGCTGGAGTAACGATGTGTTGTATTTAAGCACAATTCCCAATTTGATTCCCGATTTATGATTTATGTACATGATTCATTTGTTGATGAGTCATTGAATCATTCATTCAATTCGATTTTCAAAACAATTATAATTCGTAAAAATTTATTAAATATTTTATGATAGACTGTAGCACATTCTTTTTTTTTTTGTCAAAAGCCCTCAAGTAAATAAGGTTGTATTGCTTAGACATTAAACAAAAGTCATTCTGAATTCTGAAACAATACAACATTAACAAGGGTTGTTATTCTGTTTTCAGACCACAACACAATAAAAATGTGATACTGCTTTTACACAACACGAGAATAAATGATTGTTACGTTTTCAGAGCATTTTCTTGACTGCAAATAAAAGGACATGACTCCTATTATGCTGAAAGTCATTTCAAAATATGGAGTGCAACATTTTGAATGACTCTGGAGTAAAGATGTGTTGCATTCAAATCTCAATTTGTCTGTCGATACTCATGCATGTTATGTGTTCAATCTATTTAAAAAAATGTATGAAATATTTTAAGATAGACTTCAGCACATACGTTTTTTGTCAAAACCTCAAGCAAATAATGTTATTTTGCTTAGTCAAGTTGTCATAATTCACACAGAATCACGGAACTCTACAGTCTATAAACAATACAACATGAACAAGAAAGAAAGACGTTATTCTGTGCTGATGTACTGCATTCAGAAAATTCAATTCAATTCATCTTTATTTCTAAAGCGCTACTATAATGTAGATTGTGCCAAAGCAGCTTAACATATAAGTTCTATTAAATTAAAACTGTGTCAGTCGAAGTTGAATTCCAGATCAGTTCATTTCAGTGCGGTTTAATTTTCACTGCTGAAAGTCCAAACACTGAAGAGCAAATCCATCGATGTGCAGTTCAAGTCCCAAAAACAAGAAAATGAGATACTGATTTTTTTTTACACAACACCAGAATAAATGATCTGTATGTTTTCAGAACATGTTCTTGATTGAAAAAAAAAAGGACATGACTCCTCTTGTACTGTCAGTCATTTTAAAAGATGGTGTACAATCCTTGACGCCGGAGTAAAGATATGTTACATTTAGGCACAATTCCCAATTTGCGTGTCGATGCTTATGAACGTCTGGCAGGACACATCATGTTGCTGTACGTGCTGTTGATGGAGCGACAGGCCACAAGCAACTGAATTATTCAGTGTGTTTTGGAAGGGTGAGCTGACGTCAGCAAGCCCACCAAAGAAAACAGAGCGCAAACGCTAAGAGAACAACAGAATGCAGCCAAGAGTTAAAACTGCACCGGGTCATTAATTCTTAATGAAACAGGATTCATAAATTGCTAAACGTAGCTCCTGCTCCTTTTTTCTATCTTATCTAAGTTACTCTTCACTGTCTCATGTGTGGCGTACACACTTCTCTCTCGCTTGCTTTCATTATGCTTACTTTTGGCCTCTGGCTCAGCTCCCTCTCTCTGGTTTTCCTCCATTATTTGGGAATGTTTGAGAGTTTGTTTTTGAAACACTGTTGTCCTTGAACTAATATAGTGTATATGTATTACAAATGCACATAGATTCCTACATTATAAACATATCCAAACATTGGATGTCTGATGTCTTCTGATCTTTCAGTCTTTATATAAGAGTTTGATTATCAAAAGGCTGTAATCTCGATCCAAACACCCATGCAATCTTGTTCCTAAATTACTATTCAGTGTCTTTTAAATCTTGGTTACGCCAAACATTGACATTTGTTTTAGGAATGGAGCTTAACTAGGAAAAGCAGTTTACATTTTATGCAACTATGAACTAAACAGTAGCATAATTCATGTACATTGAGAAAAATAGAGGGGGGGGGGGGGGGTGTTGCAGTAGGTAGCACAATCGCCTCACAGCAAGAAGGTCGCTGGTTTGAGCCTCTGCTGGGTCAGTTGGCATTTCTGTGTGGAGTTTGCATGTTCTCCCCGTGTTGGCGTGGGTTTCCATCGGGTGCTCCGGTTTCCCCCACAAGTCCAAAGACATGCGGTATAGGTGAATTGGGTAAGCTAAATTGTCCGTAGTGTGTGTATGTGTGTAAATTAGTGTGAATGGATGTTTCCCAGTGATGGGTTGCAGCTGGAAAGGCATCCGCTGCGTAAAACATATGCTGGATAAGTTGGTGGTTCATTCTGCTGTGGCGACCCCAGATTAATAAAGAAACTAAGCCGAAAAGGAAATTAATGAAAGAATGATAAAAATAAAATAAAAATCACAGAAGTACTGGGTTAAATGTTTATTGACATTAACACTGATGTCTGCAGTAATGTTCAAAACAGAATAAATCCCTCAAGTTTAATAATGCATAACATTTGTTAATTTTTTTTTTTTGAAGAGATTTGTTGAAAATCCTGATTCATCCAGTAATGAAATATTTAATATTTTAAATATTTAATTGATATTTAAAGGGGACCTGTTATGCTCCTTTTTACAAGATGTAAAATAAGTCCCTGATGTCCCTAGACTGTTTATGTAAAGTTTCAGCTCAAAATACCAAATAAATAATGTTTTATAACTTATTGAAACGGCCTCTTTTAGGTTTTGATCCTAATTGTGCCATTTTGGTGACTGTTGCTTTAAATCAACTAAGATTGTGCTCCAAGAGGGCTACAAATTCCTGTGTAACATTCCTATGTGTAACAGGTGGGACATTCCCTCTCTAATGACGCTTACAAAAGGAGAATGTCAATCAAAGCATTTCTGCAGACTGTTTTTATGAAGTGTTATTATCAAAAAAAAAAAAATTATATATTTTTACCATTAGAAGCTGGTTATATTCACAGACTGTTGCTACACTACTGTTTAAACCCCTTATAAAAGTGATCTTTGCATAATAGGCCCGATTTAAATCATTGTAAATAAATGACAATATAAAAATATATATTCTTGGACTGCAGCAGAATAATGTCAGGACCTTTAGGCAAATTACATGTTGTTTAGTTGTCTATTCAGATTTAAGTTTTTCAAAAACTATCCAGTTTAAGGAGAATCTTACCATTCCAAACAGTGTCAAAAATGACAAACAAGAAAAAGCTGTTATTCTGTATCAAAATCAGTGTTTTAACAGTATTTGACAAGTCAATTTTTTTTTAAATACCTTTTTAATACCAACTTTAAAATTTAAGACCACTAAACCTGTAATAAGTATATATGCATAAGATAGGATGCTAAGAAGTTCAAAATTCTTTGATCAGTTATTAATAATCTGTCCAATAAATGGTTAAAACTACCACTGCAGTACGTGTGCTAAAACTGTGCTAACCATCTACAGTAGCCACTGTGCCACTTGGCCCATACCATAAATGTTAAAAAACTAGCCTCTTTTTCTGCTACCTCGTATTTGTTTTATTTATACTGCCTGCACGCACTTTTGCTGGCTTCCATGGCAGATCACACAATGAATAAATATGTAATCTCTTCAATATATTCCATTTACATCGGTATAAAAGCGTGCTACTTAATCATTCTTTTCCACACTAAGGTCGTTCCAGGACCATGAACTTTTCACATCAGAATCTGAAATTGTCTATTTGTAAAAAAAAAAAAAAAAAAAAGTTATATACTACATGCATACTGTAGCTGGAAGCCATACTTAAAATGTCCTTGCTCATTAAAAATAAGTGAATGCAAAGGTTTGTTTTCTAAGTAAAATATAAATAAGCAATGCATAAGGCATTAAACTCCAGCTGTGAAAACTTGTGAAATACTTTATTTTTTGCATTAAGTTTTTTTTTTCGCCTTTTATGAACAGAGTGAAAAAGATTGAATATTCTAGAAACCATGCATACCATAAACCCAGCAGACGCTAAACTTGAAAAGACATGTAAAACGAGCACGAAAAAGAAAAATTGGATCAACTAAATTGATGAAGAAAGGGCACTTGTGCTCCAGACACTAGCTAATGACAGTGTTTGAGCCACTCAAAATCTAATCAAACAACACAGGCAATGTAGCGTCTGTGATGAAAACAGCCCGTCCCGCCACTACGCGAAGCGAGCAAGCTGTGGCTATGCATTTCAATGACCTCATTAGATAAATATAATTAAAAAGGAGCTTTGTGAAGCAATAGAGCAGAGAATCCAAATTAAGATGCTTAATTTTGTCCTCATTGTATTACTGCTCTTAATAGAGAAGCAGTACGTTTGTTTTCTTATTTCGTTTGACTTCAGTTGTGTTTTCCTTGAAATGGTAGTAAAATGGGGTTATGGTGGATACAAGCACTGATTAACCAAACGCGCATCTGAACACTTGAATAGCTTTTATGCCAATGTAGAATTACTGTATAGCAATTGTGCTGTATTATAAGTATTTAATTGCATTTTTTAAAGGGTACCTATTATGCAAAAATCACTTTTACAAGGGGTGTTGTGTGGCAACAGTGTGTGAATATAGCCAGCCATGGTAAAAATGGTAAAAAATTAATTCATTATATTTTAATAATCACACTTAATAAAAAGTCTGCAGAAACACTTGATTGACATTCTCTCTTTGTACATGTCATCAGAGGGAGAAAGTCCCAGTCATTAGTGAAGGTCTCTCCCTCATTAGCATAGACAGCCCTGTGTGAGAAGCAACTGTCAGCCATTAGAGTTTTCATCGCATCTGCTGAGGATAATATTAGCGACTAAGAGTCATTATAAGTGTTTTGGGATGCATAATAAGTTTTGGGTGTTATAAGTTTTGGGATGCACAAATGGATGTTGTATTCTCCATAGACTGCGTTCTTCTGAGACAGTTTTTTTTTCACATTTTCAGTTTTTCACAGAGATAACATTAGTCCTGTTTAAAGTCTGCTGCTATGCTGACACACAGGCGTTTGTAGCTCTGCCCTCTTTTGAAAAGAGCACAGTCTCATTTGAATTTAAAGCAACGGCCCAATTAGGATCAAAGCCTAAAAAGGGGCAATTTCAATGAGTTATAAATAATTATTTGTGTAGTATATTGAGCTGAAACTGTACATACACACTTTAGGGACATCAGAGAGTTATTTGACATCCTGTAAAAAGAGGCATAAGATGTCCCATTTAAAGTATCTGATGATCAAGACGGATGGGTAAATGAAAAAGTTCAGAGAAGATGTAGAAAAAGTATTAAGTTGAGTGAGAGTGGTGGTGCTGTACTGACTGTAACCTCACTGTTGACAGATAATCTAAATGAAACGTGAGAAAACTGCTAAAGCAGTGCTATAGGGGACGCCAATATTGAGACTGAGGAAGATGCTAAAGCACATCTACTGAGAATTTTGTGCAGTAGTCTAAAACTATGTTTTTCTTACTGACAGATAGGGTGCAGCAGTTTCTTGTTCTTTCTGCAGTCAAATATTGGTGCATCTGACAGTTAATGAACAGTTAACATATTACCAAATGTTTGTACAAACAATCAATATGTCGTCCACTCAACCAGACATGCTTATCTGTGGTAATGTGACTGTCGTGCTGATAAGTTTTCACATGTCTTCTCACGATGAACACATTTTAAAATAAATATTCTATTATAAAAATATACAAAAAACATTTAATATGATTAAAATATTACTTTATTATTAAAATATTACATTTTTACATTACATTAATATTAAAAATTACATGTTTAATCAATGAATTATGTTTTATACATAACATGTATATAAATTTAAAATAAAAATTAGAAATGATCTTTTATTTGCAGAAAATGACAATATAGGCCAGTATAAAATGCCCCATGCTATTAAACCATAAATATTTTCATATAGTTTTTTCCAATATTTAATTAATTGCCTGATAACATGGAATATTTTACATTGACTTATTGTCATTTTCTGCAAATAAATGCTCTAAATGATAATGTTTTTTCACAAAGTCACATTATCAGTGGAAAATATATTCTGTTATAAACAACCCTATATAATATGAATTATTACTATATACATTAAAATAATGACTATTATGACAAATAAAAAAAACATTTTCTCCATTTTTTATCTCATAAATAAAAGCGGTGGCGCAGTGGGTAGTGCTGTCACCTCACAGTAAGAAGGTCGCTGGTTCGAGTCTCGGCTGGGTCAGTTGGCATTTCTGTGTGGAGTTTGCATATTCTCCCCGTGTTCGTGTGAGTTTCCTCCGGGTGCTCCGGTTTCCCCCACAAGTGCAAAGACATGCGCTATAGGTGAATTGGGTAGACTAAATTGTCAGTAGTGTATGTGTGTGTAAATGAGTGTGTGTGGATGTTTCCAAGTGATGGGTTGCAGCTGGAAGGGCATCCGCTGCGTAAAACATATGCTGGATAAGTTGGCGGTTCATTCCGCTGTGGTGACCCCAGATTAATAAAGGGATTAAGCTGAAAAGAAAATGAATGAATGAACGAAAATAAAATAAAATAAAATAAAATACAGGCTTTTACAAGTATATGTTCATGTGCACATTACAGTGCATATGGAACTTTGGAAAAAAAGAACTGTCCTCAACTGGTTTCCACACTTCATACTAAAACCTTCACTGGCAACTATTTATGAGGTACTGGATGACTAGAAAAGTCATTAGCACTTTACCACTGGGATGGGAAATTAGCATTTTAATTGTTTGTGAGCCGTGCACTTCCATGGTCACGGTGCAAATAGATTTTGTGCTTGTAGATCTCAACCTGCTTCTATTCCAATCAACGTCGCTCCCCTTCAGGAGTGATTACATGAGTGTCACACAATATCGTAGGGCTCTGGCTTCACCTTCAGGCCCCAGGAGGATGAGGAAAGGCTCACGACAAAGCCTTCATAGATGCTCTGCCCTCAAAAGCGACAGAGAGGAATTGAACTGAAGGAGAACGCCTTCGCCAGATGAAAACAGAATAATGCCCGTCCTGGAGGCTTGCTTGCAGTGAGCTATTAAGATAAAACGCTCCATGTCTAATTCGGTTGAGGAGGTATAATTAATGACTCCTATGCAGAAGGGAGGGGTTGTGCTTGCGTGCTAAGCGCTAACCAAATAGCTAGCTTAAAAGTGGCTGATGCTCAGCAACACGTCTGATTCTGCCCACTCAAAATTCCACACTGGTAGAGCTGCGGATTGCTGCAGAGTATTGACCTTGGATACTTCACTCTATATATTTCTACAAGCATCATTTATTACCAGGGCCAAAAAGACGCTTAAATGAATTATGATGTTGGTACTGGGTTCTGATGTGGGAGTCATACCTTGAGGCTTGATTAATTGTTCATATCAGTGCTGCACAATGATGGAGTACTGGACCAAAATATGAAACTATGCTCGTTGACACAGTCTTGAAAATGTGATAGATAAAGATGCCCATAAGACTATGACAATGTGCTGGTTAAACTTTTGACATGAACAGTTTGGTAACAAGGTTTTGTTTTGTTTTGCTTTATAGAAATGTATAAATATATAGTATAAAACAAAATAATAATAAATATATATAGTGCTCAGCATAAATGAGTACACCTCCTTTTGAAAATGACCATTTTTATCCATTTCTCTGTGAATATAGGCAAACATTTTTGGCATATTTAAACAAAACAGTTTTATTAAACCGTTATAACCATTAAAATAAGGGTTTGCTCACCTAACATCGTTTGGGATATAAAGATAATACATTTAAATACAAGATATTGGAAAAAATCTATACAAACAAAATTTTATAATTTTTAATCTTGCTTAATACAGTTTTACTTAATATTTTTCCATAACATGATAATTGGACTGTACTAACTCTTGGACTGTGATCTTAAGTTTTTTTTATTAAAATAAGTTCTAGTTTTGACTTAGAAACTGACTAATCTAATGTATATGTTCAAAAATATATTTTATTGCGTCCTATAAAAAATATGAATTTAAAAGAGGGATCTGTGAGTGTTTTGTTTTCATTCATTTTCTTTTCGGCTTAGTCCCTTTATTAATCAGGGAAGCTACAGCGGAATGAACTGCCAACTTATCCAGCATATGTTTTACACAGCGGATGCCCTTCTAGCCGCAACCAACACTGGGAAACGCCCATACACCCTCAGTTACACACATACTGTACACTACGGACAATTTAGTCTACCCAATTCACCTATAGCGCATGTCTTTGGACTTGTGGGGGAAACCGGAGCACCAGTAAGGAAACCCACACGAACATGGGGAGAACATGCAAACTCCACACAGAAATGCCAACTGACCCAGCCGAGGCTCGAACCAGCAACCTTTTTGCTGTGAGGCGACAGCACTACCGACTGTGCCACCGTGCCGCCATAAGTGTTTTGGCTCATTTTATTTTATTTTATTTACAATCCCCTGAATGTATAATATAGTTTAGGGCAGACCAAACATTTTTACATTTTTAATTTGGAAAATGCATGGATCAGTTAAAAAATGAACGTGTGTATTTTATTTTTACAATTTTATTTTATATAAAAACCTAGTTTACGAGGGGATAGTTCAATTAAAAACTGCACTAACTATATTAAACCCCTCTGCTTCAGTGTGAAAATTTTTGTGACCCTGTACAAATTGACATTAAATAGCAATTAAATGAAATTTGGACAATAATTGAGGTGGTCGGGGTGTTTTTCATATGATTTTGATAAATGAATTCCAAAGTGCATGTTTCCTATCATTAGTACTTTCAGTTTCTAAAGTGGACTTCTGACCAATCATCATATTTTGTTTTTAAAAATAGACTGATGGAAACATGACAAAAATCCACTGCACATATTCAGAAAACTCTCAATATGGTTGTATGCTACATTCTGATGCTATTTCTGTGTACTTTCTGAACACCTTAGTCCCCTATTCACTCCAATTCTCCATGAAACCCCCCCAGCACATTCTTTAAAATAATGGTAATCATTTTGTGTTCCACAAAAGTAATAATGCTATAAAGGAAAAACATGAGCGTGTTTAAATGGCCACAGATTGTTCATTAGGACTGAACTACTCTTTAATCTCGTTGTTTGAATGGGAAGCAATTAAAGCGAGGGAGGAAACACTCGCACATTTATGTGGATCATATTGTTCAGCCCATTAGGGGAGCAATTATATTCTCTTGTGTTTGTCAAACAGTGGACCCCATTTGTCAAGTCAAGTCTGGGTTTTTTTTGTGTGTGGGCAGCCGTTGTTCTTGTGCTGAAGTCCCATGTGGATCCCAAGACACATCATTCAGCCAAAATGAGACAACGACAACAGATTTTTTGGCTGCCAATCAAACGTGAGGCCGGGTTTAATCACGGAGGCTGGAGCTGTAATTAGCTCTCCAGAAAAACCAAAGTCCTCCGTAACTTCTGAGGAGGATGGATTTGTTGTAAGCGTGAGGCGTTGATTATTTATAGTTCAGTGGGGGTTGAGCAAGGCTGGATAGAGTAGCTTGGGATTTCATAAAAGAGGGAAAGCAAGATAAACAAAGAAACAAAGGACAACAAGGCTCTAATGCACGTCATGAGGTGCTGCTGCTGCGCTGCTGTTTTCATCACTGCCTCCGGTCACGATTTACAGTGACCTGCTCTTTAATTAAAAGCAGTGACACCGTCTGATGAACTGCCTCTTGGACACAGGTTTGTCACCGCATCAGCCATACTGCCTTCACAATGAAACTGCTCGCATTCATACGTCATTTGAGTCTATTTATTGACATTTGAATCTGGCTGATCCACTGGGTTTCTGCTTCATCACAAGCAAACCAGCCCGATGTCTAAAGCCTATTTAAAGGGGACTAGTTTACACTGAAAATTTTTGCCAAAGTTTTGTACTTTGTTACTTTATTCCCACCTGAATCAAAGACATTTGTGTTTTTCTCATACAACCTTGGTTTAAAAGTACAGCGAATATTCTACTGTTGTTCAATTGGAGCCCCACTGGGAACACATGTTCTTTGTCATTAATCTTAATGTCTACATGTTGCTTTGTCTAATACTGTATGCCTTTATTATGGATTTATACCTTCTGTGTAACAAATTCCATCCAGATAGAGCTTAAATAAACAGTTCATCCAGTAATTTAAATTGTGTGATTATTTACTCACCATAAGAACATTGTAAACAAGACTTTATTTTTTTCCTTATTGGTGCATTTGTATGTGGTGCCACATACAGTACTGTACTTGACATGCAAATGGATACTGTGACCACAAATGAAGTATTAATTGCAATGATGTATTAATTTATCCATGTTTTATCATTTTGATAAAACACTGATAACACTGATAACAGGCTCATCTAGTTAACTTTAGTCTGCACTGTACACTTGCTAGAAAGATTTTTTTTTTTTTCATGGAAGCATTGCATTTGGTGAGGTAATCAATAATTAAAGCCAACATCAATGTGTTGTTCCAGGTGTTTCCTAAAAACAAAGTCTCAGCTATCTTGTGTGTGGGTATTGAATATATATATATATATATATATATATATATATATATAAATAACATTTTATTTATTTTTTTGTGTTCCTCTTCTTTCCAGATTATATATATGATAATGTTTTATACACTTTAAATTTTTAGCAGATAGATTATAAAATCAACAGACATTAAAAGTGTTTAAACTCAAATTAGCATATTGTTTCCCCATAATTATTTATACTGTATGGTGAAAAGCTACAAGTGATGTGATTTTACTGTACTATATTCCATAAATATTCATCTCATTTGAACTTAGTAAGTGTAAAGTATTAAATAAGTGTCTTATTTAATAAAATGTTTTGATTCAAATTTATATTTTGAATTCAATCATTTACATCTGAGAAATAGACATCTAAAAAGTAGGATAATGTACAGAAATAAATCTTGCTGTTATGGTAACATTTAACCCACTCTGGTGATAATACAAGATCCTTCACTTCAAGCTGTGGTCCTGATCACCCAGTCTGAGTTTATTTTGCAGCAAAAAACAGGTGGATGAATCCCTTACATAACACACATATCACACAGTCCATTTTTAAACTCTTTTTGTCAATTTACAGCCTTTGAAAGTCCCATTTTTTCTTTCACTTTTAAACTGAACAGAGTTTCATATATACATTATACAGAAAGTAATAACAGCATTGCAATGCCTTGAAAATGAGTAAAGAGTGACAGTTTTCATTTTTGAGACAGGGTGAACTACCTCTTACCATAATGACAGAAAAGAACCGGAAAAATAAAAGCACAATCTATAAACACAATCTGCCTAATACGCAGAGCATTCGCACATATTAAATGCTCCATCCTGCCATGGAACTAAAAAAACTCCAGGAAAGGTTCAATGATGACTAGACATTTTAATGAGTCCTGACTGAACAATATGAAAAGCACATTGGGGGAAGGGCTTGGGGGAGTTGTGTGTTTTTTGGCTGCCTCAATTGAATAGAAACACAGCGGTGAAAAATGAGGGCTGTTTTTCAAGGTGACAGCAGTACAGTTTGGATGCTATATAAAACAGCGCGTGTATTCTCCCTCTCTGGGTGGAAAAAGATAGAAAAGAAGAAGAATGGAAGCAGGACAGCAGCTTATTTCTTGCTACCATAGTCCACGGATTAGCAGCCAGGCCAATTCACTGCAGGTCTCCGGTAGGTCACGCAGATAGGAGGATTACTTTAAGAGGGCCGACATTCCATTACTCTGTTGGACAATAGTATCAAAATAATCAGCGATACCCAGATTTATGGGCAATATCAAGAGGCCGTCCTGAGCAGAGATGAGCAGGACAGACTTGACGCCCCAGAAGGGATTCCTGACAGGACGCTTCGGCCCCTGAGTAAATTACACAACACAACCGATTTGCTACACGACTGTCGAGGCCTGGAGTAAAGGGAGCGAGGGGATGAGCGAAAGTGACAGACAAAGGCAGAATGGAAAGCCTTTCTGCATAATTTTTGTGGAGATGGAGGGCACTTGTGCATCATTTCAGCTCATCAGCAGTCGAAAACACCTCTATTGCCATCCCCTAATGCCCTACACCATTCTTAAAACATTCAATGGCACCACTCTAAAATAAAAGCCATTTGTGCAAACAATTATTCACGGTAAGAAAGCTGTAGTCTTGAGACGGCCGTCTTCTCAATCCTTCTCCTGCAGACGTCTTGTTTAAGTGAAAATCTCTTCTTGGGGGACTCGGGCATGCAGTGAATTCTGATGGCTTTATTTTGAACACGATTTCTCCTCATAAGGACAGACAGACCGCTGTGTGGTGAAAGCGCCGCTCACACCTGCATTATGCTGCCTAAATGTTTGCACTCGTTCTTCAAGCATGTTTGCTGAGGATGAGAGCTTACAGTGACACTAATAATTACACAGTATGGAAAGCCATGCTAGGATCACGTTTCAGCTTTCCAGAGGATCACATGCTTGACTTTATAATGGATACAGCTGAGTATTGGAACAGCTAGCACTCTTAGTATTGAAATTATTGTAATAGCTCAAACTGCACTAACATAAATTAAACTTTGCATTACCGCTGCACATTGCAGCTAATTTTGAAAGATGAACAAGATATGAGAAATTGGCAACCTGAAGGAATATTTACTTTGTATATATTATTTGTATACTTTGTATACAAAGTAAATATTCCTTCAGGT
>CAIGQW010055694.1:12418954-12460235 GCA_903798125.1 Danio choprae | reverse complement strand
AATGTGTGTTTCCAGGGTCCCCACACATCATAAAGAAATGTGTGTTTGCAGGGTCCCCACAAATCATAAAGGAATGTGTGTTTCCAGGGTCCCCACAAATCATAAAGGAATGTGTGTTTGCAGGGTCCCCACAAATCATAAATGAATGTGTGTGTATTATGCAGATAATATGCATATGAGGTCCCTGTAAGTCACATCCATTCGATTTTTCGGAAGTCCTCATAAACCATGTTCAGATTATTACTTCATAAATGTAATTATTTGAAGGCGTGTATAGGCTAAACAAGCTTAAATTAGTCTCCCTGATTTTTTTCAGACCTCTGAAACCTTTAGAAAGGGTGGTCCCCACAGGTGATGACTGTAAAGTTGGTCCCCATTAAGCATATAAACGCGTATGTGTGTGTGGGTGTGTGTGTGTGTGGGTGTGTGTGTGTGTGTGT
Source organism: Danio choprae (assembly GCA_903798125.1). Lineage (NCBI taxonomy): Eukaryota > Metazoa > Chordata > Actinopteri > Cypriniformes > Danionidae > Danio > Danio choprae. Next base: position 12,459,795 of record CAIGQW010055694.1, on the reverse strand, counting down.
GTGTGTTTATACGTTTGACGTACTGCTCATAGACATTATAATAGAAAGCATGGTCTGCTTTCGGTTCGTTGTTTTGACACGCGGCCGCCATCTAGTATAATATCTGTAGGTGCTGCCAGTCTCTGTTCAGGATTTGTTTACGTACGTTAATGTGTTAAGTATCACAGGCAATCAAAATTCCACTGATTTCTTGAAATAATCTTTGCATTTGGAGATAATCCAGTGCATCTCTTTGATAATGAGCTGAACTCTCCTTCCTCTCTATGTAGTACTGGATGAACACAATATGTAGCCTAAACCTCTTTCTTTTTCTACTTTGGAGAGAAGAGGAGAACAAAGTATCGCTGCTTTAAATGACTCCGAAATGTTTTTCGTAATGGATTAATTAATACGCATCGAACTCAGTGTGCAAGGTTTGTTTACTCTTGACCAGATAATTTCATCATATTCAGTAAAGCAGCAAGTGTGTTCTGTCTGAGTGCCTCTACTGTAGACAGAAGAACTAACACCCATTAACTACCTCACCAGTGTCTGTGTGAAGGTGAATGTACTGTTGGAGAAACTAGTTGGTCACGACTGTTTGTGCATCCACCTGCAGGGAGCGCTTGCCAGAGCCCACCCCAGACGGAGAGCCACCCCCAGCTGATGAGCTATCGCCCCCTAGAGCGACGGAGCGGAATCACGCTGAGATGGAGGAGCTTGAAACCCCATCTGACCAGGTGTGTGAGCCGGCAACACCGCCGAAAGGGGGAGTCCTGGCGGATACCCGCGAGACCAGCGAGAGTCCCGCCCACCCCCCCTATGCAGATGGACAGCGGCTGGACACTGGGAGGCTTCTCATTGGCTTCTGGGGCTATATTTTTAACTTTCCGCTGTTTTCAGGCAGCAATTACCGTCCGCTGTTATTAGACAGCAATCAACTGTTTCCGCACAGTTTTTTAACCTTCCTTCCGGAAAAAAGCCTCAGCTCCAGGGTCATGAGTAGCTTCCCACGGTCCCCCAGAACTGCAGCCAGTCATCCAGCTCCAGCACTGCTGCAGTCAGCCAGACCCCCAGCTCGCCCTCTAGCTCCAGAAATGGAGCTCGCTTGTGGGTGCTACCTGCCTGCGTCGCCCTCTGGAGGGTGTCGCCCAGTGTCAGTTCCTGCAACCCTTCGACCCTAGGGCTCCGTCTTCGTCGTGGGCCGTCTGCCCACCAGCTCCGCCAGGCTCCCTCGTCCCTCCGGCTACACCTTGGTCAGTCGTCGCCCTTCCTTCGCCTCTGGACTCCACTCCTCCGGCTGCACCTCGTCGCACCGTCCCACCGGCTACGTTGGGCTCCTCCTTCCCTCCAGCTGCGCCTTGGTCCTCTGTGGCACTGGCTAAGCCGCGGGCTTCCGGAACCCCGCCGTTGCCTTGCTCGGGTGAGCCGCCTGCTTCGCCCGGCCCTCAGAGACCTCGGCGTCACCTTCGCCCTACGCCGTCCTTCTGGCTGTGTCCTGGGTCCTCCTGCTCCAGTTCCCTTCCTGTTTCTCCCTCAGACTCCTCCCTTGTACCCTCCCCTTCTATCCTCCTTCGTTTTGTTGTTTCCTGTTGAAGGCGCGGGGACGCGCCTTCAAAAGGGGGGGGGAGGTACTGTCAGTGTTCGTCCGTTTCTTCCTTTGTTTTCATCATGTGATTTCTTTGTACTGTCTTTCCCGCCACCATCAGTGTCCATCTGTTTCACCTGTGTTCATCCCTTGTGTGTCATTAATTTAATCATCCCCTCATCTATTTATACCCTTTCGTCTGTGTCCTTCGTCCTGTGTCCTTTGGTTCGTGTGGTTGTGTCGTCCTTGTCCCGTCTACCCGTATCCAGTGTATTGTTCTCCGTAAGTGTTCATTTAATAAATCCGTGTTTTGTTACGTCCCGTGTTCAGTCTCGTAATGTCATCGTCTACCAGCAAAGCTTTACAGTACGTTGGTTAGAATGGTTGTCAGTGATGTTGCGCAGGTAGTTGAGTGTTAAATTTTGCTAATTGAAAATTATATGATCAAAATATTCAGATTATTGCAGTAAATAATGAATAAGGCATCTAAGGGCTGCTTCATAATTTGGAACATATATAAATAAAATCATAGCTAATATATATTTGAATGTACATTTTTTTAAATTACATTTACATTTAGTCATTTAGCAGACAAGTTTGTCAAAAGCAACTGTATATGTACATATTTGTATTTCCAATAGTTGAAAAAATATTTATGTAAATGGTTCTTTTTGCAATATTTTGAAATATATGATGCATATATTACATATGTTATATACTGTAAGTAAAAAATCCATACATGAACCTGTATGTCTTATATGTACTTTGATATATTGTTATATGTCAGATTTCTATTTACTGTAGGTTCCCTTATGTCATTCCAGGATTTCATGCAGAGTTTTGTAACTTCATGACTTCATGACTGATGACTGTGCTACAAAATGGCATGCAGGTAATTTAATTTTAATATTAATGTAACAGCATGTACTACCAGTGCAGTATAATGGCTGACAGAACACATCAGGTCATTAACTATTACATTTGATATGGCATTGACAACCATTTGATATTGCATTCTGTCTAAACAAACACAGTTCTTGTCAGGAAAAAAGAGACAGAAGCCAAACAAAGCTCCACTCTTCATTAATTGCATTACATATTTAAAATGCTGTTATTGGCTGTCTGGAATACTCAACTCTGATTGGCCAGTTGCAACATTTCAATGTATGTTATTCAGAGATAACAACTGAAGAATAACACAGGCATCATTCAGGGATTTTCAAAACACCTTTGCCATCAGTGAATATGTTCAAATCCATACACTTACAACCACATTCATATGTATCTGCTGTTTTTGACTGTTTAGCACCATCTTGTTAATGAATAATTCATAGGTTAGTCTATTCTCCATTCAACCAGTTTAGTTTCTGTCAGCTTTGCTTTTAAATTAAAGAATTAATACTATGAATAAAGAATTAAGAACTAAACTACTATGGCTCAGAACAATGTTTTGTGTAATTTATCTATGTTTTCTGGCAAGTAGCCTTGTAATAAGCAGGATAAAGTACACACAAGATGGTTGTTTCAGAGAATAAAGCCCACATTTAATTTGACTGGAGACAAATAGTTACTTGATGTTTTTAACAGATATTCAGAGGAAGTCTCATGTACAATTATGGATTGAAAAACAATATTGCAGATTTGAATTATCAATTGAATCATTACAGTTAAGATGTTTGAAAATGCTGTAAGCCATTTCAACAATTTTACTTCAATCAATCATCCAGTACAATACACACTCTACAAAACCAACCCTCCACAGACATGACAACAAACGCAAACATACTCTACAGTATACCTGTCACAATAATCAATATATCAACCTATCATGCAAAAGATCTACATGGAATTGACCTGAATAATGTTTGGTGATGCAATATAAATTGTCCATCATGTTTACATAATATTGGATGTCAGCGACATTTTAGCTGATTGCACAGCCTTTGTCATCTCATCTAATCACTGATGGAGGTGTCAGCGAGCTCAGGGAACTCATTTACTAACAATACTTACTGACAAGTGAAGAAATGGCGAATTTTAACACTTTCCTAGGAGCTCTTCTCATAAGTTGCAGTCCGCTTCCTTAAAAGTGCAAAATGAGGCACATTCACAAACGAAGTTAAAGTTCATGTGAACTCAAAATAAAGTTTATTAGGTGTTACTATCAGTGTGTTAGTCTTAAGGATATCTATAAGCTAGTGTGCTCTACAAGAGTGACATTTACATTTAAATTTTTTTTCCCTAAATGGATCAACAATTATTTTAACATCATACTTCAGTTTCTCATCAAATGCTCTATAGTATCTGACATGTCCCACCTCCTTCATGACGCTTCTTGTTTGCTTTTCTTTTGATGCAATTGAGCTCAACCACTTTAACCTGCAGAGCTGTAATAAAACCTGCTACTGGCTGCTTTTTAAAAAGGGGGAAGAGTTACTCTTTGTCCTGCCCTGTTTTCATGTTTTAGTTGAAATTATATCAAACATCATGTTTACATTCTACATCACCAGTGTCAAAGTATGTATAACTGTAGGATATTTACTTTTTACCATCAAATTGCAAAATAAAAAGGTTTTGTGCATTGAAAACAAGTATGCCTATTTGCATTATTATGTTGTATAATTAATAAAGTAAAACAAAATTATCTTAAAATGACTAAAACATCACTTATTGCAATAATTTCATTAACAATACATTCCACTACAATTTATTTTTATTGTCTACTCAAACATTACAAAAAATGACCTCAGCAAAAGAGCATTTCTTATTGGTTAAAAGAAAATTCTTTCACACTTTCCAAAAAAAACTAAAAACCTGTCTTCTTCACCACAGCAAAAAGGCTCAAGTCAGTTATTTAAACCCAGCTCTTTATATTTCTTCCCATTGTGCTGCTGCCTGCCAACTTAACTCCTTTAATGCGCTGTGATGGCCACATAAAAGTATTATTTCCACAGGAGCTCATATTTCCCTTCACTCCAATCCACACAGGCGTTGAGCAGAGGGTGCAGCTCGGGCCCTTTAAGGCCAATGTGCCAGTGACATCACCACTAACCCTCCCCACGCCAGAATGACCTGTTGTCACTGCGTGAAAGCATTCCGCCCACCTCAGCACATATTCCACCATTATAACCCCTATAAGTCATGTTTAATTTTGCCTGTGAAAGTTCAAAGTAATAGCGGCGACTTCTGTGGCACTGCCCTCTGTGAAATGGCGTTTTGTTGGGGGTGGTCAGATTGGCTCCCATCTCTGTGGAACTGTTTAAAGTGGCCTTTATTTCAGAAATGTATGGTTCCAGAAAGCGCAGTTGACAGCTACCCTTGGTCCCCCACATATGCGGGAGTAGGCACAGTGGACTTGCCGTGCCTCTCCCCTGTTGACAGGTAATTTCAGTATTCGTCACTGATATATGAAGGCTAAATTTTGCTAAGGTCCGCTTTTCACAGCACTTGAGATGACAGTCTTAAATCTGTCATAAAGGAAAATTTTGCTTGGGGACTGCATATTTCACCCAGGCTTCTGACACTCAATTTTAACAAGAACATGAAATGCAGAAAGAGCTTCACTTGCCAGTTTTATTCTTTCTTTATTTTTCTCATCCTATAGAAACAAAAAATAATGTGGCACATACAGTATATTCCGTATGCAGTTATCACAGTTAAAACATAATAGATTATATAAAGTTTTCTGACACTAGCAATAATTAATTATTATTATTAGCAAGATAAAATGCAGATATGTAAGTCCATGTCAAATCAACCATGTCATAAACTCCTGGGACTTTTACAGGTTTTTTTCTTACATTCACATTAAAATACTTATATATATAAAAATGAACCATGAAGGGTCTTGAATATTTAAAAAGATACAAGATTTCTTTATTTTAAGGGGGCCTATTTTGCAAAAAAATATTTTTATAAGGGATTTAAACCCAGTTGTGTTGCAATAGTGTGTGAATATAGCTAGCCTCCAAAAGTAAAATTTCATTCTATTTTTTTATAATCACACTTTATAAAAAACAATCTGCAGAAACACTTTGATTGACATTCTCCTGTTGTACGTGTCATCAGCGGGGGAAAGCCACGCCCATTAATGACAATCTGACTAAGGCATAGGAGTTTGTAGCTCTGCCTTCTGGCTGGGAGCACAATCTCATTTGAATTTAAAGTGACAAACACCAAAATGGCCCGATTTGGATCAAAGCCTATAATGGGCAGTTTCAAAGAGTTAAAAAAATATTATCTATAGGGTATATTGAGCTGAAACTTCACATACACACTGTAGGGACATCAGAGACTCATTTTACCTCTTAAAAAAGGGGCATAATAGTTTCCATTTAAAAAACGATTTTCACTACAAGCACAAAAATATTTTACTAACAGAACATCTAATATATGTGTAAAATATTTTAACCCTTTCATAAAATATTGGATTACTCTATTAATGTGCATCCATGACATCCAATACTTCATGATTTTCTTGATTGTTTATGTTTGCAAAAATAATTTACAAAATCTGACAATAGGAGGTCAAATATTCTGTATTGTAAATATAATAAAAATGTGCACAAACATAATTATTAACAAGAACAAGTACAAGAGCTGGTATTTTTCAAAGAATCAACCATGTTCGCTCTGATGACCTACATGCCCGAAACAACTAGAATCCAGAAAAGACCCTATGCAGTCAGGGCATGAGTCTTCTTCTCTGCTGGATCTAGTCAAGTCAATTTCTGGCCAAGCCTTTGACCATCTGTGCTGAGACTATCAGGATTAATGTACCCCAGACACCAGGGTGAACGTGTATCTCAGGCAACACCGCTTCACTGCAAATTGGGGCGATTCGGCGTGTCTGCTCAACACTGGCAGGTACTACACAGGCATATGGGTGAGACACACTAAAGACTGGCACCATGCGAACGGGGTGCTGCAGCGGGCAAATTCAGGAGTTAAAGCAACAAAAGCACTGGACTCATCAAGAGCACTTTATATTTGGAGAACTCTCCAAGTGCATTAGCAAAGCCTCCATGTTGTTCTGGCCAACACTGGCTCTCTCAGGACGCTGTGTAAAACATTATTCATTAAAAGCACAGGAGCGCTGGGCTATGCTGTCCCGAGAGAGTTTCAAAAGTGCAGTAGTACCCACCTCTGGGTGTTTAAGCGGCTTAAAAACCTCCCTCGACCTCTCTCCCATTAGCTCACTCAAGAACACTGCTCACCCCGAGAAATATATTAGCAGGATGTAACAATGAATTTTGCATATGCCAGACGCTTTTCCAGATGCTTTTCTCTTTTACAGACCACTTGGGTTGCTTTTTTCCACCTCTTACTGTATTTTCCTTTTTCCACTTGGCTGATCAAAAACAGCATTTTCTCACATAAATAGCTCTCTTGTTTCCCATTTTAAGGACAGGAACAAGTTGGATGGAAAAACGTCATAAAAAAGTTGATAAGCCTGTTCTTGCAAGCTTACAACTGTATCCCATATTCAAACAGTTTGGTGCTCTTTAAAGTGTTACAGTACATCTCTCATCTCTGATGTAAGCTGATGTGTTAAAATTGTAGCATTAATAATAATAGCAATAATAATAATAATATTAATAATATTACAATTTATTTATTTATATATGCATTAATTTGTTATTATTAATAAATATATAGTTTAAGTCCGAATTATTAGCCCCCCTTTTTAAACTTTTTTCTTTTTTAAATATTTCCCAAATTATGTTTAACAGAGCAGGGCTTTCACAGTATTCCTGATATTTTTTCTTCTGGAAAAAAAGTTGTATTTGTTTTATTTCGGCTAGAAAAACAACAATTTTACATTTTTTAAAAGCCATTTTAAGGTCAATACTATTAGCCCCCTTAAGCTATAATTTTTTCGATTGTCTACAGAACAAACCACCGTTATACAATGACTTGCCTAATTACCCTAACCTGCCTAGTTAACCTGATTAACCTAGCTAAGTCTTTAAATTGCCCTTTAAACCTTTTGTCTTGAAAAATATCTAATAAAATATTATGTACTGTCATCATGGCAAATATAAAAGAAATCAGTTATTAGAAATGAGTTATTAAAACTATTACGTTTAGAAATGCGCTTCAACTGTAAATATATATTTGTATTATTTATTTAAATAAACATGATACCCTGATAATGATTTCTTAGTAAAATGTCTGAATTAATAATTCTTTAAAATCTTTAGAGACCATTTCATCTAAAAACAGGGGTAAACTTTAGAATAATGGTCCATTAATTAATGTCAGTTAATGTATTTACTAACATTACCTAAGTATGAATGATCTTGGAAAGCATTTATTAATCACAATTCAACATTATCTACTGCATTATTAAAACCCAAAGTGCTTGTTAACATTAGATAATGCACCATGAGTTAACATGAACTAACGTTATTTAACTTAAATAACATTAACTAACGTGAATAAATATCGTAATACATGTATTACTAATAGTTTGTTCATGGTAGTAAACACATAACCTAACATTAACTAATGAGACATTATTTAAATGAATTGTTACCAAAACATGTTTAAATAATGGCCATCTAAAAATATAGTTGGTACAATATATTATTATCAAAACTAAGACTCTACTTTTGCATTTTCCCGAAATGCCCTTGTCTCTAACACAGACATCTTATACCTTTTTTCACTTTTTCCTGTCCATTTTCCACTTGACTGTTCAAAAACAGTGTTTTTCCACATAAATAGCCCTCTTGTTTCCACTTTTTTTAAGTGAAAGAGCTAGACGGACAGGCTGTTGACAGAAAACACTCACATACTGCAGACACACAGATAATAAGCCGGTTCTCATGCTTCACTCACTTGTGCAATGCGCTGGGTGGCAACTTGGTTTTCTCCATTTGTCCATAGCAGCTGGTTTTGGCCTCCGGGATGTCCCCAAACTCTTCCAACATGGCCGCAGCTGCCGTGGTTATAATCCCAAGCCCATCTCGAACCCGAGCCTCAAGAGGATAGTCCCAGTCATCGTAGGACACGGAGATCATTCCAGAGGGGAACGTATCTGGAGTGATCTCCGGGTTGCCTGTGGTCAAGCTTGGCACGATCCAGATGTACCCAAACCCGGTCAGACCCAGTGACCGGGCCTCCTCCAGGATGTATGCTGCTTCATCCTTGGAGCAGTACAAGAGGACAACTGGAGATTGAACTTTCTTCAACTGGATCTGGGTTCTGGAGTCCCCGTCTACAGCATCCAGGGTGATGATATGCTGGAGGTCCCAACCAACGAAGCTGTTGTCCACCGTGGTCTTCAGGATAGCGATGAAATCCTGGTAGCCTGGGAACTTGCTGGTCACTATGGAGAAGACGTGCCAGTCGTACTCTTCCATGATGTTGAGCATGAGCAGTGCCTCCTGCTGGATTGAAGCCCCAAACTGGAAGAATGTTGATTTTACATCCTGTTGAACAAAAAGAAGGTAAAAATAAGTGTCACAACGTATTGAATACAGATGTTCAGCTCTCAACACTATATCGGGAACATATCAGTTGCATAATGGTTATTGGTCCATATTATTCATGTAAATACATGGTGGGTGAAAAGTAACTAGGTAATAATTAATAGCCATAGAACTAAATAGATGATAGTAAATTTGATAGTAATAATAGTGATAGTGATAGTGATAATGATAGTAATTTTTCCCAAGTTGATAGTAAAGGCATTGACTTTGAAAGGCAGTATTCAAAATATGGACTCCATTACCAATTTGTAATGTCATTGTTATATTTACTTACGGTTTACCTTCTCTAATATCTAACGCTGCATTAAAGTTACACATTACAACATACAAACATTACACATTTTTAAATGATTATTAGTGTTGTTGTTTTAAATCTGTCAAATTGAGTTCAGACAGAAACTGCAGTTTTAACTTATGTTGAGTCTCTAGTTATTAAAATAAATGCCAGTAAAATTAAAATAAATAAATAAATATTAATTTATTTGAAAATATATTTATATTAAATGTATAATTCTTTATGATGCTCATGCTAGTTAAAAAACATTGATTTTGAAATTAAATGATGATTAAAACTATTCATATGGAAACATCATCTTTATTTTTATTGTTATTTGTAATAATGTTTAATTAAAATTAATATTTCACTTATTTATATTTGATTTTATTGATTAATGGCCATGGCATAAAATAATTGATTGCAATATATCACACAGATGTTTGTGCATCCCTAATAAAATTCAAATTATACAATTAACAAGTTCAAATAAAATATATTACAACAGCCAGAAGAGAGAAACAATTTAAACATGTTGAGAGCTCTGAACCCAATGTTACAGACTGCCAGAGTTAACAAAAGTTAATAAGGTTCTTTATTAAAACGTAAAGAGACAAAAAGGGAAAGAGATGATCTTTTCTGGTTCTTTAACTCCTTTGAGATTTGTCTGATATGTGCAGCTCTGGCCTTGATGAACTCATTGTCTAATCATAATGACGCACCAAGCCAGTTCTTTCTGGCTGAGAACATTCAATCCCCATGTGCCTTTAGAACTATTCCCTCCAGCGTCCCACAATTCCACAGCTTTAACAGGCCCTTTGAGGCACAAAGGACACAACAGTTTCAAGATTCATACTCCGAGTTCAAGCTTTTCATTCATTTTATAAGTAAAGTATAAGGAACGTAACATGCCTTCATTAACTTTCTCATTCATCTGGATGCTATTTGTCCCATTATTATTTTTAATGTCAAGCCAATTACTGTGTCCTCGCAAATGGGAAATGAAAGCTAGCCTATGACTGAATACAAATGAAAGACACGGTTTATCGTATGAAAAATGCCTGTAGGAAATAACATGCTGTGAGTCTGCGTATGTTGGGAGGAGAAAACGATTTACTTCGTTTTTTTGGCTATTTTTGGGAAGCTTGGCATGACATTGGCAATTTCACACACCGGGGGGAAACTAAACAGACACTGACGCTGTAAAGTAAACACAGTCTAACAGAGGATAACACTTCACACGCGTATACATGGCCAAAATGAACACAAATATCTTTTGACCAAAACCGTCGTGCTACTTTTCACAGACGACACTGAGACACATCAATGTCTTCAATTTCCATATCAGATCTCCTTCCGGCCTTTTGTCCATCTTTCATTTAATGCCAGCCCAACACATTCATTAAACGTCGCTTCAGATAGGCGCAGTGATTATCTTCCGTTTTGGTGATGGATAGTTAATGAAACGCAAGGTCCACGCTGGAGATGCTTGATTGAGTGGTCTTTGCAATAGATGTTTTTATTAGCCAATCGGTGGCTAGGTAATAAGAGATCTTTCCATATTTGTGTTTGTTTGTTCTTTAAAAAATATTACATTATTTGGGATGATTTTAGTCATATTCTGGAGGGGGGGTTTTTCCACAAAAATAAAGTGATGATTTAAAAAATGTAAACAAAGAATACATTATTAGTATTAGTAGTAGTAGTAGTAGTAGTAGTAGTAGTAGTAGTAGTATTTATAATTGATTTGAGTAGTATTCTACAAAAAAAAACTATAAATAAAATAAAAAATAATAAATGACACATTTATCACACCAAACATGGCCAATTTAACCCACATTATGCATTCAAGGGTACATGCACATTCACAAAATGTTATAAAAATGAATATAAACTCTTTTTTTTGCATTGAATTGTTGTGTGCATCAATGTGTCTGTAATGTGCAGTGGCCTCTGTGAAACCTGGCACATTCAAGTGATGGATGGACGGCAAGACAGTCGTAATTTATTCTCCCTGCCTCACCTTGGAAAGATTTTAATTATTCCTCAAAGGTTATCATGATGTTATCTTAAAGTTCCAGGCTCTTGAGTGGCAATTTCTTTTTATTCAGATCTGGGGATGTCAACCCAAATGGAGCAGATTATATTACATGTATGGAATAATGGCAAAAAGATTAATCAGCTTGAGCTTTCTGCTTCCTGCAGTTGTCCATCAACTCTTGAAGTGCAGGGTTAAGCAAATGTGACCTTCGTAATAATCGGTCTAGTGGGCGCCGTGTGTGTGGGGTGAACAGGTAGATTGCGCAGGGTGAGCACCCGCTGCCCTCATTCTGCAGATGAACTCAGGAAATGATGGAAAGAGAGTAAAGGGGGTAATTGTGAAGTCTGAAAAACAACATCTCTTCTCTTTCTTCGACAAGGATAAAACCAATAATTACAGAGTGAGAGCATGATAAAAATAAACATGAGTGTTATGGAAGGTTGATTTGGTGAATGAATTAAGTTAAATATTTGATATGACCTTTTGTGTAATATTGTATGCAATTTTTCTATTATATTGCTTTTTTTCTCAGAAAGACTTTAATTATGTAGTAGGGATTTTTCAATGACTCTTTCTGCACTGTAAAAAGCATTTTTAGTTACTTAAAAAAAGTGAATAAACTTGTTAACTTTACTTAAAAAGGTGAGTAAACCGGTTGAAACTTGGGACAGTTAAGTTGACTTAACTTGATTTTTTATAACTATGAACATAGTTAATTTACTTAATTTTATGGCAATGGGTTTACTCACTTTTTAAAATCTACTAATTGCTTTAAAAGCAGCAGTTTACTCACTTTTTTAAAAATAAAGCCAACCAATCGCTTATTATAATGTGCGAGTTCTATCATCATATCTTTACAATTGAATTTTCAAATCATTCAAGCAATTAATCAAAAACTTTATAACAGTGATTCATTTAGAAATAAAACAACAGTACTGTCTTGCTCAGAGCCATGCAGGGCTTTGGTTATATTTAGATTTATTTTTATTTTTGTAGTAAAACAGACACAATAACTGCCAGTATTTTGTTTAAAGTTTTGGAACACATTCACCAATATTCTGTGAATTTCTGCAGATGAAAACTAGACTTTCCTAAAGAAGTCTGTGCAAGAGGGCAAAAAAGATGGGTTTCTTGACTCGAAAGTGGGGGCTCATTGTGCAACCAACCAGCACAGTAAGAAATCTACGGGTAGTGTCTGATGACCAACTATTCATGTATGTTTGTTCTCTAGAATGTCAAGAAAATCAGACTCTTTCTGTGAGAATTTGAGGCAAAAGCTACTCATTAAATCACTTTTAAATAAATAACTAGACTACTGGCAAGCATTGCAGTCTGGGGCACACTGTTAGCCAACCCAAAAGCATTGTTCGTCAATATGATTGCAAGTTCAAGTTCTGCAAGTCATTGGTAACAATGGAACTTGCCACTGTAGTTGCTTCTGGGAAATGTACCACTGCTTTCACAGGTAATCCAAAACACAATAGCATGCCGAGTATTGAATCAGCGAAAGAGAACCAACGTCACACTACATCCTGATCTTACTCCTCTTGCTGATAATTGTGGCCAGAAGTTTCCATGTTGGATTTCAGGACTGCCACTAGAACAGTAATTTCCTTACAGTGACAAAACTTCCACACTATCTGTTCTTCTCTACTGAAATGAGCTTTCGACCTCCACCTGAACTGTCATTACACCACTCTACCAGAAGCATTTAACCACCCTACATCCTTAAACCAATGCCCAAACACACATACAGTATCATATTTAGCATAATATAATTTAATTGCTTAATGTTTTTCAAGTAATTTACAGCCACAAACTGTGTCATGGGAAGTATGATTCACAAAGTACATTTATGAAGACTTTGCATTGTTGCCTAAATGTAATTTCACAGCGAGGCACCGAGTGTGACATGAAAGGCATGTGTAATCAGCTTCAGAGGTGTGAAAGATTTGTGTGCGTTTGACTGGAGCGTAGCAATGCTAGTTTCTAATTTCCCACCCGCTTTCCCGAGGATCTGCATCATCCCTGCTTGCTGTTCAGCTTTCTCAATGCCATTTGCTTCATATAACAGGATGCCATCCCCAGTCAAGGTGATAAAGCCACATTGAACTGTGGTGTATGGTATTGCTAAACAAATTTTAAAAAAACAAGATTTGAACAGGAGATATTTCTCAAAAGACATCTAAGGTTTCTGATGACTCCTTTATTGTAGGTGATACCAGAGTTTGACATCAATCATTGCACACATCTTTCATTTCTCAAAGACTTGTGCTAGCTTTTATATTTAAAAAAGAAGATAAACAAATCTTAATTGCGAGCTCCATGCTTCACAGCACCACATCAAAACACTTAATTTTCCTTGTGTGCTCACAATGTTTTAAATTTGAAAGCAGCCGTCAATCTTGACAGCCCCAATGTGTTATTTCTGAAGAAACCAAAAGCGATGAATCACATCAATAACCTCTAAGAGCGTCTAAGGTGCTGTTTTGGCATCTCAGGTGTGTGCGCTCTCGAACACATTAGAGACATTTAGATTTCTGTGTTCAGAAACAACTACTGTGATATTCAGATCAAAGTATCCTGCGGCAAAAACAAGTGGCCCCAATCTCTATAAAGCCCTGTTTGATGGACCATCATGCCTGTTAGCCTGATTAGACCTCCAGTATGATGAGACATGATATGCCAATATAGGTTGGCGTCGTCAGCTGAGCGAGCAATGAGAGTGCATGCGCATAATCTACAGTAAGTATGCCATTTTGTATGCCAGTGAGTGTGTGGATAATCTAAAGCTCTTCACAGGGCCGCCTCAGGGGTGGCCGGCATTATCCCCACAGCTCATGTCATTCCCGGCAGCAGAGCAAAACACAGCACAGTTAGTCTAATAACACAACACAGAGGAGCCACACCATGCTAACACAATCACAGCACCCAGCCTGGCTCCACTTTGTTAAATTGTGATTTGGTAAACTCCATAAATTGTCAATTCACTGTTGATGGAGTGGTCAGCCAGCAAGTAGTATAATGGTGTTGCTGCTAATACCAATGCTTTGCACCATTTTTCAAAGAACTGGTCTCGAGAGCTCCTTCATGAACTCCTTTTAGTGTGCCACAGAGCTCTCTGTGAATAAAGCAAATGAGTGGAGCTGAAGGAAAAAAAGAGAGAGGCTGATATACACAGAGTAGTGCTGTAGCCAAACAGACAGAACTACACTTTGCCATCTGTCCTACTTAAGCAGTGGAAATTCTCTCCCAAATATAAAACAATGACGTGTTTTTGCAAATTAATTTTTGTGGCTTTTCCTGCCGTTCATAATTACTGCAAGAGCATTGTATGGCAAAACCTTTTTATAGAGACTTCTAGTGCACCTATCGATCAGTTAATCGATTAATCAATCAAATATATAAGAGAAAATGCTCTAAAGGATGCAACGATATAGATTTTGTTGGTATGATTATAGTCTGAAAATAATCATGGTTTCATGGTTCTCACCATTATTATACATTCATTAATTTCACAACATTATTATTAAAATTCCTTTTATTTTAAAGTGTTATTCATTGCTGTTCAATTATCAAATAATATAGCCCAAAATAATAATAAAAAAGTAACAAATGTCAGTTTCTCTCAATATAAAAACTCCCTCTAGCTAGGCTTTTGACTTCAACAGTATAGCTGCACTTAAAAAAAAATAAAAAATCATTAATTAATAAATTTTTCTTCAGCTTAGTCCCTTTCTTTATCAGGGGTCACCACAGCGGAATGAAGTGCCAACTTATCCAGCATATGTTTTATGCAGTTGATGCCCTTCCAGCTGCAACCCAGTACTGGGAAACATCCATACACACCCACATTCACACACATACAGTACACTACGGCCAATTTAGCTTATTCAATTCACCTATAGCGCATGTCTTTGGACTGTGGGCAAAACCAGAGCACCTGGAGGAAACCCACACGAAAACGGGCAGAACATGCAAACTCCACACAGAAATAACTGACTCAGCCGGGACTCTAACCAGCGACCATCTTGCTGTGAGGCAACAGTGCTAACCACTGAGCCACCGAACCACCTCAGAAAAAAACAGTACAATGAAAATAAACAAGAAAAAAACAAGGTCTGCATCTCTGGAATTGAACGTTAGCTCGCTATAGCTTACAAATCATTTTGTAACTAAATAATGAGTCAAAGGCTGTTTTTAATCACTTGCTTTTCTGACATGCATAACTGACAGGATGCAAGTTTTCTCTTTATCTAAATTCTGCATATCTTCAGCAAAAAAAACAACTCTTTTATCGTTTATTAGAATTTTTACATTACATTGAAGCTAAATAGATGCATGTGCCACTTAGTGTTAGCACGCTGTAAATAAAACTACATTTTTCAGGTCCTAAATTTAAACTTGCAAGAAAGGAAATCAAGCCAAATGTTAAAGCACAAGCTGATTGCATGGCCCCACATATAGAAATATAATATACGGCAATATGTGCTATTCACATATTTAAAGTTCATGTTCATATTTCAAAGATATAAACACATGTCAAATATGCACATATATGCAACATATAATTTAAAAAAATTAAAGTATGTGTTTACATACAATATGAATATGGGAGGATGGCTGTGTCATGAGCAGTGTGAGGACCAAGCAACCTCTCCAGGTTTTCATTAAAGAACTGAACAAAAAAAAGTTATCTTTGATAAAGAAATGCTGTTACCTGATTCACAGTTCTGATTAAGTCAAACCTTAACTCCATTTTCACTGTCTACATTTTACTCAAATTCACATTGTTCATAATGATTCACTGTGACAATGATCTGGAATCTCACTGAACCCTGCTGAATTCCCTGTGAATCCACTTGGCGGGACACTTCCAGGTGAACATTCCCAGAGATAAAGCACTGCACTGCAGCACCACCGTCACTAGTTACACAACTCCATAAGATCACAGTCTTTCTCTGTTTTCCATTCAGTCAGTGCTTTTTTCTCTCTCCTTATTCATTCTCTCCTTTCATCTCCCTTCGCTCCTGTCTGTTTCTCTTTTTTTATATTTCTCTCTCTCTGTGTGTGTGCTCTCCCTGAGTGTCCCTCCTAAACCTACCTTATCAGCACGTGTGATTGATGAAAAAGGGGAACGTGTGCAGAAATTCAATTATACTGACATGCCGGTGACAGAGAAAGCGAGAGATAGAGGGGGGTCTGGAGAAAGAGAAACAGAGAAAGGAAGAAAAAAACATCACCCTGGTGAAACGCCACTCACCAAAGTGCAATTAGCTCTCCTGCGAACAAAAGACATGATTATTCTCTTTAAGATCATGTCTAAAAAACTTGCGATAAAAAGGTTCATCACTTTACGTGTCACAACTGGGAGAGAAGCATTATTTATGATCCTGTTGGAACAGATTCTTTTGAATATTTAATGATATTCCTCCACCATGCTTGAACGAACAAAAAGAGGCGAGATAGATAGAGGAGATGGGTGGAGGTATGATGAAGAGGGTCTGTAAAGCCCTGGATGCTGCGCTCTGAGTAATGACTACGCCACTGTCTCATGAAGTGTTCATTACATAACTGTCATGAGTTTCTCAAAAACAGATTTTGCAGAACGCTCTCCGTTAGCCTTGGGGGACGTGACTGACAGCTGCCTTAGACAACAAGGTGTTCACCTCGCAGTACAAGTAAAATACAGATTACTAACCACATTACCAGCAAGAGATGATTTGAGGGAGGAGAACTGACAAACTGTCATTGGTTCTGTGTTTCAGCAGCATGCACTCAAATAATACACTGTGACCTACAAAGGAAAAACACAGTAACTATGGACAAAAATATTGTTTTTATTGATGTGAGATTAATGTTCACATTCATGGATCATATTCCAAGAGAAACAGAGATCAAAACATGAAATGTGAATGTGAAACCTCCACACAGAAAGACCTCCTGGTTCAGCCGAGACTCAAACCAGCAACCTTCTTTCTGTGAGGCAACTGTTCTAATCGCTCATGCTAAAAATAATTTTTTAATTAAAACTAAATTGACATTCCCAGACACTGACATTCCCAGAATTGAATTTATGTGACAAATCACATTATTAATTCAAATGATCAGTTATGTGCATTATAGTTTAAAGCATCTTATGTTGTTGTGTAATACACACAGACTGCAAACAATCTTATTTATATATAAGATTACAACCAAACCATAAAATTTAAAATGTTGGTCACACTTTATGGTGAGGTAGAATTCTCATTATTATAAACAAACCATTCATTGTGACATATAGTTAAATAAACTGGCCTCACGGTGGCGCAGTGGATAGCACGTTCGCCTCACAGCAAGAAGGTCGCTGGTTCGAGCCCCGGCTGGATCAGTTGGCGTTTCTGTGTGGAGTTTGCATGTTCTCCTCGTGTTGGCGTGGCTTTCCTCCGGGTGCTCCGGTTTCCCCCACAAGTCCAAAGACATGTGGTATAGGTGAATTGGGTAAGCTAAATTGTCCGTAGTCTATGAGTGTGAATGGGTGTGTATGGATGTTTCCCAGAGATGGGTTGCAGCTGGAAGGGCATCCGCTGCGTAAAACATATGCTGGATAAGTTGGCGGTTCATTCCGCTGTGGCGACCCCAGATTAATAAAGGGACTAAGCCGAAAAGAAAATGAATGAATGAATGAATGAGTTAAATAAACTTAAAATGTTCTGCTTATTATTACAGTAGTTATTAAGGTAGCAGTTGGATTTTGGTATTATGTAGGATTAGGGAGGTAGAATAAGAACTTGCAGAATAAGTACTTTAAATAAATACTACAAGCCATTAGTTAATATCAGTGAGAATTGGTACTGAAACTATTACCAAAATGTTGCTAGGTAACCACAGCATCTTTTTAATGACTATTTACATTTTCAGGTATGTGTTCTACAAGATGTGTGCAAGCACAGCTTGAAATCACAAATTACAATCTGTAACAATACAGAGCATTTTCCACTCTTCATAATGAATCTTCCATGCTCGCCCAGTCAGATCCCTTCATTATTTCCCATGCCCACTTCTGAATAAGACCTGATCCTTGCTGAAAACTGTCAGGAGATCAATAGAGAACAGAGGTTATATTTTACCTCAAACAAGCAATGGTAATGAATGAATGATCACAGTGGCTTCCTGTTACAGCAAGCCCCCTGAAGCACTTTACAATTACACTGAGACTTAGATTGAGCCTGTACTTTAAACATCACAAGGCCAATCAGTCCATCTAAACTTAAAACACACACACACCTACACACACACACACACACACACACACACACACAGACACACACACACACACACACAGATGGATGATCATCTACAGTCTCAATAGAGTGAGATATGTTGTAAAAGTGAGCCAGCGAGATGCTCTTTGGTGCAAGATAAAGTTTAAAAATAGCAGACGGCTCAAGTTTGTTCATCTACACGCTCACTGAGCTTGCATTCACAACTGTCTTTTTGTTACTGCTGCTGTTTTTCTGTCAGGACTTTTTAACAAGCACCAAAACCCCACAGGGGCAAGCTGACAAAGGCAGATAAACTTTCTCTGAACGCAGATAGTCTCTCTCTCTCTCTCTCTCTCTCTCTCTCTCTCTCTCTCTCTCTCTCTCTTCTTTGGGCACTGCCCCACTCCTGTCAGAAAATTCCTGAGGACGTTCCTCTCTGAGTCCTTTATGTTTACATCATCAGATTACTAATCACATTACCAGCGCTGTCATTCTGAGGAGAACTGCATGTTTGCACTCTATTCAACTTGTTTGTTCAATCTTTACATGTCATGATCTGTGACGCAGCTTGTCCAGGGAGATGATGATCCGCAAATCACACAGTCGGTCAGAGAGGTCAGTGTCAGGGTGGCTGGTAATCATTGGATGTGGCAGGGAATGTAACAAGGAGCAGGCATCTTTTTTCTCTGGAATGACCTGATGACTCAAAACAATGCATTATTTGGCAGAATGGCCACGGCAAAATTTCCAAATGCTTTTAATGCCGAGGCAGTGGAGCTTTAATAAAATATTTATTTTGTTTGTGCTGCATCGCATTTAAGGTGCACAGAAGGCACTTATATAAAACATCTGTCATTATTTACTCAACCTCAAGTCTTTATAAACCTGGAAAAAACTGTTCAACATGTCCACATTTTGAAACGAGACAACACATTAATGAGAATGTGAACTATATTTGTGGCATTTGTTTAACTAAAATGAGTGAAAAAAATTGTAAAAACAAACTAATAGCTAAAAGTTAAAAAACATAATTAGTAAAAAACGATGCAATTTTAGTCCATTCCTGTGCATTCATTTTGGTATAATCGAATAGTATATTTTCAGAATTTTTTGTACACCGGTCGAACCACTTTTCTGAATTTTCATTGTCAATCTTAGCCAATTGTAATGGTTTGTTTTGGGTCAATTTTGAATTTCACAACCAGTGCAGAGCCACAGGGATTGGAGAGAGGCTGGATTGACCTCCTCCGGGATCCATAGGGTTTATAAGTTATTTCATATTTAAGTCGTTTTTGTTATACTTAGCTTTGATTCAGTTCTAGTATTTATTTTACTTTGAGTAAATTTTATTAATGAGTAAATTAGCATTTAGGGGCCTCACGGTGGCGCAGTGGGTAGCACGATTGCCTCACAGCAAGAAGGTCACTGGTTCGAGCCTCGGCTGGGTCAGTTGCCATTTCTGTGTGGAGTTTGCATGTTCTCCCCGTGTTGGCGTGGGTTTCCTCCGGGTGCTCCGGTTTCCCCCACAGTCCAAAGACATGCGCTACAGGTGAATTGAGTAAGCTAAATTGTCCGTAGTGTATGTGTGTGAATGAGTGTGTATGGATGTTTCCCAGTGATGAGTTGCAGCTGGAAGGGCATCCACTGCGTAAAACATATGCTGGATAAGTTGGCGGTCCATTCTGCTGTGGCGAATGAATGAATGAACGAATGAAATTAGCATTTATTGAATATATTTTATTTAAAGTCAAAACAAGACAAGCAAATCATTTTGTTTAGGTTTCAGATAATATATCTGTTAATTTAATTGTTTTTAGTTTATTTTAATAATATTTTACTTAATGATAAAAGTGCTGCTCTGTTTTTCAGACAAAACTACAGTATTGTATGTCTCCAAGTCTTTTATAATGCTTTCATGGTGCTTTTTTGTCCTTTTTGGAGCTCATTTAGTTTCACTTTGCATTCTACAAAGGACAGTAAGTCATGTACGCTTATAATGAAACAATGATGAATTAAATATGGACAAATAATTTTGGACAAACTATACTTTTAAGCAGCGGTTAAGAATGAGAGTTGAGTGAGAGAGTAAAAAAGCAAGAGAGTAGAACTGCATTACGGAAATGGCATTTAATCACGTCCAAAAGGAGACAAATAATTAACATTACAGCTTTATATCAATTGTCTTACGCAATTTTCGCTGTCATTTTTCCTTAGCTTGCATTCATTTATTCAGCAGCCAGAGAACACGCACATGCACGCACGCACGCACGCACGCACACACGCACACACGCACACACGCACACACGCACACACGCACACACACACACACACACACACACACACACACAGAGCCTAAATCAGATTATGTATACAGCAGCTCTAGGCAGGGCCTGAGTGTTGTAACGGATGGATGTTCTGCCCTGTGGTTTGTACTGTGTCCATTTGCACTGCAGAAAAAAAAACAAAAAAAAAACTTCAGCTGCAAATGTCACAACCTAACTTATTAAAACCACCAAAGTAGAGGCTGTATTTAATAGACTTCAAAAACAAACCTTGTTCGCTCTTTCATCACATGGCAAAGCAGGTTGTGGGAGAAACACAACCAGCCTGAGTTAAGTGCTCCTACTTCATTTTGATTGGCTGCCAGCAAACAGTACAGAGTAACTGGCACTTGTTATACTTCAGCAGACAAACGACACTCCTGGGAGATGTCAATCAAGGCCGCTCGAGGCTGTGACGTAACACCCAGAGCTACTGAACCTGAAACCACACGATGCTTTACACACGCTGATGTACATAAAATACTACACATCAACTACACATCAGCGGACCGATATACACTTACATTTATGCAATGTGGCATACACAAGGGAAGATACAATCTGGAACAGTGGGCTGCCCAAGGAGCAGTTGGAGGTTCTGTACCTTGCTCAAAGAAGAGAGTATTTCTTTTGGTAGATAGTAATTCACTATAGTAAGTAGATAGTAAGTCCCCAAGACTTGAATCTTGAAGTCCAACTCTCTAACCGTTAGGCCACGGCTGCCCACCATAGCGGACTTTAACTGTGATCATACTCTAGCAAATACACAAACTTGTAAAGAAAAAAAAATTAAATCACAAGATCCAATAAAAATCCTGATAGTCACATTCAGTACGGTGTTTTTTATTGGTCCATTTTATTGTCCTCTTTTCATCAACAAAATTATATTAGGTGCTGTCTCAGCCATTTAACATTTCTCCTGTTTCTCCAAAGCAAAATGTATTCATATGTTCTTTTATTAAATTTTATGGATTAATATGTCTTAGTTTGTAAAAAAAAAATGCACTAAATTGAAATGGTTATGTACTCACTAGATTCAGGCTTCTTGGATTTTCCTGAGGAAAAATATTCTTGCTAATCTCACATGTGTCTCTACAGCAGGTTCAGGTCAGATTTCAACACATTGTCATGAATCATGCTATAAAATGAGACAAATTATTTGAACAATGATATTCAAATTACTTTTTAGTGCTCTGCATACTGCATGTCTTTGGACTGTGAGCGAAACCAAATCACCCAGAGGAAACCCATGATAACACAGGGAGAACATGCAAACTCCACACAGAAATGCCAACTGGCCCAGTGACCTTCTTGTTGTGAGGAGACAGTGCTAACCACTGAGCCACTGTGCCGCCCTATAATAATAATAATTTTACCTTTCATATAAGGAAGAAACAAAACAAGCACTTGGCCATACAAAAATGTATTAAGCCAATAAGTAAATGAAATGAAAATGGAGTTTTTGGGGCACAGATGTTAAGAGAATCCCAAAACCAAATAAAAAAATCTCCCAACGAAACAAAATCCGGCCCTTAAATTAATGGGACTGCACCAATTTAGAAATAAAAGAGGGGTCGTTTACACACAAATACAAACAAATAAATGAATATAAATTCACATGTAATTACAAACAATTAAATAAAGTATTATAAATGCTGTATGTTATGGTTATATACATAAATCACGACAAATAAACAATATATTTCTTGTTTGCTGTTCTACAACATTTACTTGCATACATTTAAGTAAATAGACCGGAGCTACCTGCTTACCTAACTTAGTGCAAAGCTAACAAACAAAAACTGCACATTTATGAGATGGAAAATAAACAAATAAATAAATAATCGATAAAAGGATACATAGAAATAACACATCAAAACAAATATTCTTTTTTTTTTTTTTTATAATTATTTTTTTCGGGTTTTTCACCTTTATTGGACAGGACAGTAGAGAGAATTGACAGGAAAGTGTGAGGAGTAGAGAGAGGGGTAGGATCGGCATAGGCACCGGAGTGCATGTGTCGATGCACTTTCCACTACGCCATTGGCACCGACAGAAACAAATATTCTAACACATAAAATAATTATCTAAACCATTTAAATGAAATTAATAATATTTGTGTTACATCTATTCACACATACAGTACATAAAATCAGTTTTACTCAATTTCTATTTTTATCAACATATTTTAGGTGAATCAGTGAACAAGTTAATACATAAGATCATAAGAACTCCATTCAGTCTTGAGTTATTTAAATAACAACACTTTCCATTAAGAATGAAAGCATCCATTTCATACCTCAATCGATTCTCGATTATGCAATAAAAAGAGAGCAAATAGAGCCTTTTTGCGTAGCTCTCCTGCTTCACAGCTTTCTCGAAATCTCTCGACAAAAGACGCTAATAATCTTACTCATTATATTCCATCACAGTCAGGAGACTCGGTCGGAAAAAAAATTGAATGGATGAAACTGCCAGAGACTCGCAATTCTCTCCCCTCTACAGTCATTGTGTGAGAATTGTATTTCTTCCTACTGGAGTTTACACAAATTGAAAAAATATTACGTGACTTTAAACTCAATTCCGAGAGAGTAAAAGTGGGAAAACGTAGTTTGCTCTGTTCAGACAAATCAGAGCGAAAACAGAGATGGAGCAGCTTTGTGTATACAGCTTAGCCTTGCCACATCTGTCTTAATACAGCCATGTGTTTAACATTTGATTTCCTCTGCTACACACTGAAAAAACAACCAAAAAACTGGCAAAAGTTTTCATGAACTTTCCTAAGGACAAGTCTAAACAGCCAAAGTGTCACCATTGACCGAACCTTTATTGACTTTGTGGCTCATTTTCCGCTGGCTGCCCACTCTCTGTGTACTCATCAGCTTGATTGACAGGGCGTCTGGTTCACTCTCAGCCAATCAGCATCTGCGGCGGAGCAGATGTTTGGTCTGATCAGACAGAACCTGAGGGTGAGCTGATGTCAGATACGCGCTCGGACTGAAAAACAGTTTAAGATGTGCTGTTCTAATTGCTAACTATTGCATGTTTTTATATACAGTGATACAAGCAGTCAGAACTAAAAACTTTATTTAACATATATTATTTACAATTATGTACATGACTATAACATTTGGACAGTTTATGTAAAGGAACAAGCTCCAAAAATTACTAGCCATTTAATTATTATGATTTTTTAACGTAATGATATACAGCTTTATACGCGTATAACCTTTTCTAGTTGTATTAATAGTATAATCTCACCAGTTCCTATTAAATAAGGAGACATTTAAGACATTTGTTTTTGGCTTAAATAAGTGCTAACCAAGGCTGCATTCATTTTTTTTTAAATACAGAAAAAAATATTAATAGACAAATAATAATAATAATAATAATAATAATAATAATAATTAATGTTTGTTTTAATATATGTTAAAAGTACAGAGCTGAATTTTAATTAAAAAAAACATTCTGATTCTCAAGATTCATTCATTCATTCGTTTATTTGTTCGTTCCTTTCTTCATTCATTCATTCATTCATTTATTTGAGGCATGATGTTTTGTCAGGTTTCGTTCATGAATATCATAATATAATATACTATTGCTTTTAATAATATAGTTGAACTGTTTTAATACAAGAAGCTTGCAACCTGACTAGACGTGTTGCTACATACAGTAGAACCAGTTCCTGTCTGACATGAAACTGTACAAGTCGCTGTCTTATTCCCGAGACTCCCAACACTGAGCAAGTAGCAAGAAAAAATGCTCAGTGTTCAAGGTGCCCAAAAGCAGATCCTCCTATTCCAGACTTACTTCATAATTGACCTATAAAAATAATGTTTTTTCACTGCAGCCTGGTGTTTTACCGCAGTCTAATTGGACTAGAATCAACAGAGTCGATATCATGTAATATTAAAAATAGTCTGACCTTTGAAAAGATGAAAAAGGCCTTTATGTTATCTTATTAAGACTTCTTTAAATTCGTCAGTATTGCAAATGCATCTGGAAATGTCTACGCTCAGATGGCTGTGAAATACAGAAATCTGGCATCTCATAAAATGCATCGAATCAAAGGCCTGCTGCAAACGGCCCCCTCTGTTATTCAACGTGAGGGCATGGGCAGAGAAATATAAACATTTAGTAACAGTAAATTAAAGTACTTATATAAGGCAGTGTGAGCCATCTGTGATCCACACTGCTGAAGGAGGGAAGTGTAACTGGGTCAGCCGCCCCGTCCTGTCCTCTATCTCACTTTAGCCCGCGGCTCAGAGCCAACGCAACTTTAGCGTACAGGTGAAACCGCAAAGATTTCTGTATGCGTTAAAGTCAGCATGAAACATACCTGAGTTAAACAGCTTCTCCAACAAGAAAAAAAAATTAAGTAGGACAAGACCAACTGACTGGAGTGACATTTTGATACCACCCTCATGCCAGTAAACATGCCATCATTGATGAGAGGGGAGAAGATATTATAAGGGCACATCCATTTAACTAATGTTATGCACAGTTAAATCATTTATTAGAAATATGGAAATATTCCATTAAAATATGAATGTTTCATGTCTGGTTATTTTTCTTGATAACCTTTTACCATTGGTAACATTTTAAACTTGGCATGCAACCATCCAAAAAAGGAAGCTTGAGCAAGCAACCGATACTTGATTTCATCTGTTGAGAATTGATGGGAATATTGCTGTTTGCTATTGGCTAATCTTATACGAGTGACAGGTTGTTCCCACTCTTACATCAGTAAACAAAGAACAGACGCAAGGTTGCAAGTATTTTTTGAATATTACCTTTCATATGAGTGTAATTTAGCTGTTTGTGAATGCTAAAGTTCTAAAGACCAAAATACACAGCTAATTATGTCATGAATAAATTCTGAACTGCTAAAATAGTTGTCAGCACTTCAGTTTCACTTGCATAACTGAATGTAGATCTGCAACATATTTGCATTATTCTAGCCCCATGATCTTCATTGGTTCCCTGTGAACAATGCCTACTTTGATCCTACTCGAACACTGCTTCTCCCATTTCCTTTCATTGATCATTTATCCATTTCACTTCAGTAATAGATTTCGTTTAATTGTGCAGAGGCATTTGTTTTGCCCTTTTTTTGCTCTTTAATTTACAGTATTTTTGTTCATTTTGTTGGTATTTTTTCTGAAAGGTTCTGGCTTATTTTTGACCCTAATGGACATAAATATGTTAATTATGAGGTAGGCATTTTGGTTCTAACATGCACAGTAAGCAATAGACCAGTCAAAACAGATTGGGCCATCTGACCAATCACAGCAAAATAAGGTCTTAGAAAAGAGCTGTTTGTAACAAAGCGGCATTCAGGCTTGGATCCATTAGCAGGTTTTTATTAGAATCATGGTCAAACAGGCAAAAACATATATAGAAGTTTAAGCTGGTGAGAGTAAACAGGCTCTATTTGAGAGCTGACAGCAGTAGAGCATTAGTACATATTAGTATAATAGTAATAGTATAACAATAGTAGCAATAGTAGAGCAAGCTGCTTATATAGGAGGGAAAATTGCTGACAACTGGGCAAAGCAATCGGTATAGGTAGAGGGTTGATGGTAAATGTAGTGTATGTGAGAATGTGTGTGAAATAGTCGGTATTCAGTGAGGGAGCTGTATAATATTTAGAGGAGAGAATTACAGAGGTAATCTCTGAGACTGGTTGTCTAGATGTACACAAACATGTTGTTGTAAAAAACCTTCAACATAACATTTTAAAAAATGTCAATAATTGATTTCGTGGTGAAAAACCAATACAGTTTGAAGGACCAAGGACCGTAATCAGCCATTTTTCTCATGATCGGCCTGACCAGTTATCGGCTGATAATCTGGCTGATTCCAGCTAGTCGGTATTGTTAACGGCTGATGAAACAGATGTTGACGTCATATGGATGCTCACACTCAGTCGCATGAAAACATATCATTGCCATGGAAGTTTTTCAGTGTGTAAACGCACATTCATTTTAAATAATTCTCTAAAATATTATTTTAGAATTATTATAAAAGTATATTTTTGTTTGTATATGCTATCAATTATAGATCTTAGAAAAAAAAGCAGCAAAAATCAGTATCGCCAGGTCAAATTTACCAACAAATCTGAATGGGCCAAGAAAATTGCAATAGGTGCATTTCTACTTACAAGTTTTTGACATTGAACTAAAATGAACCTCAGCACTTTAACCTTAGTAATCTACTACCAATTCTAAAGAAGGTCCCATTAAAAACACATGGAAACAAGTTGCCGTTATGTTGAAATTCAATATCAGTTTCATTACCATTTAATGTTTTTTTATGTTCATTCGCTTAATTCACATCTAAAGGATGAAGAGAACACAGCAAAAGTTGCTGACCTACTTTCACTCCTTCAAAGTTTCCAATCCCCCTATAGAGAGAGCCGTGGAACGGCATGTTGGTAAAGCTCTCTGCATGGGAACAGAGGAGGAGCGCCAGGCTCAAGCTGTTCTTTAAGAGCTGTGCTCCACAGAGAGGCCTCACCTGCTCACACACAGACATCAGATCCCCGGCCTCTTCAAAACACCCAATCACCCTCCACCAACACACACACACACACACACACACACACACACACACACACACACACACACACACACACACACACACACACACACACACACACACACACACACACACACACACACACACACACACACACACACACACACACACACACACACAGTCCTCTGTAGTCAGATTGTTGTCACTCCTGGGAAGGAGATAGTGGGGTGAGATGGAAAAAGGGATGTTTCAAAATCTTGTAAGCAGTCTTCGTAGGCAGCACTTTAGGCATTATAAACATGATTACGATCCAAAAGCAGTTCAAATGGTAGAAAGCGAAATTATGCTGCCTTCTAACTTCATTTCAGTCACATTTACTTGACATAGAAGACAATTCAAAGATAGATTTCATTGGTTATAAAAAGTGCTCTTTAACAATTAATCCCAAATAATTGCATACAATATAACAATTTGTATTTACAGTACATAAGATTTGTGTGCATACTGTATATTTGTTATGTATAAATGCACACATGTATATACTTTAAAAATATTTACTTATGTATTAAAATTTACATACAATTTTTATTAAATTATAAGTATTTTATATATAAATAAACAGTGGTGACACGGTGGCTCAGTGGTTAGCACTGTTGCCTCACAGCAAGGTAGCTCATTTCGAGTCCCAGCTGGGCCAGTTGGCACTTCTGTGTGGAGATGTTCTCTCCGTGTTTGTGTGAGTTTCCTCCGGGTGCTCAGGTTTCCCCCACAAGTCCAAAGACATGCACTATAGGTGAATTAAATAAACTTAATTGGCTGTAGTGTATGTGTGTGAATGAGTGTGTATGGATGTTTCCCAGTACTGGGTTGCAGCTGAAAGGGCATCCTCTGTGTAAAACATATGCTGGATAAGTTGGGGGTTCATTCCACTGTGGCAACCCATGATATATAAGGGACTAAGCCGAGGGAAAATGAATGAATGACTATAAATAACCATGGGAGTTTGCATGTTCTCCCAGTGTTTGCGTGGGTTTCCTCTGGGTGCTCCAGTTTCCCCCACAGTCCAAAGACATGCGATATAAGTGAATTGTATTAACTAAATTGGCCATAGTGTATGTGTCTGTGTGTGTGTGTGTGAATGTGAGTGTGTGGGTGATTCACAGTACTGGGTTGCGGCTGAAAGACATCCGCTGCGTAAAACATATGCTGGAATAGTTGGCAGTTCATTCCTCTGTAGCGACCCCTGATAAAAAAAAAAACAGGACTAAGCCAAAGGAAACCGAAGGAACCAAATTTTCTATGAATGTATATATGTGTGTATATATACAGTACATGGGTGTGTCTATTTATAAATAATAAATATACACAGTACACACACAATTGTGTAAATGTGTAAAGTATGTAACTATTTTTAAAGAAAAAGAATGTTAAATAGATGTTGAAGCTGCATAAATGCTAAACTATATTAATTATAGCTGTGAAATATAGTTAATTCATTAAAGTGTATAATTATATACTGGTGAAATTTACAGAATAGTTCAAATGGTTGGGGTCATAATGGTTTTTATTCTCTGATGCTCACCAACAGTTTGTTGTGCTTTAAGGCTTTTTGCCTATGTAGAATGTTCACAATAGTTACTTATAAGGTTCCATTTTCAGTAAGATGCTTCCTCAAAAGTAGCGCACTCAGTTTTGGAAATGAGCCAGAGCCAGAAAAGCCAAAGAAGATGACACATAAATAAGAACAGTTTAATATATTTTAAACCTTATAAATGTCCACAATTAATATTATATTGCCATTATAATTATGCATTAGAAGGCAGCTGTTTACGAAAGCAGTAGGGAGCAAGGCAGCACACTAGGAACTGGAACCGAGCCAGAAACATGGCAGATGAGAGAGACAGAAAGAGAAGAAGAGTGAGAGAGGGTACATGTGTCCATGTGCACTAATGAACAATGTCGTTGGATGGAGCTGGCAGACGAAGCTGAACAGACAACATTTGCTTCTCATGACTAAAGGATCTGACATGGCCCTGTGCTACACGCTCAGCTCCCTGTAATGCTGTGTTAGCAGAGAGATTATCGCAGATGCTCGGCACAGCCCTAAATGATAGCGTGATGTGGGAGAGGGATGAGAAAAGGGGGAGAAAAACGCCTTCTGATTTGCAAATCAAAGAAATGAGAGTCAGATATTTATAGCCCAAACAGCCTGAAGAGATCTACCCCACTTTTTCAGCTCTCCGCTTTCTTTTTCCGCTGCCCACTGGCATCTGAAACTCGCATCTAATGTATGTTGATAGGTACAAACTTGCGGTACACCCATGGAGACCCACCCTGACCTCGCAACAGAAGTTTGGCCGTGGTGTTGGACACTTCTGTCTCACTGAGCAGTCCTGGCTTATGTGAGCTGGCAGAAACAACATCCACAACAACAGGCACAACAACAGGAGACAGAGCTCAGCCTGCATCAACTCCCTTGACAAAAACCTCCACACAAAGCATGCAATTAAAGGTGAACTTCTAAAGGGACACGTCCAGCACTGTGCAATGTAATGCTTCAGACACTGGCCGAGGGGGCGGTGAGTCACACAGGCACCACACAGTCAGCAGTCAGCATGCATGTACATGACACAGATCAGAGATCAGTTAAGATGTTGCAGCTACAGTAATGTGCAAACACTGAGGTGTCTTGGGGGTCAAGCTATCGAAGGATACTAAATAAAGTATTATTATTAGAATTTACAGACTATTAAATAAAATGGCTATAAATGGCAACGCAGAACTCGATAAACACTGTGCTAATGCTTATACTCTGACATGACATAAATTTGAATTAACAGAAAAAAGATCTTTTTATGGTGAATACAAAGCACAACAATTCACAAAACAAATGACTCAAGCTGAATCAAAAGCAAAGAGTGCAATTGATTTCAATATAATTAATTTTTACATACTGATGAATCTTAAAAAAAAACGGTATAATCAGATTTACAACAAATGGCTCATATGAACTGGTTATAACCATTTTAGTAAATCATAAATACCGTATAACCAGAATAGTCCAATTCATTAACAACTGACTCATAAGAACTGGTTACTTTTTAGTGTAATCAAATAATGAATCAGTTACTTTAAGTCAATTGAACATGATAATTAGAATGTTAACATTTCCGATTAAAATGAATCCTTCCCAAATGACTTTTAATGATGCTTCCAAAATATTTCACAAACAAAATTGTTTATGTCAGTCTCAAAATTAAAAACTTAAAGTAATAGTTCACAGAGAAAAAATAAATAAATTATATATAAATGGTTCAAATAAATAAATAAATGTAAGTGTTTTTTAAGCCTTTACGAATTTCTTTTTTCTTTTGAACACAAAATAAGGTATTTTGAACAGCTACCATTTGAATGGCTGCCATTTTCCAACATTCTTTCAAATATTTTCTTTTGTGTTCAACTAAGGTAGGAGTCAGCGAAGGTGAGTAAACGATGACAAAAAGTTTAATTTTCGGATGATCTATCCCTTCAGGTTTTGTGAAACCTTATCAATAAAAACAAATATAGTTTTTGAAGGATAATCCTTTCACAAGCACATTTATTGCTCTTAAATTTAATATTTGGTAGATTTGATCGTATAACTTGATTGCAGTTACTACAATCCTGCACTTAAGAGTTTCTGAGTAATTATTTTGGGGAAATACTTTCAGGCAATGAATTTACAAACGTAACCAGTTAGGTGAAAGGCCATCTGCTGGTCATACAGTAGGTGAAACCAGGACAGTCATGTCAGGCAAAGAGAAGTGTTGGGTTGCTTTACAGACAAGGCCTTCTAGGGCACTTTATCCTGCCCCTCAGCAAGTTCCCTGCTTTCAGTGCTGTCAAATGTGTGAAAGTGTGTGGGAATGTGTGCATATGTGTTTGTCAGCTATACAGCAATCAAAACTAGCCTTGAATGCACATAGAGCCTGACTTGAGCGTAGAGAAAAAATTTGAATCAGTCAGAGATTTGACACTCACAATATTTCAGTCAATCGTACACAACCTGTGGTTTTTACCTCATTAGTGCATATTGTTTACTCTGCCAAATGCTCCTCCCTTCAACCACACAATTCTCCTTGAGTCTGGGCCTTTGTAAAGCCATCACAATGTGGCTCTTTCCCTCTTTCCTACATACACATCCACGCGGTCCCTCACCAGAACCATTTCAAACACTCTACTTGTGTTTGAACCCTTTTAAAATGATAAATATGATATCGACCAAGTCTTGCTTAAAAGCCACAAAACCGGAGTTTCCTCAAGAATTCCTGAGGATTTGTTCAATAAACCTTTCATTTGACAGCGCAGCATCCTGTATGACTGGGTAGGGTGATAGTAAGTGACAGAGCTTCCTATAAAACAGGAAAGCAAACAGACTGGAGGTCCAGAGTGGGTTGATTATTAGAGTGGGAAGCTGTACCTCGCATGGGCCAAGCTGGAGCTCTGAGACAGCAGCACTAAATAAAGAAGCCGCTGCCACGGAGATCCTTCGTTCTCCAGGATTGTGTCATATGTCAAATTATTTGTGAGGAGAAAGGTGTGTGACGTCACTTTCCACATGTTTCTCTACCCTTGTCTGTCTCTCAAGAATACAGTGTGACTTCGTCCTCTGAAGCTTATTTGCAGGTTGTTTTCTTGCAGAGTAGTATCTTAAGCTTAAGCTGACGCACTCTTAAAAATAAAAGTTCCAAAAGTGTTTTTGCCATAGTGTAAACCATTTTGGTGTTCTTAACAGAACTATGTTTTTCTTAGACTGGTTTACATTTAGACTTTAAACACTTTAAAAATTTAAATCTTTATCCACTAGAATAAATAGAAAGGTTCCAATTATGTTAAGGGCTGCCATGAAACCATCAATGGTAATATTTTTAATAGTGTAGGAAGGGCATAAAACTGCATAAAACATGTACCAGAGTAATTAGCAGTTCATATCACAGTGATGACCCCTGATAAATCAGAGACTAAGCCGAATGATAGGATAGGATAGGATAGGATAGGATAGGATAGGATAGGATAGGATAGGATAGGATAGGATAGGATTTGAGACACAGCCAGCTAATAACCATTTTAGATCAGCCGAATTAAACAGGTTACTGGCATCTTAGTCCATCTAATAGTCCATCTCATGTTCATCTTAGACAAAATCTTTTTGTAAGCAATCTTAGACTAGCCATTGACATTCTAGACAAGCAAATGTTCAACTCAAACCAGATAATGACCATCTAAGACTGACTAACAACTTTAGACAAGGTAATTGTCCTAAACTAGCTAATGACCATCGTATAAAAGGTAATGATTTTGGACAAGCTTTAGATTCATGTCCATCTTGAACTAGATAATTAACATTTTAGACCAGTGGCTGGACCACTTACACATAAGGTACATAAAAGTCTAAATTAAACTGAAAAATAACTTGTTCATCTGCTAGTTCTTAAGATGCAGTCTTAATGCAAAGGCTGAGTTTATGCATCTGGCCCCAACTAATAATAAGCATTTCAGATCAGATAATGTCCACCTTGGGGAAGATTATCTTAGACCGGCTAATGACCATCTTAGATAATCTAACAAACATCTGAGACCAGACATTGGTAATTTTAGAGGCTAATATCTAAGACAGCTAGTGAACATCTAAGACCAGCTAATATCCACCCTTAAACCACCCAATGCCCCTTAGTCAAGCTAGTCAAGCTTAGTGTTTTAGTCAAGCTAATGACCACCTTAGACCAATTTATCTAAATCTAAATCTAAATTATTCTAAAACCAGGTAATAACCAAGTTAGATAGCAAATACATAACAAAAACCAACTAAATGCCTTATTGACTACAAATATCAATGACCCTGACCTTCTTAAACCAGCAAATGAACATATAGGACGGACAGCTAGCAAACATCTTAGAACAGCCAGCCAGTTACCCAAGAGAAAATCAGTCTTACTTCTTGAAGTGAATTTAGGGCAGACGTGGCCTAATGGTAAGACTGTTATCTAAAGGTTGCAGATTCTAGTCTCAGGTTTAGTAGGGATTGTAGGTGGTGGGACTGAATGACCAGTATTCTCACCACCCTCAATACCACGACTGAGATGAGACCCTTGAGCAAAGCATCAAGCCCCCAACTGCTCCCTGGGTGCAATGCACAGTGCAGAGCATACAGTTATGGTCACCATACTTGTCCACATCAATTGACTTTTTGAGTTTTAAGTTTATGTAATTTAATTTAGAATTGAGGAAAAAAGCAATCTGATTAACTGTTAAAATAATATAACAAATATATGCAACTTTCAACAAACCATAAAACCATATTTGACTAATTAAAATCTACCTTTTACACCAGCAAACAACCATCTCACACTAATAAACATACCAGACCAGCTAATGACTACCTTAAGCCCTTTTCCCATTATGTACAAGGGTGAGGGTTTAAAAAAAATAATTTACACTATATCTAGTAGATCTCAATGGACTGTAGGCAGCGGCCCAGGAGATTTGCTCTCTCCAAAAGAGATTTACCAACAAATAGACACCGGGGATCAGGGTAATTACCAGGTGAAAGCTTATGAAAGATTTCTAAAGTGACTACACACACACACACACACACACACACACACACATCAACACACATCGATCAATAAAAACAGCAGCTTACAGCCAGGGGAAGTGTCTCACGCTGACAGATGATAAAAAGTGACTCAATTCTACTCCAACTCAACTTTACATTTAAGTTCATAATTCACATCCACACTAACATTCACAAGCACTTAGATTCACGCTTAATACAGTAGTTGTTTGCTCTTACAGTAATAATGCTGGTAAAATGAATCTAAAAGGTAATGAGTCATGTTTACGGTGCTGTGGATTCAACACACCACCTGAGACTTTCTCTGAGGGGTCTAAAAGACTTGCACCACAATGAATCACACCTACCTGA
Organism: Danio choprae; assembly: GCA_903798125.1. Classification (NCBI taxonomy): domain Eukaryota; kingdom Metazoa; phylum Chordata; class Actinopteri; order Cypriniformes; family Danionidae; genus Danio; species Danio choprae. Next base: position 12,425,345 of record CAIGQW010055694.1, on the reverse strand, counting down.
ACACCTGCACCAATTTCACGTAGGTATTTGAAAGAGCCATTGGGGATTGTTTTAGGAAATTAAAGCGCTCTTCCACCTCAAATGGCAAAAGAAACAAAACAACAAAAACAAATCTTGGCAAATCTAAGGTTTCTTTAGGTTTCTTCCTTTCTCTGTGTTTTTTTCCAGAATATTATTTTTAAAGATGAACCTAAGATTACAGTGGATGTGCATGAGAAGAAGGGAAAGAGTTTTGGGACTTGGTAAATTGCAGATCAATGCGATTTGCTGAAGGGAAGCAGGTGGGCACAAAGTTCGGACTTGGACGGGAGAGATTCTTCTGGCTTTATCTTATAGAGCATCCGGCCGATGCTGCACAGCTCACTGCATCTTCCAATTACAGTTTCAGCCCAGCGATCACTGCAAACCCCTGTGTGATTTGATGTTCGCATCTCTCTGGCAGTTCCTTCCAGTTGGGGCCAGCTCATTTGCACCAAAGCTTTCTGGGATGATGGAAAGGGCTTGGCTTTGTAAGAGAGAGAGAAAATCTCTAGACCCCAAACACGTACACATTATATTGAAAGTGCTCGAGCCAAAATATTGTATTTACTCAGCGAGGGAGATGATCACTTTATCACAACATCGCTGATCCAATTAAAATATCGCTTTCATCAGCTTCATCCAGCAAATGGATATAGCGTCTGCTTGTAAGCTGATTTTCACCAGCTAGTTGCTTTCCAGACTCGACAGCAGCTGCACACCTCGAAAGCTCTATGAAACCTGTGTATTTTTCAGTATTTCCAGTTAACTAAATTCACGATAATCAAGAGTCGTTGATTGTTAGGAAACCTACAGTATGTAACCTACAGTTTTCCTTTTTTTCTTATATTCCTGTTAAAATTCAAACAACACATAACTTTGCAATCTATGTTTATTCATTAAACATTTGAATAAAGTTCACAAGTTTGATATTCATATACAGCAGCCCATTTTGTGTGATTAGGTGTAGAACACAACTTTGAAATTATTTATCCAAAATGTGCCACATTCTCTGACATTTCTGTACTGTGGAAATCATAGGGCCCTCGCACAATAAAAAAATAGGTTGTTAAACCATTCAGACTAAGTTAATTACATGATATAGAAATTTATTTCATGACACTATTAATTTCACTCTCAAAATTAAGGCAACTCTTTCAATATTAAGCCGAAAATGCTTTAGGGCTTTTTGAGTTTAGTTTGTTTATTTTAATTCCTACATAATGCACTTGGTTGCATAATTGTTGGTTGCATTTATCAACTGGTGCCTTTGGTTTTTACACAATGTCTCGCTGTTCTTAAAACATCTTGCACCATTCAGTATTTCATACTTTGGTTCAGTGGTTTCATGTTTAAACATTTTTGTGATTACCTGACAAAACATTTTTACAATGTACGCAAGCCCAGAACTGCTTTGTGGACTGGCGGCCATGTGAGTTCGCACCCCTGCCATGGTGTAAATCAATAGTGAAGGAGAGCGAAAGAGTCGTAACTGAGCCGTAATCCCGTTCCCACAGGACTGTTAGAGTGCCATGCTCTATAAAGCACAAGCCATTGCACAAAGCTGTATCTGCCATGTGCGGCTGGGATTGGGTTTACAGCTTACCTGGCCTCCCTGTGTCCGTCCCATGGGTAGCGTGAACAGATTTTCTGACAGTCCTCCAAGCAGCCCATAATGGTTGGTTAAGCGAGATTTGATTTCACAGTTCAGCGAATCTGTGCAATCTGTGATCAATGGTGACAAAATGAGTGGGTGTGTTCATTTATACGACTCCTGCTTGTTAGATTGTAGTAATAATAGTAATAATGTCACTCATATTCACATTCAGACAGGCATAAAACCTTTCAGTGGGTTCATACGAGATATCTACATTCAGGTATATAGAAGCGTAAGCAATTACAGGCACGCCACAATCAAAACAAACCTCATTGCTTCTTTAATTCCTGAATTAATCTTCTTACAGCTGTTGCTGAATTATCTCTCCGCTACTGTGAACAGATGCATCTTTTAAGGCCTGCACCGGGCTGAAATTCTCTTTCAGGGGGTTTGATCTGATGCATTTCTATTTCCAGTCCTCTCCCTTCAGAAACCCGTGTGATGGCATGCCTAATTTATCTTCGCTCACCTCCCTCTGAAAATTCAATCACGCAGGATCGATTTTAGGTTTGCCAGCAAGGATCTAAAAACAGCTCTCTCTCTTCTGCTACTGACAGATCAGTCCCTGAGGGAGTCCCGGTCTAGACCGCACATCCACTGCATTGTCTCTCTCCCCTCGCTCAAGCACTAGGCCAATGTCCCTTTATCTTTTCATTAAGCTGAGCTATCTTGTGACGTACTCTTTCTCTTGCTCAAAACTTTGTCAGAATGAAAGGGCTTCTCGTTTCTCACTGGCGTAGCACTGGTCTTCTCACTCCCAATTTCCCAATGTATACAAGACAAGATTTTGAACTCAATCAGTACAGTTGTAAACAGTAATTTATGATTACCTTAATCCAACTAAAGTCATAATCGAACTAAATAGAAATCAAATTAAAATGTGGAGTATTCATACTTTAGTCGCATTATTGAAGTGCAGTACATACATGGAAACCCCTTAATCAAACTATTACCGTTTTGTTGTATTTTTCACTACATTTTGCAACAGGAAGCACACACGGCAGTTGTCAGGTATTTGACAACAAACAAATGAGAATGGCTTAAAGCAAGAGAGCACCTTTTTGGTGCGACTGTGCTCTCATCCAGTACCTCCAAGTTTGTCGCAGGGGCATGAATGAAAAGTTAGTGAATGAAACCTACTAGTATCTGACTGCAGAGGTGCCCTGTTGCTTGACAATTTGTATCTGCCATTGTCACACAAACTGTTGTTACGTGAAACACCAGAGGAAACTAGTGTAGAATGGTGATATAAATTATGTTAATTGAACTATACTATAACAAACTGTACTATAACATGTGCAACAGGAACTTGAAAGGAACATTCAAAAAGCAACTCATGTAACACTTTAATCATAATATTGTGTTATTCAGATTAAGTCAAATAATTAGATTACTGATGTCCATGTAAATGTAGTCAGTGATTCAGAATTATACTCAGAATTTGATAATCAAAGGCTGAGAACTATTGTTCAATACCCCTGACTACAGAATGTGGTCAGTCACCGAATGTTTAACACAGTTGGTGTACCCATGTACTGACAGTAATGTTGGGAAGAAAATCAAAAGTCTAGGATTGTTTTGAAAGTGTAAAGAATGACCCTGTAGAGCAGGAGTGTCAAACTCAGTTCTTGGAGGGTCGCAACCCTGAAGAGTTTAGTTCCAACCGTGCTTCAACACTCTTACCTGCAGGTTTCAAACAAGCCTGAAGGACTCAATTAGTTTGATCAGGTGTATTTAATTAGGGCTAAAGCTAAACTGAGCTGTGGCCCTCCAGGAACTGAGTTTGACACCTGTGCTATAGAGGTGGCCTGCCATTTTTCAGGCAAACATTACTCATTTATTTGGAAACCTTTTTTTTTTTTAAATGTCATTAAATCATGTTTTAACAGAATGTTATTGGTGCAATATGCTAAATGTGCATGTAAATAAATGTTATTTATTTACAGAGGTATTTTATTTCACACTTCTCTAGTGAGTTTCTTCTGTGTGTGAAGATGCCACATTGTGTAGTGTAGAAAAAACCTCTGAATGAATGTTCTGAGGTGAAATAAAGATGTCCCGTGCCGAAGGAGCAACAAATGGGACCCTGTCGATCAGGACACACTTCATGCACAGAGCTCTAACCTAACTCAAGCGCTTGTTGTTACAATTGTACCTTTTCATGGTACACTACTGAATGTTAAAGTTGCAAATTAAATAAAATGTATAAAGTGATTGATTTTTGGTATAATAATAATCATTTGGTCAAATAATCAACAATTTAGTCAACAGATTTCTGGCAGCCACATTGATGTCAGAATTAGACGTTTTTCTTAAAGGCAAGTAAGATTGCATTCAATATTATAGAGATGCTTTCAAGTACCAAAAGTGAGTGTTTGTTTTTGCTTTAGATAAGATTGAACAGGGCTTGAACATAAATGTGACTCAATGGGGTAATCGATCTATACCATGTCTTGATATAACCAATCACACACTGCAAAATAAGTCTTAAAGGACATTAAAGTAGAAAAAGCATGTTTGTGTGTACTTTTGATGCCAGTTAAAAAAACATGGTTGTGCATTTATTTGCACATTTAATTATCTTATATTTGTGGTTGTAATGTATACCGTTTATTTCAACAAATCTAACTAAAAGGTAGAACTGAAAAGCCTCTCTTGTCTCTTGCTCACAAAGGATCATCAGCAATATAAATAAACCAACTAACTGATAAACAGATCAATGATGAGACAGAATCAAAACAATCCCAGAAGGAAGCAGACTGAGCACAACAGTGTGTGCACACATGCCTGCTGGAGAACATACTTCGGCCTAGATTTTCAGATGTTCCATTGCACACTCAAGAGATACATCAGGAAAGTGTATGCTCAATCACAGTCAGATGATCAAACATTTGCATCCCGTACAATTTCCATTTGGAATACCAGTAAAGAAATCTCATTGAGAGCTCACTGTGGTCTCACTCACCTGATTGTACATATTTCAGGAAGTCTTTTAACACCATTGGGTTTAAAGGACTTTAGAAATACAATAATACGTTTGAGGTTCTTTCCTCGCTGCTCTGTAAATTGAAATGCCTTGTAGTGATTCAAAGAATAGAGCTACCTTTTACTATAAAAGTCTCAGCACTTTCCTTGACATCCTGTTTGTTTGTGGACTGTTTGCTGAATGCAAAGGCTGCAATAAAAGCACACCCCACCCCCACCCTAAAGCGTGCCCGTCTCTCCACTAGGCCCTTGGGTTCCTATTCTTCCACAAGGCTGCCTCGCAACGCAAGGCTGACTGCGCTACAGCCTGCCTTTTTATTTTAGCCCGCAGGCTCTTTATAATTTCCCAAAACTTGGTTGCTAATGAGTTGTTTCTATATTTCATGCTTTTTATGGCTCACAGTAAACAGAAAAAAAAACATCTTAAAGTTATGAAGATGAGGCACTCCAACATTATCATCTGAGGCCCTGTGTGCTCAAATAAGGTCAATCGTTCAGAGTGAGCAAACCTCATCATATGAGATATGACAGCCTGTGACAACAATCAACATCAGACAAACGCGTCCACCCACGGATCCTTCGCTCTGTTCGGGGAGGGTTACAGGAAGTAGTGTTGAGGCTGACAGGAAGAAAATATGGTACATGGATGCATATACTGTTTTTGACAGGCTACATTGATGATGCTATTTACGTGCCGCATAGAAAGGCCATGTCGAATCACACATATTATGAATGACATGGTCACAGTTGCTGAACTTAAAAAAAAAATGTTGTTGTAAACTGTAGATACTTTCTAGGTGATTCACAGTTCTCTGTTTCTGGTTTCACTGTCCTCTACAAAAGCCTACAATTTTGCAGGACAATTATAAAGAAATAGTTTAGAATACTAAATAATACATTTAGTTTACAAGTTAGTCATATTGCATCATATGTGCTGGCTGCAAATTCTTATATTTTATTTTCATATTAGTTTCATAATGTCATAATGCTATGTTTAAAAATATAGGAATAAATAAACAAACAATGTTTAAATAAAAATGTATAAACAATAATACACAAAACAATAACATCAACAATAATATTGTCATATTGTATCATGTGTGAGATAAAATTGTTTAATTTTAAAATTTTTGGTTTTATTTAAATTAAAACAATTAAAATATATATTTATATTAACTATATTCAAAATAAAAAAATTATTATTAATATTATTATTATCAATTTCATTTAAATTCTACAAATCATTATTTATTTATTTATTTTTCATTGTTGTTTTACATGAGTACTTCATTAAAATATGATTACTATTATTATTATGAATATTATTATAATTATTATTAATATATACAGTTATATAGATTATTTACTAAATGAAAAAATAATAATAATTATCTTTCACAGTATGTCCTATTATTTTTTTTATTACATTTCTGTTTCTACAGATCAAACCACTGTTGTCTTGCCTAATTAACCAAACCTGTCTAGTTAATCTAATTAACCAATTAAGCTTAAGTATTAAGTATTAAGTATCTTGCAAAAAAAAAAAATTGAAATGTTATGTACTGTCATCTTGGCAAAGACAAAGATAATTAGGCATTAGAAATAAGATATTAAAACTTTTTTGTATTATGTTTTATTCATAATTTTTTTTAATCTTTGCTAAATTGATAAATTTGTCATCAACTTTGTTTGTGTGTGTGTGTGTGTGTGTGTGTGTGTGTGTGTGTGTGT
>CAIGQW010055694.1:12393464-12404355 GCA_903798125.1 Danio choprae | reverse complement strand
AGATAGATAGATAGATAGATAGATAGATAGATAGATAGATAGATAGATAGATAGATAGATAGATAGATAGATAGATAGATTTTTGAAAGTATTACATTGCTTTGTAAATGTTTATTAAACGTTTATTTGTTAAACGGAAGCCACTTTGTGTGACATCACACTTAACAAGCAGACTGTACACCGTATATCATAATGTCACAGGCAAAAAAAAAAAAAAAACTGTCACTTGTGTTTCATTTGGTTTATTACTCGTTACCAAAGAGTTTTCTAAAACCTTAGAGACACTGCAGGAATACTGCCAGAACCACTGCTGGGCAAAAGAAGAAACAAATATTTTTGTTTACTTAAAATAAAATATAGTTCTGTAAAAACAAACATAGATATACTGTGTGTAGTTACTGTATACAATTATTCAATTTCAGCTATGTGCAAAAAATCTTTTTCTTTTTAGCTGACCACACCCTCTGCCCCAGCATACTTCATGTCTAGCCAGCATTTTACACCCCTGCTGTTTGCACTGACTAAGCTGTGTATCTCTCTCCATTCATTAACAGCTACACAACAAGCATTCCTGCTGAACATCACCAACACGCACACACAAGCAAAAACCTGGCCGTTCACATCATCAAACAGCAACAATCTCTCATCCTAACATTCAATTAGCCCCATAATAGGATTCACTTTGACCTGTGTGTATACCAGCAACTGCAAGACTTAATAAGATATTATGAGATTGTTGATTTAGCATTATTTATATTAAAGCGCATTTGTCCGAACGCTGTCTGCCAGGAACCCTAAATCCATTTCTCCCACCGAGCAACTCGTTGATGAATAAATTACCCCTGATCCCGCATTGATTCTCTTTAAAATGACAAACTGCCTGTTGATGTCCTCCATAGTCCCCTACAAAGTGAGTTTGCCCTTATAATAGCAGATCAGGAGATCCGCAAGGGTTTTGGTGAGATTATAAAACTAGATGAAGTATTTTTGGTGCAGTGAGCACAACTTGCTCTTCTTCTTGCTCCATTTTAAGTAAGTCAGGAGTGACGTACATGCAGCCACAGGGGTTTAGTGAGGTTTCACACTCTCACCTTAAAGAATGTGTGATTTGTTCTCAATAATGGCCTAAAAGCTTGTGTTGTAGAGTCTAACACCGCTAATTGTTTGCTAATAACACTGATCTATAGAACTCAATATATTGATCTATTCAAGACTATATAATACACAAGACTTGTCACTTGTATAGTTTTGAATGGGGAAAAAGCAATGGTCAATATGCACACTTTAACGTAGGAAACCCAGCCTTCTATCATTGATCGCTATAGACTGATGAAACTCTGGAGAATTTCTGAAGTTTGATGGTGATAAACCCACTGGATCGGCATGAGAAAAAAAGAGCTGAATTTCAGCAAATACTTGCCTCAGAGACGTGAGAAATATCTAAGCTTTAAATCTTTACTTTTTATCACGTCAGTTCCACTTGCACACAAATGTTCTCTGGATTTGTAATCTGTATGAAATGAATGTGATCTTTCCCTTCTGGATTCATTATCATAGGAATTCCCGCCTCATTCAAACACAAATCACAAAATCACAAAGATGACAATGACGTGAACACCCACAGACTTGTACACAAATAGGTGGCCGTCATTTTAGTAGAAGACTAGCTGTCAGGAATATGTTGAAATTTATCTTAGAAGATCAAACACAACTTTATAACATATACAATTGAAGTCAGAATTATTAAACCACCTGAATTATTAGCCCCCCTGTTTATTTTTATTTCTGTTTAATGGAAAGAAGATTTTTTCAACACATTTTATATATTTTATTTTTTATATTTTTAATAACTAATGATTTATTTTATCTTTGCCATGAGGACAGTAAATTATATTTTAATAAATATTTTTCAAGACATTTAAAGGCTTAACTAGGTTAATTAGGTTAACTAGGCAGGATAGGGTAATAAGCCAAGTTATTGTTGGTTTGTTGTAACGATAGTTCGTTCTGTAGACAATCAAAAAATATATATAGCTTAAAGGGGCTAATAATTTTGACCTTAAAATTGTTTGTATAAAATTAAAAACTGCTTTTATTCTAGACTTTAGACTTCATTAGACTTTCTCCAGAAGAAAAAAATATTATCAGACATACTGTGAAAATTACCTTGCTCTGTTAAACATCATTTAGGAAATATTTAAAAAAAGGAAAAAAAAATTCAAAGGGGGTTTAATAATTCTGATTGCAACTGTAAGCCATTGATTCATATGGTGCTTAATATTCATTGGCTGGATAACATCTGATCGCGTCCTCCAGAAACAGCCATAGGTGGTTGGTGTTGTGAATTCATTCCCTCTGGGTGTGCTAAATTTACAGTAAAACAGATGTTAATGCCAATTCATTGAAGTACTAAATGTCTCTTTAGAATATAGTGAATGTGACTGAAAGTGTAACTGACCCCCTAAAAACAACAGGTGGTGAAAAGAAAAAATACAGGACAAAACAAAGTTTTTATTTACTTTATTTACATTTTTAATTCATTCATTTACTGCAATTCATAAAAAACAAACTTAATATTTAAAAAATGTATTAATTTCATTTATTTACATTTTGAATTAATTTACTTGATCTAATTAGACACAAATTTTGTTGATATATTTGTATTTAATCTATATATATATAATATGATACGTATATATAATATATATATACGTATCAATATCTTATGATATGAGGAAAACAATTTGATAATATATATGACCCCATCTGTCCTGTACATAGCAAGGAAACTATTATAGAGCTTTTTGTCACCATGAAGCTTAAAATCTCTAGTTCTCATTCACTTTCATAATGCTGAAAACAGTGTGCAGCATATGAATAAAAATAAAATCACCATAATCAATTAAAGTAAGAAAGTGTTTGTATCGACATGAGTCTGAACTGTCCCTTTCCATTAGGCGAGGGCTACAAATCATCATTATTAAAATAATTAACTTTATTAAAAAGTGTGAGTAATGCAATATTCATTCCTCGACTTCCCACCTAAGGCCTTGGGGATAATTGCAAAAATATGCCACATTTTTTTAGAGGAGCTGCTAAATTATAGATCTATCAGAGAGCCCAAATTATGTATTTAAAAATTGATGGTTTTCGCAAGTAGGATGGAGAGGTTTGTATGGCAAATTGCAGGTAAATTAATCATAAACATCAGCGATGTGTTCAGCTGAGTACAAATAGGAGCACTAAGATCTCTCTACCCTCTGGCTAATATCAGAATTTAGCGTTCAGCACGATGGATCAGCAATAATAAAATGTGTTTTTGCGAAGATTACATATGATCTTGATTGCACCCTGGGTAGCCCTGTTAGTGATGTCTGCATCTGATTGTGCTGAAAGACTGTAATGAGAAGTCAAATCTGAGCACATGGTGATTATTGGATACAGGAGAAGCAAGGCTGGCTGGCAGTGAGTCTGCTTGTCCAGCATCTCGTATGGGCTGGAAAGATACGAGAGGAACAAGTCATTTAGACAGTGCCAATGTGCGCTTGGGGACTATGACATTTCTCTCCACAAAGACTATCTAGAAAACAGATATACAATTGTAACTTCACAATGTGCTGCAGTAAGAGAAATGAGACGCTAATTCTTAATTGCTGAAACAAAACAGGCTATAAATGGGTATAATCTACTGCTTTGTCACACACAATGTATTCAGATATTCCACACGTACTACAACAAAAACATAAATAAATTACTTATATAATTCTTAATATATTATTCATATATTTTATCCCAAAAATAAAGAAAAATATTAATGCATGTCATGGCATTTAAATAATGATGATAATAATAATAATAATAATAATAATAATAATAATAATGCTAAATACATTTTAAATAGTGACAAACATTTACTGATAGCAAATAAAGAAACAGATTAAAATATAAATAATATATTTTATTTTTTAATTTATTATATATGGTGACAAATCTTTGTTTCAAGTTCAGTCATGATACAATATTTCATCTGACAACAACAACAGCAATGCAATAATAATATTATTTTCTAAAAAATTTATTATTTTAACTAATTATTTGCATAAGCACATGCAAATTTATACAGATGCCTGCTAGATATATTTTATGTGATATGTGATAAAATTTGATTAATTTAGAGTAGAATTATATATTATATGTTTGTCATCTATTTAAATGTAATATTTATTTGCCATTGTTCTGTCTCATGAATAAATTCCAAATTGCACTAAAATACCTGGATTTGTTTGTTTGTTTTGTTTTGAACAATACATCAAAAACACCAGTGCCTCCCTTCAGTCATTTCAGCAGGAGGAGCCATAAAATGAACAAAAGCTTCTAAAGCTTTTTAACACCGATACACCAACGGCAGGACGCACTGTGGTAGTTTAATCCTGCTGCAGTCCTACACACCCGTGGCTAAAAACAGCTCTGAATGAATGTATAAGCTACATTTTTCCTCATTATTAGTCAAGGCCACGACTGCACATTTCTCCCTCTCCTGGTCACACGCACAAAACAGAAAGAGATTATGGATCTCACTGCCACATCAGCTTCTTTTCCTCCTTCATAAATTCACACACTTTTATTCCCTCATTGTGTCCAGAGAGAGAGAGAGAGAGCCAGTCAGCTAAAGTCAGCCATAAGCAGCAAAAGAAAAAGGGTTACGGGTACAGCAAGATTTCATACAAACAGCCCTTCCTAAAGGACTGTGTCTATGCGTCTAGAGATATAAATCTTCCTCCAGCACAACCCTCTTTTTCTCCCCCTCTTAATCTTGTCATCCTGGATATGACCACGGGACAGAATAAGATCATTTTTATAATTTAAAAGTGCAAGGCTTATAATTAGTTTCAAAGGAGAGGAATATGTGACCCAGTTCATCTTAAGATTAAAGTGCACCGGACAGTTTATGATGCAGAAAGGGGAGTGGGAAATAGCTGTATTAATCAGGCAAAGTGCAGCACTGAAGCATGTCAGTCTCCAAGTCCTGCATTTGCTTGTCTGGAGACGTTCCAGTGACTTCAGAGAAATACGGGGCTCTGTTTATTTATTTACAGCCTCGCATATATGAGAGCAATTTAGCCGCTCTTGTGCCGTGGAAGTGAGTGTAATGTTAAAAGTCAATATGAGGGACGGTATGATTTATACTCCCAGAGCCCATTACCTGAGTCCCCTGGCAGTGTTTTACAGCAACAGTGACGTCCTTTAAACACCATTTAGACTGCCCCCCTTCCTCCCCCCCAAAAAACGTGTGCAAAGCAGTCCCTACGGTACACAGTTTCTTCCTACCCATCATCAGAGGTTTGCTGGAAGACATGGAGATTAATTACAAAAGGGTTCCTGTGCAAAATAATGCCATCAGCATTCTGAACAAGTAACCTTGTGTACCTTTTCTGAGGCATGGCTGTGTTTTAATCAATGGTGCCGTCACAAGACTTGGAATCTGGAAAATATATGAACGACCATCTATTTATGACCATCAACGCTATCAATAGTGCATTTAATGATGTTTCTGGACTGGTTAAAGGTGCCCTGAAAGCTATGGGGGTTATCTGTGTGTAATATATCACTCTAATAGTTCACAGTTTCTCTCAAAGTAGAAAGTCGGATGAGACTAATGCTTACATCTCTTTTCAAGAAAGTCTTCCATCTAAATGTTGGAGCCTACAGCGCTGAATAATAATAAAGGTTTTCCAGTTCGATTGATATGGAATCTTTAAATTCCAAGGCTGATTTTTATTTATTTATTTATTCTTTTAAACATCCAAACATCCAAATTTTATTTTCTATGTCAATGCCAATCATGTACATTTAGCATTATCAGTACTGACTACAAGATTTCTTAAATCCTAAATTCAGCAAAATTCTGTTAAGTTGTTTCATTTTAATTTAGCACTTTATTGGGGCTGTGATGGGGGTCAACCACCACCAGTGTTGTGCCATTTGGCAGACTTCCTCCATCCACTGGTTTTCATACACATTTTGGGATATACATTATTAAAAATGCTTTATGCTAATGAACAAATTCACATAAAACAATTATGCACTTCATTTATGAAACAATTAATGATCATACGTCAGCCGTATCTACCCCAAACTCATGATCATTCATTCATCCATTTTCTTTTCAGCTTAGTCCCTTTATTAATCAGGGGTCGCCACATCGGAATGAACCGCCAACTTATCCAGCATGTTTAACGCAGCGGATGCCCTTCCAGCTGCTACCCATCACTGGGAAATACCCATACTCTCTCATTCACACACATACACTACGGACAATTTAGCTTACCCAATTCACCTATAGCGCATGTCTTTGGACTTGTGGGGGAAACCGGAGCACCCGAAGGAAACCCACGCGAAAACGGGGAGAACATGCAAACTCCACACAGAAATGCCAACTGACCCAGCTGAGGCTCAAACCAGCGACCTTCTTGCTGTCAGGCGACAGCGCTACCCACTGCGCCACCCAACTCATGATCATGTGACAGATTTAGAATTATGTTTTAATTTCTGCTCTAAATCATCTCTTTGGTGTTTACTCAGTTGTCTGACCTCTGTGGCCTAAACAAAAAATTAAGGCATAGCCTGAGAGCCACATCTACCAACTACAAAATCACGATAGACCAATGGTTGTCAATAGCTGAAACAAATTTTCCTTTGGTAAACTCCTGAAATAAGCTACACATTTAATCTAAATTATCTAAAACAATTTTAGCCTGATTTTAGTCAATATGATGTCTTCATTTAAAGCTTATGAGGGACTTCTTATTTGTGAATCAAAAACATGATGTGTGATCTGTGAAAGGCAAAACAATAGGCTTTTTCAGAACAAATCAAAAGCCTTTTTCGCAAAACACATTACCCTTAGAAGCCAGTTCTTTTTAGTGAATCAAAAATACAGTACATACCACGGTTTTCATACCACAGAATGAAATCTTATCAAATCAATTATCTTATTTAACAAGGCTAAAATTAAATGTAATTAAATACATGACCAGTGAATGAGCAGTGAATGCCAGCCTGATTTTGGTAGGTGGTACAAACTTTGATGGAGATGGCCACCTAGTAATTCTTTTTTCAGGGAAAACCCTGCATACTCTGATCAGTGTTGTGTGATTCATAAACAAATGTCTCCTGTGAGATTGTTCTTTAAAGTAAAAACAAATAATTGTGCCCAGTTTAGATGACTTTGCTCTGTTGTAAGAAAATCCTAGACGTTGATAGAAATCATAGCTGCCATCCATTTCCTATTCATTTGTTTGTTTTTTCGAATTACATGGGTTCATTCATTCAATAACACATTGAGGGCACCCATGAAAGTGATGTGGAGCTTGACAAAATAAGACAGAAGGGAATGTAATCAGAAACAAATCAAGAGGTTTTCACTCAGAATCAAATTGAATCAAGAGATCTATATTGATACCCCAGTCCTAAAAGCCTTTGTAGGTGAGTTATAAATACAGTACCTGGCGGGTTTAGAAGGTCTAATGCAGGTGGTATCTGGGTGGGCTGGCAGTCTCTGCTCTTTACACTGAAGCCCAGACTAACAGGATCTGTCAGAGATGTCAGAGTAGGAGTAATGGACATGCTGTTTTCACAAGGTCGGCCATACCATGAGGCCAGACAACCTTGAAGATAAGAACAAATCCTTTAGCGACGAACAGCCACCCTCCCATCAAACAGGGGCTATATGGTACAATACAAAGAGAATCGATACCAGGCAAGAGCTGAAGTAATGACTCTCCCGGGCATGGACCAAATCGGCACCAAACCTCTAAACAGAGAAAAGACAAAGTGGGGGAAAAGACAGAAAGTAATATTGCAGAGGTCTTCTAAATGGCTCATTTAGCAGCGTTGGCTGGATACTTCCACAATAGTCTATGAAACGCCGGGCAGGAGTCCACCATCCGCTTCTCGTCTGTGCTCTCCAGTCATTCATACCCATCCTTCAGTTCCCACAATCCCTCCCCTCATTTCTCTCATCTGCTCCCCATACGCACCACAGCCTTTATCTTGACTACGCCACCATCTCAATGAAGCAGGAGGGCTGCCTGCAAAATCAGCCTGGCACCCTTGAATGACTCTTCTGGCGTATCATTGATTTTGTAATTCTCATGGTTTCCCTGGCAAAGCTCCCAGTTTAAAGCAATCATCACTGGCTTTTAGTGAGGGAACCTAGGAGGAGGTACAGAGCCGTGCGGCTTAGCGTGCTTTACTGCAGTGACTAATGATTTAGGAAAAGCGCAGGCCTCTGACTATCCCGAACCCGCAGAGGACATCAGACAGACAGCCACTTCTGAAAAGCCTGCAGGCAGACTCGGGTGATGCAAGTGGATGTATGGCTTCAACATCTTCCAGAGAAAGAGGGTGGCATGCGTGCCGACATTTCAATGGATGGAAATGTGTGAGGGAGTTGTGATGTGTATGTGCAAGACATTTTTGCCACTTAAAATGGAACAGCTCACCCAAAAAATGAAAGCTGTGTCATCATTTATACAGCATCATCTTATTCTAAACCTGGTTTATCTTTACAAAAAAAAATTGCTTTGGAAAACATGGCACTGTTCAGAATTATTCCTGCTAACTCACTTTCACCACATTTATTGAGGTAAAGTATGGTTCTATAGACTTTAGCTTCAATAATTTGACAAAGGTTAAAGGTCCTATGAATTCTTTAAAAAAAATACAAAGTTTACCAGTATGTTAGTCTTAAGGATATCCATAATCTAGTGTGCTCCAAAACAGTGGCACAATTAGCATTTATAAGATATAAACAATCAAAGCTTGCAGTTTGTCACTTCTGCCTAAATGACAATATTTTTGATGTCATCTCATACTTCAGTTTCTCATCAAATCTTCTGACCAATCAAATGCTCTATAGTATCTGACATGTACCACCTGACATGTTTAAAGCACTTCATGGGACCTTTAACAGGTTAGTCTTGAAAGTTTTCTAATAAAACCTAGTTGTAGCTTTGACCTAGTTTGTAGCTTTTGATTTGATTAATCTAAAATGATCTGTTATTAGTTTTGCTATTGACTTCTTGCTTTAAAAGGAGATTTGAAGCATATTTATCCGTTGGATATTTAAGACAGTAATTTGATCAACTTACTAAATTATAGCTGTGCTTGTAAACAAGCACTGTAAACAAGTTGAACTTGATTCAGAACATTCAATAAAAAGTTTGGACTGATTAAGAACAGGATTGTTTTTTGTTTTATTATATTTTATTGTGCTGTCAATTTTTTTTTTTCAGCAGCCATTAATTTAATAATGTTTTTGTGTGTCATTAATTTTAGTGTCACATGTCACTGTTTATTCATGTTGTGGAAAACAATATTTACTTTTCCTGTATGCTTCACTTCTGAATATGTGTTCATTTAAATAAAAATAAAAAAATAATTCTACTCACCCAAAACTTTGGAATGGTAGAGTATATTATAGTGCATAATTCATAAATACTACATTAATTAAGGTTCTTTTTTAGTCATTGTTTAACCTTGGCGGCTGCAGATCTCTTCATGAATTCAGAAATGAATACTGAATAATGAATGTCTGAAGCAACATGAGGGTGTTTTAATTTTTCAGTGAATTATACCTTTAATGAATAACATGAGGGTGTGTAATCAAATCAGCCGGTTGACAGACCAAAGGAGGACGAAGAACTCCCCCAGGGCTGAGAACATGAGTCTCTCAGTACCTCAGCGGGGTCAGGCAGTGAAGTGTCACAGCCCAATACACCAGCACGATCACTTTATGAGACAAGAGAGAGCTTTACGTCGCCCTGATGGAGCCATTAACCAGCCTCCTTTAAATCCTGCAGAGCAACACACACGCACACACAGTCATCCCATTGACCCTCTCTACCTGCCAGACGGCCTTAGTAGCAGCCACTCTAGTTTAAGAGCCCCGGGTCCGCCCATATTCAGAGCCAGAGAGAAGAGGGAAGCTGGCACTGTCCAAGAACCATTAATAATTACGCAGTATAAGAGGGAGAAGGAGCCCACAGGGCACACGCACACACTCCAAAACACACACACAGATAAACCATGGCACTCCACTTTATACACACCCCCTCGCAAACTCACAAAACACACATGCCGCCTCACAGCCTGCGAGCGACAGATAGAGTCTCCTCCATTCATCACTGAGCCAGGCAGAGGCTGCACACTTTACTGGATGGGTGAGGTGATTTTTTTTTTCACTTGGCCCAGAGGAAAGAAAACATCATTCTCGTCATTTGCGCCACCTTCAAAACAACTGGCAGACTCTGTCACCACAGATACCGACTTTCACCTGCAGATAAAAGCATGAGAAGCATGATAACAAGATTGAAAGAGCTGCTGCATCATTTCAAACACCCCCATAATCTGTTCTGAATGCTGAGGTCCTCTGTACTGTACAGAACATATGAGACAAGTCAGATGACGAGAGCAAGACCTGTCCTTGAGAAGTTTTCAATGGCTATGTGGTGGCAGAATAACAATGCAGAGCTTACTGTGCATAAAAAGCTTCCGCAAGCCTTAATAAATAGCTATTCAGGTTGTTATAAAGTGACGATTAATGCATGATGTGAAAGTGCTGAGGTTAAGAGGTCAAGGCTTGGCTGGGTAGAACAGCTTTCTCCTGTTGGTGAATGCTGCAATTACACTCTTTCATCATTGAAAAATTAGCCATGATTTAAAAAAAATACAATTAACAGGACTGTGAAAGAAAACATACATTTATTTATATAAACTGTCATTTATATATAAACAAAAAAGTAAAATAATTAGGTTGTAGTTATTTAGTTTATTTACAGTTACAGGCCTATTAAATGTTTCATATACTATGTGTATGTATATATATATA
>CAIGQW010055694.1:12347656-12393064 GCA_903798125.1 Danio choprae | reverse complement strand
ACACACACACACACACACACACACACACACAGACACACACAGACACACACAGACACACACAGACACACACAATATCAATGGAGGCCATCTCATTGTCTCATTGAACAAGAAGTGAAGCACACCCACAATGAGCCAATCAGGTCACTGAAAACAAATGGAACACAAATGAGTAATGACTTGTAGCCGATGAAACTAAGCTCAGGTGACTGGATTCATCCAGTTGGAAACATCTCCTGCGGGATGAAAGTCATAATGAGCCTATATCAGGAACATTACTTACAGACTATGATAGGATGAAGACACGCAAATATCACAGGTAGCATATGATATGACAAAAATAGCAGAATAAATGATTTACTTTAAATTGTTGAATTAAATTATTGGCTGATGAAAACAACATTCCCAGCACAGACGGTGCTCTCTCGGTCTCGCTCTTTATAATGACAATCAAATTAAATTGTGGAGTATGGATTTCCCAGTTGCACTGGATCGATGCATGGTCTGGTCACCATGACAAACCCATTCAAATGCCAAATGTCTGATGATGGCATGCACGCTAGCAGACCAGCAGGTAAGTACGGTCACAGCAAAACTGCATAAATACCCTGAAGAATACATACATCTTAAAAATTGTCATATTTGTGTTAAAGTATATCAGTCAAATGATCATTTATAGTTAAGTCATCAAATGTCAAATTAACATGTAAAAACATCACACATTTAAAATGTAATAATCAATAAGAAATAATTGAACAAATTATTCATTTTAAAAACAAAATAATCTTACAATTAATGAGCCCCTATTATGCATTATAAAAGGTCATATTTTGATTTTGGCTGTCTCTGACAACAGGCTGATATGCATGCAAGTAAAAAAAACTAATTATCCTAACAAATCCCATATGATTTGTTCAGCCATTTATTTTTCCAAACCCCTCCTTTGTGTGACATTAATCTCCAGTGATTGGTCCAATGACCCAGTCTGTTTGGGTCGACTGCATTCAGCGTGAGAGGGTGTAACGAATAAGGCAGAGACTCATTCATCCCACCACCAGAGGGAGCTCTCACCAATTTATTGACATTGCGCTTCCTCTGTGGTACTTCCTGTTACCACAATATATAAACACACTGTGTAGACCTTCTCTTTCTATATTCTATATTCTATGAGAACTATATTCTATGAGAACCACCGTCATGCAATCTGCCCTCTTAAGGCCAAGAAGAACCCTACACATCCATACCCTGTGAGTACAGTTGAAACCCTTAATCGACGAATCAATTGAAGGCTATTCAATGTGTTCCAGCATTAGTGGATTCAGCATCTGCATTAAACATCATTAGCCAGGAACTTACTAAAACCTCAAACTTCCTTCTAACCCATGTGTTCCAACAATTAACATAACCACCATGGACAACGGCCCCATTGGGTCAGGGATTACTGCCACCACTCAACCGATGCTACTCCACATTGGTCTAGTCCACCAAGAAACCATAACCTTCTATGTGGTCCTCTCCTGTAAATATCAACTAATATTGGGCCATCCATGGCTGGCAGTTCATGATCCAAACATCTCCTGGAACAATGTTGAGCTTACCCAGTGGTCTAACTATTGTATTAATTAATCGTTGTTTAACTAAGAAACTATCATTTCCATGCCTTTCTACCAGCATAGAAAGTCCAGAAACCGGAGTTCAATCTAAACTCCCAGCTATCATCATAAATTTGCAGACGTCTTCAGCAAAGCTAAATTTTATTACATAGAGGAGGCCCTTGCATCTGGTTACATTCGACCCTCTACCTCACCAGCAGCCGCAGGATTTTTCTTTGTGGAAAAGAAGGATGGCGGTCTCCGTCCTTGCATTGATTATCGGGGGTTAAACAACATCACAGTTAAATACAGATACCCATTGCCACTCGTCCCATCTGCATTGGAACAGCTACGAGAGGCTCATATCTACTCCAAACTCGACCTCAGGAGCGCCTATAACCTAATTCGAATCTGAGAAGGACATGAGTGGAAAACAGCCTTTCTGACCACTAGTAGGCACTATAAGTATCTTGTTATACTGTATGGGCTAGCAAACTCACCAGCAGTCTTCCAATCATTCATTAAAGAAATCTTTCCTGATTTATTAAACAAATGCGTCATCACATATATTGATGACATCCTAATCTATTCTCCCAACCTAGAGCAACACATCAAGGATGTAAGAACTGTGTTAACTTGTTTACAACAACACCAGCTGTTTTCCAAGCTTGAAAAATGTGAATTACATGTCTATAAAATGTCGTTTTTAGGATACATTCTCAGCCACCAGGGAGTGGAAATGGACGAATCAAAGATTCAGGCAGTCTCCGAATGGCCTCTTCCCAAGACAATAAAAGAACTCCAACGATTCCTAGAGTTCACCAACTTTTATCGCCGATTCATCCGCGGATACACTTCCATCGCAACACCTCTCACATCACTCCTAAAAGGTGAACCTGGAAAATTAACGTGGAATCCAGTCATCGTCAAGGTATTTGAGCATCTAAAAACTAGCTTTACAACAGCACCTATTTTGAAACATCCAAACCCAGAATTAGCTTTTGTGGTGGAAGTGGATGCTTCGGACTGTGGTATTGGGTTTTTTTCACAAAAATTAACGACTACCGAAAGAAATTATGATGTGGGAAATAAAGAACTCCTCTCTATGAAAGCAGCTTTAGAAGAATGGCATCACTGGCTTGAGGGAGCCGTCCACCCATTTTTAATTATCACAGACCATAGAAATCTAGAATACATCAAGGGAGCCAAAAGTATGAACCCCAGGCAAGCTCGGTGGTCGTTGTTCTTTACATGCTTTAACTTTTCAGTCACCTACCGACCAGGCAGTAAAAACCTCAAAGCTGATGCATTCTCTTGCCGACATGATCATGACTCAACCCCTCAAGCTAATGCTCCCATCCTTCCATCTACAGTGGTCATTCCCCAGATAAGTTGGGACATAATGGAGGAAATACAACGAGCACAGCAAGATGATCCTACCCCACCAGAATGTCCACCTAACCGACAATATGTTCCTCAAGCCCCCAGAAATCGCACCCTCCAATGGATACACACCTTACTAGGTTCAGGACATCCAGGGATTCATCGACTCCTAACTCTGGTACAAAATGCATTTTGGTGGCCTTCCATGAATAAAGATACCACTGATTTTGTCAAAGCCTGTCATATTTGTGCCCAAACCAAAACTGCTTGAACACTTCCCACCGGTCTGCTGCAGTCTATATCCATTCCACACCGCCCCTGGTCCCATCTATCTATTGATTTTATTACAGACCTGCCTCCATCCAATGGATTCTCAACCATTTAGTAATAGCTTCTCTAAAGCGTGCCGACTGATCCCACTAAAGGGACTACTCACAGCCATTGAGACAGCCATCGAACTCTTCTAACACCTTTTCAGAACCTACGGGATCTCAGAGGACATTGTCTCGGACCGGGGTCCTCAGTTCACGTCTAAGGTATGGAAAGCCTTTTGTAAACACTTGGACATTAACGTCAGCTTAACGTCGGGATACCATCCAGAATCTAACAGTCAAGTGGAGTTAATCAGGAAATCGGATGTTATCTGAGATCTTACTGCAGCAGAGAACTGAATAAATGGAGTGACTTCCTCCCGTGGGCACAATATGCTAAGAATTTCCTCAGTCATCTATAGGTCCCCTTTCCAATGTGTGTTGGGCTACCAACCTCCCATGTTCCCATGGTCAGGAGAACCCTCTATGGTGCCATCAGTGGATGATTGGATTAAACGGAGCAAACGGATGTGGGACAGCACTCATGTGAGGCTTCAAAGAGCAATAAGAGCTTAACAGATATAAGCAGATTGCAGGAGGCGTCCCCACCCCAACTATCAACCTGGCCAGAGAGGTTGGCTTGCCACCCGAGATCTTTGAATTTGTCTACCATACAGGAAGCTCAACCCCAGGCATGTAGGTCCATTTCAAATTCTGAAAAGAATTAATGAAGTTACCTATGGCTTAGAGCTTCCTGCTAACTACCGTATTTCTCTTTCCTTTCATGTTTCCCTCCTGAAACCGGTCCACCCCGCAACTGACCCCGGTACCTTGGCTCCTGAACCTCCACGATCTCTGGAGATTGACGGAGCACTTGCATACTCAGTCAATGAGATCCTGGATTCACGCCGTAGAGGGGGTCAGTTGCAGAACTTGGACTGGGAGGGCAATGGACCAGAGGAGACATCTTGGGTGGCCTCCAAAGACATACTGGACCCATCATTGATACAAGAATTTCATCGTCAACATCCCAATCATCCCACTCCACGCCCCAGGGGTAGACCCATGAGAAGAACACCAGGAGGTGTTCATAGAGGGGGGGATTCTGTAACAAATGAGGCAGAGACTCATTCATCCCACCACCAGAGGGAGCTCTCACCAGTTTATTGACTCTGCGCTTTCATGGTGGTACTTCCTGTTACCACCATATATAAACACACTGTGTAGACCTTCTCTTTGCGAAGTACTGCCAGTTCCACTGCCTTACCGAGCGTTTTCTTTACTATTGTGTTTGCCTTGTTGTTATGATCATTTGCCTGCCTTTTGACCACTGCTTCTTTGGATTTTGGCTTTGTTTGCCTGTTTTGGACTGCCTTATCGTTTATACCTGTTTGCCTGTTTATGACTACGACTCTGCATGTACATTATATTGCTGTTTGTTTATTAAACCTCCAGCATTTGGATTTACACTGTTTTCATGTCGTGACCTACAGCTCTCTCACAGATGGAAAGAAAGGCCCACCATGGCTTATCAACATTGTAGAATGTGAGCCCAATGAAAGAATGCATTATAGCAATGCAGTTAAACCCCAGCATATTACTTTATTCTTAATCATAATCCCAATAATAACAGTGACATAGATTCAGTATTAATCTACACAGTAGCAAAAGTTAAACTATTTTTAAAATTGACTGTGCCACACCTGTGTAAGAACAGCGGATGGTGGCCACAGTAACGACAAACACCAGGGAATCACAAGCTTCGAAACGCATTTAAATCCATAAAGGAAGCAGCACGTGTCATGTTTTCCACATGGTTTTAGACATTATATGTGAAAATCCTAATAAAGATTTATACAGTACAAGCCGCGCTGAGCAATTACATGTAACAAAATACAATTAAATATGTATTTTGCAAGCAACCGAAAACAAGGAGGCGACCATTTTAATTGCACTTGTGATCCGGAAGAAGAAGAAACCGGTCCATATGAACTGTGTACTGATCCAATACATATTATAGTCTTTGGTGCAGATCCTTCCTTTAATAACAAACGGCTGGAAAATCCCACGTTGAGGGTAGCCTATTGCATTAATCATCAGAAAAATGACAGGAACAAACACAGCACAAGGTTGGCATGGCTACACAGTAGTATTGTTGTGAAAATGAATTTTAACCATTTATTCCCACAGCTGCGTCTCTGACCATCTTACAGTGATCAGTGATTGATCGTCTTCAGTCATGATAAATCCCATCCCCTGCATTCCGCTAGTGTTTGAAGGGAAGGCCGGGTTCACGTTTTACCGAATCTGGCACCTCATATATGGCAATGTTTTATGTGGATGTCAATACAAAACGGCAAAATATTTTAACTCAAAATTATTCATATAAACAACTCTGGGTCGACTCTTTTTTTATGTGATACAGTTTTAAACTAGGAGCACTTTCAGATTTAAAACTGATTTAAAATCAGATGTTTTCATTCACTTAGAGCTGTCACTTTGGATAAAAATGTAAATAAAAATGTAAAAAATAGATTAACACAAAACTTTTACATTTTTACATTTCATTTACAGTTTTATTTACATTTTTATCCAAAGCAACAGCCAATTAAAATGGTAATCAATAATAGGTTTTAATAAATTTTTAAATCAATAATAGGTTTCAACAACTACAAGAGGCACAAATAAATTGAAATAAAGTTTAAAAAAAACTAAAAGTGAAATACAAGTTAAAAATAAATTAGTAAAAAAAAATTATAATAACTTTTTTACCCTGTAAACGACTGAGCATTAGTGTAAATTCTAAAATAGGAAAATCCACACCTTTAACCAAGCTACGCACCAAGACTTTTAAGGCTGGTGTGGAGTTTAGCAGGTGTTGGAGTGCTCACCTCGGTCACATGTGTGTGAGGAACACACTCAGCCAGCCACAGTCATCAATCAAACTGTGAATTCTCCAGGCCTGTCTGCAAAAAGTGTCAGTTCGCATTGCAAAAAAAGAAAACACAAAAAAAATGAGACTCTGTTCAATGAAAGGTAGCAAATGTTAGTGCTCTTATATCAATATGCTCAGCCAGGCTGCAAAGCAGACTATTTCTGAATGCATTATGCAGCAAAGTTTCAAAGGGAGTGTAAGTCGATTCCTCACACCAGGCTTTCTGATTACAGCCTGTAACAGAAGCAAATGAAATCCTCTGAGAGCTACAATAACCACATTTCATTTTGTTTACAATGAGGCACTTATTCCAGATACCTCCACGCAACTGCCATCAATGAACAAACGCAGACTGCTTATGAGCATGACAAAAGAGAGGCTCGGAGCAGCGCCCTACAAATGTCTTTAGACTAAATCTATCAAGTGTTTCCTCACAATGACTTGCCAATTCACTTTGTATTGCTCTCTAAACTGAATTACATCCAGTACAATCATTTGATGGACTGTTTTATTTTAAGCACATGCGCACATGGGGGTGTCACATCAGCACTGCTTTCACATCTTACCATCTCTGCACTCTTAAAATGGAACATTTTTAAGGATACGGTTAAGGTTAAAGGTACCAGCCATAGACGCTTTTCATTGTATAAAATATTCGTCATTATTAACCTCTGGTAGTCTTTTCTCATTTTAGACTTTTTAGATTTGTTTTTAATTACAGAATCAATGAAGTGGTCTAAAACTTATTTTTGTTTTTGAATGGCAGAGTGTCTACTTTACCTGGAAATACTGCAATAATTAAAAAATATTTTTAAATAAAAATTACCAAAAATGTCATTGTTTTCTACAGGGAAAAAATGAATGTTAATTACTGCATAAATATTATTACAACAAAACCTCTCAAATTTAAATTAAATAGAAAATAATAAATAAATTTGATTGATTTTACTGTAAAAGGTTACTTTGCAAGCGTTTGTCCCTTTTTGACCGCAAAGAACACAATTGTGATTCACAAATAAGGATCACGAGAGGGTTAATGAAACTTTTTAAGAACATATGGTGGCATTTGCGGCATTGCTGCAAAAACTTTGAGTCTCTATTTTTTAAACGAAGCTAAATCTTGAAGCTTTCTTGAAATCCATTATGATGCACGGAGAAATTATAGATCAGAGCTTGCCAACTAGACATTTCAACTTGGTCCACTAATGGGAGACCTCGTCAAAGCTAAATTGGGGTCATGTGATGGAATACGGCTACTTTTACGCCGTACTACATTTCCAAGGAGATTTGTTACACCTTGCTTTCACATGGCAATTACAGCATGAAATCTGAATCTTTTTCCCCTCATACGGCTTTCATCCGGTAATGTCTGCAGGTTATCTGTGATGACACGAGTCAGCCAGCTAGAGATAACCTCTTCTTCTCCTCCTCTTCCTGGCTTCCTCTATTTTTTCTGTCATTGTTGATGGATTCTCTGGTCTGATCACCAGTGCAGGTTGCCAGAGAGTGATTGACATGCTAGAGGCAGCGAGGAGCTAAGGAATCCAAACAGGTCCGTGTGTTGGACAAAGAGATAAGAGAGAGTGTGTTGAAAGGCGCAGGGGGTCCCCCGGGGGAAACTCGATGAGCTGCCACAGGGGAGGAGAACATCTGACAAAGTCAGACAGAGAGAGCGGAGATACCGGGGGAGCTAAGAATTCACTTACTGTTTTTAACCAAAGAGGATCTGGGATTGAAATCAACCTGGGATCTATGCACTCTTTTCTATGCAGTTACAATAAACTGTGACTGGAGCTTTCAGATTTCATAAAGGATGCAAAAGCAACAATTAAAGAGCTCCATGCTTATTTATGCACCAAAATAAATTCATATTTAATGTACAGGTAGAAAGACATATTTATGTTCTTATTCAACCAGTTGTCTTCATTATTTAGTGCTTGAATCAGTGTCTCGTTATAACCATTTAAACAATGGTTATAATAAAATCAGTTTATTATAACCACTGTTTAAATGTAAACATTCAAACGTAACAGGTAAATGTTAAACAAGTGTGCCTCACTCATCCTAAAAATTGAAGCCGAAATCTTTCAACTGCCTCCTGGTGGCTGGCTGCAGTATAACTCACAAAAAAAAAAAAAAAGAAAAATTCTAATATGGCCATTTTATTTTATTATCTGATGCTGTATAATTGAATGATTCAATTGGATGCTGGGTCTGCAGGTATATGGGTGGTATTTTGATCCTGCTGCTTATCGATTCTGAAACTCAAGCTTCAAATCCAATGGATTATAGCAGCCTGACTTTTGGCCTCATTGGAAGGAAGTGGAGATGCATCATTCATCCATCCACTTATATATAAATAATGTTAAATGTAACAAATTGGAGTAGATAAATACATAAATGTTATATAAAAGCTAATATAAAAATCTGATATTGAACAAATGGACTTGTGCAATTTGAATGTTAATATACAAAGTTTTATATCTATTAACTACTTAATTTGTTATTTTCTTTATTATTCATTTTTAGATTTATGGGCAAAATAACAATAACCATTATGACACCTACATGACGAACACAAAAATGTTATGTAAAGTTATGTAAAGGAATAGAGACCAAAGTAGATTATGAAGAAGCACCAATGTATGATGACATTATGATGTCATTACCCTGGGACTTCATCGGCAGCCTTGGAGACGTGTGTCAGACATGCAGACAGAGGAAGATGTATGTAAGAACATGCCTACACAAAATGGCTCTGTTGAGTTGGCTAATTATATTGTCAAAAGATATAAATATTAGAACTCTAAAACTAAACTAAAATATTTTAAGATTTCATTTTGAGATTACATGTAACAACATTACATTTAACAGTTTATAATACTGAAACATTTGTACAATTATCAATATATTACATGCAATAATTTACTAATAATTTAAATATATTAACATATTACATGCAACAATTGATAATTATTAATAATAAAACAATAATAAAACTAATAATAATATGATCCACTATATGTCCTTCTAAATGGTATGTCCTCTCCTTATGCATGTGACACACATATGACTCACTAGCTGCCTATGAAGCGCTTAAGGTTAGAGCAAATGTGTTTACAGGCTAATGACATGTCATAATGGCATCATGCTAAGCCTTGGTGCTACATATATAGAATGAAGTCTCTAATTCTCACTAAGACTTCATTTGTTTGATCAAAACTACAGCAAAAACTGAAATAATATTTCAAAAAATCTACTTAAACTTAAAAATGATCATTTTCTGTTACTATATATTTCAAAATAGTAATTTATTCTTGTGATGTCAAAGTGAACATCCAGTATCCATTACTGTGTCAGTGCATGTTTTTGGAAACATTAATACATTTCATGCACCTGCTTATAAAATTATATAAATACAGTGTTTGCACGTGACTATTAAGTATTGGTTATTACCTGATACTATTACTCTAGTACTTTTAGCTACAATGCAATTCATGTATTTGGGCTTGTGTAAAGTGAACAAATGACCTTGGTGAAGAAATAAGTTTTTCAGTCTCCTCCAAATCAGCTGTATCAATATTATGAACAGGTTTTTGCACACAGATGCCACATGACCACGAGGGGCAGCCGTTGACTGGCTAAAGGCAATGTCACGAGAAGTTTAATTAAAGAGCTTAAGTCACATGACCACAGGCAGCGATTTGGTGATGCTATTGACCTTACAGACACATACCTCAAACCCTGCTCTGCCCGCAACACATACACAAAGTACATATCAAAACTGGTCCGTCTGAGCTACGACAGCTGTCTGCGCGGTGCAGAACTCAGCTGGAGTAGGAGATTTCACACTTGGGCCTCTTTTCTATGCACCAAATTCCAGTAAAGACTTCAGCCCTTTGGGGCAAAACACATGCTTCAAATTGACTTCTGAGGAGTTCAATATGCTCCATCCTGGCAATAATCACAAGCACTTCCGAGAGAAACTGTGTCAAAGAAAGATCTCGGCAGCGCATCTGCTATTTCGAATCTCAATTTAGACATAAAATGGGGCACACGAGTACCTCTTCCCTCCGTAATGCAATAAATCTCCACTGAAAATCTGATATTTTACAGTTAAGCGTTCCTTTATCATTCACCTCCTGTGAAGGTAATTGGTTTTGAACCCTTGTTTGTTAAGTCCTCTGGTGCGCTTGGACTGCCTCCAGCTTGATGCTGAAAATACACCACCTGGTTAAAGTAACGCTGGCTTTTCAAAGCATGTCTACGCCCACCCTTTGATTTGGTTTCATTGACTGTGTTTCTGAGCTGACTGAGGACTCACAATACAGCATAACATTTCTGTTAACACCCTTTAAAATGACTTCTAAGCCAAGATTTTGAGCATTTTGGATCACATTTCTGAATCCATCTCTGATCATTTTTTTCATGCACACACTAATAATTTAGTTTTTATTCTAACTGTCAATACAATTGTGCATTTAGTTCAAATCAAGTTAATCGAATGCTTGCTGAAAGAAATGCACTGTAAAAAAAAGTTGAACCAATTTAACTTTTGACTTAAAACATCAAGTTTAAATATGTCTAACTATAAAATAAGTTTCTAACTTTCTAAAATAAGTTAAAGTAACTTAAAAACATATTTTGCCATGACTTATGATGTAATTTTTTACAGTTTTGCAAAAAAAGATCCATCTGTCACCATTTTCTTTAAAACACTTATGATTTAACAGTGTTAATGCAATATTTATCTCTAAATGAATATCAATTTTAATGCTACATTTCATAATGCTATAATGGCTAAATTTAATCGCAATTAAAATCATTCTTTTTTTTTATTCTACTTTTCCCTAGGATAATTGTTTATTTATTTATTCATTCCGGTCTGAATGAACCTTTCCATAACGTGACATAACGTACAGTCGATTTATCATGCCTTTGACCTACATTGAGGTAAATCTCAAGTGTGAAGCTCATGTTTCCACCTCAGAAACTGAGTAATACGGGAAGCCTCTATTTATCAGCAACATAATCACTCTTTTCAGCTACAGTGAACAAGCTGCTTCTTTAAAATCCTTTCACGCGTCGCACTGTAGCACCTTCCAATGTTTCCTATGACTGCCGAACATTGTCACCTTACCGATAAAATAAAGCCTTTGACATTTTCCCCCCAATGTTCTGTACATCTTCAAGGCCACTTTATAAATCAGAACGCCTCTACACTTTTCTTTATAAGAAGGGCTGTCACGACTCCATGCTGAATGTCTTTGGTTTTTGTTGAGCACAAAAAGCAGTCAAGGTTTTCATCAACAGGAACAAGAATTTCATCAAATCTGAACCTCAGCCTGATGTTTATCTCAACATCCCTGACAACGAATTACAGCTATGTACATTTACATCAGCAAATAGCACTATTTCAAGACCTCGAATGCTGCCTCCAGCCTAACTAAAACGCATTTCCCTCCACCTCCTGAGATTAGCGACCTAACTGTGGAAGTCTCTGGAGCTCCGAAAGTCCGCTGCCTCATTTGTCAAAGCTGACCCTGAAAAACTCAGCTGTTTTGTCATTTATCTTTGCTACCTTTGGACCTATTTTTACGGCTTGTCCATGTATTGAGAACGAAGGAACATGGGAAGAAGTAGAACAAAAACTAGTTTACTCTCAAGGCGTGAGACGATTTTAGAAAAGATCATGGCTTCAGGAGGAGGAAAAAAAAAAGAATGAGGAGCACGCATTGGTGGTCATTGTCCTGAATTTGACCATGGTACGAGTCTATGAGTAGCTATACCAGATATATTCAGCTTTGGACAATAGTTTAGCTTCTCCATCACGTGGATAAATTACATTTAGACCTGTAACAATCTAGAACTTTGTGCTGACAAACAAATAATTGTTGTCAAACAAATAATTGTGATGAACTATTTAAAATTCTGTTTAACTCATGGCATTTAAAGTTTAAGACTTACTGTATAAATTAGCACTATTATTATATTTTACTTTGAAGAATATTACATCAATATAATATAATATAATATAATATAATATAATATAATATAATATAATATAATATAATATAATATAATATGAGAACAACAAATATTTGTAAAAATAAAAAAAAACATTAAATACAAATAAAGTGCATACATTAATACTTCAAATTAGCAAAAAAAACTAAAAATAAAATAATTGTCATTAAGTGTAATGGTCTGGACTTAAAATTCATTTTAAATGTTTTTTTTAATTTAAAGGTGCAGTATGTAAATTTGACACCCAGTGTTTGAACATGGTATTGCATTCCTGGATCAAAACAAACGCAAGCGCAGGTTGCCAGATTTACCCAAAAGGAGCGAGTCTGAAGATCGAGCCTAAAGGCTGATTTAAATCGTGTTCTATAAAAGCAACGGCACGCGATAAAAGGAATATTTTCCATATTAAAAGAAGTTTTTGTTCTAACCAACACCTCGAATTGATATATTAGAAACGGCTTCTATTTCTTGCAGCTGAACAACAGAAAACTGACAATGATCACCTCAGGTACACCTTGTGTGCTTTATTCTGTGTAAAATGCTAATAATGCGAGTTTGAATGCCATTTTACATGACATATATTGTCATACTACTGAAAGCAGCAGCAGATTTTACCTCAGATTACCTCAGATCTTAAAAATAAAATAAGTAGTTTGAAACTGAACTTTACAACTGTCACTTAAAACCAACACATAGTGATTCAGCATGTACATTTAATAATGTTAAAGAGGTTTAATATGCATTAATTAGATTATAAACCTTACCATTTCGTGAGTAAGTGCATATTCTGTGCTTCTGAATGGCTGTAGTTAAATTTCTGTCATGTTTCGTCTGGTGCAAACAGCCAAATTGTTTATCACTGCAAATCTCATCACGTAGCGTGTTGTTAGGACACGGGGTACAATGTAACCTGCTCACTTAATGTTTTCGCTTGTAATATTTATATTATTTGCTAATTAACTCTGAACTCTGAATCTGCGTCTCATTTCGGAGTCCGCTACTGTCCACCGGAGGCCGCATTTCGGTCACGAGTGCATGCTTTGGGAGCCTTTCTGAATAAATGAATGCATGAAATAAGCTGTTTTCCCATCAAGGCAACCCAGGGTGCTGAAATATAATTGGCTAAACTGGAATTGGGCGGTTTAAAAGAACCAAAACAAAGACAGCGCACGGAACGCCAGTTTTTAAAGCAGAATAACTGACTTCAGCATTGTTTTTCAGATAAACAAGAATGTTCACTTGCCATGTTTCTTAAATATCTGCAAATATATTATAGTATTTTTATGCTTTAGAAGAGTCAAAAACTTACATACAGCACCTTTAAATGTATTGTTTATTATTTTTAGAATGTGTATATTTATAAATTTTATTTAAAAATTCTACTAATTAAAAAAAAAAAAGACGACAGTGCCTGATGATGACATTCTGACATTCTTCACCAAATAAAAAAATGAACTTAAAGCACTTCAGGTAACTCAAAATTAAGCACAGAGAACCTCTCAAGGAGCACAAAACAGGTCAATATCTTGCCATCGATTAAGATGTTAAGTCTCTGTTAATCAATTATCTGATCAAAATCCTCCAGCAGATGCTTTTGTATTACATTTTGCAATAATGCTGTCTAGATAACCTCTAAATTAAATTCAGCCTCTATAGAGCCTGGAGCAAATGCAGTTCAGTGTGAAAAAGGATTGCACGTGACGTTCATGAATGGAATGCTTTCTGTCCACAATGATTCTCTGCTATCTTATTTGGTCTGAAAAGTCACCTTGAATGGTTCTTTAATTAAGACAATTTAGCAAAGCCACCATAGCCTTGGTCTAGTACACCATGTACATTACATTCGATTGCTCTTCCGAATCGGTGAATCTTTTAGAAAGCAAGTTCTTAACAACCTCCTTAACACGAACAGCCTAAGCTCTGCAGAAAGAGAACAATAGCACTCAATGCTGTTCCTACCCAGGGATACGCCTTTGCTTTTGTGAGCAATTAACAATCATGTAACTTCCGCTGGGCCGTCAAACATAAAAAAGTGTTTCTAATGAATGCATGCAGCACAAAGCCATATATATATTTAATTCAAGCCATCTTACTTCCATTTTCTGTCTTTGAACACACTCCACTGCTTCTGACAAGGAATCGTACCAATACGGAGGAGTGTATTCTGATGTAATTGTGTTCGCTGCATGAGCACTGCAGTGCATCTCTCATCTTGCCTCTACTGAGGACAAGCAAGTCTAGAGAAAAGCTTTATTCATTCCGCAGTCGCATGAAAGCCAAACAATGTGCTATGAAGATGCAGTTCTCCTCTGCTTAAAATACAGCACGAGACACTAAAAGGTGGATACAAAGATAAGACACAAACCATATATAATTCTCTGGCACTCAGTAATGGCGAAGTCTAAATGCGTGCCGCATGTTTGAAGGCATTTCAGGACATGGGTTATTGATAGTCTGCTTTAGCACTCCAATATGGCAATTCTGTCATATTCTTTAAATAGTTCACAGTTCATTACTCTCCCTCGTGTCATTGCAAACCTGTCTTTATTTTTGTTATAAATGCAAAACATCACTCAGATTCATTTCAATATAATGACGGTGACTGAGAAAATGTAAAGAGTAAATAGTAAATGAGTAAATTTGACAAATCTTCTGATGTCATGCAATAGTTTGAGAGCCATTTAATTTATCAATTGAGAAACTTGATATCTACACTAGCCAGTGTTCAAACTATACCGTGGCCTTTGGGGGAGTGCTTTTTTTTTCTACCTTGGTTGGTTGTGGGGGGCTGGGGTGGTTGATTGGTATTGTCATTTTGATCTTGAGAGTGCCTTGCCACAATGATGTAGACTATAAAACACACAGGATCCCTGTCCTTAACCAGCTATGTAAAAACAAAAAATCTATAAATATAAAACAAATATTTATATAATTGTAACTAATATTGCCAAGTAGAACTAAACACCACGACAGTTTCGTTTACTTTCTTGCTAAAAAGCGCTTGTTTTCCCTTCAATAACTTTCTTTGACTCTTGAAAATATCTTTTGAGGGATTTATTTTTACATGCACAAACAACAGCAGCCTAAACAACAGAACATCGTTGTCTTATTTTCCCTGCAATGCTTCTGTGAGAGGAATACATTCATTTATATAAAATCACCAAACACGAATATGTTTCACTTAACAACAAAATAAATAACCTTGTCATGTAGCCTATCATTTTCTATTCGCTCTATAACTTCAAGATGATGGCACCAAGGACATCATATGCGTTTTTTTTATTTTACATGGGATCTCACTTTTCACTCTGGTAAAACATAATCGCGAATTCGAAAATGAAAGAAACACAATTGTGAAAGTGGTTCAGTATTGTCATGTTTACCTGCTTTTAGCCTTATTGTCCAACATGTTTACAACGTCACAGTGTTTAAACATCGTTTTGACCTACTGTATGAAGCAAATAAAATGAAACAGAACGTCACATCATTTGTTTAGGGAAATGAATAAGTAGTGTGTCTCAATGTCCATATGAAAGCATCTGGCTGGCATGTCTTTGACATGACTGGACTTTGCTCCTCAGCACCCCCACACCTTCATGTTCATGACAAAAATAGCATGTGTAGTCATCTTTTTTTAAGTGAGGTGTAAATCGTCGTCATGCATGAATGAATGATATTTTTGCACTTTTACACATAATAATCCATGATCACAGTACACAATACTGAAACCGATCGTCAAAATAACACAGTCAATATTTTTTGAGACACCCCCCAAAATTTTACAAATCATGTTTTCAGGGGAGCCCATGCCTCATTTAAGGGAGCCGAGCTCCCCCTAGCTCCCCCGTAGTTCGCACTATGCCACTAGCTCCCCTTGGCATATTCATGTCTGATTTGTGAATAAATCAGTCTGAACCTTCTGACCTAGTTCAATATCTGGCCTGAGTGGCTTTTTTAAATGAATTGAATCTGTTTACATGCTCTAAACATCGTAATCTGATTCCAAAGTCTGTTTATATGTTTTACATTTATATATTTACATTCCATTTACAACTGAAACTTTTCCAAGTTTAGGTTCAACGTAAAAAAAAAAGAAAAAGTGTATAGTTTTTGGATTTTTTGAATCAGTTTATACACTCAAAAAATGGCTTTTGCTGCTTGTTCAAACTACTTATTTAAAATTACTTGAAACACAATTCCTAAGTTTTCTTTCAGACAACTTAATTGTTTTATGTTCAATCTACTTTAATATGTAAAAAATATTAAGTTAACTTAATTTGTGTTCGGACAACATCAAGAAATTGTGGAATTTAACAGTGTAGTGTCTAAAAATAGAAATGTTATTAAATAAAAAAAATTTATTTCATGGTGTCCACCGTTTCATTTTGGCATTAGATATTTTATTATTTCTATCCAGATTTTCTTCATTTTTTACTTTTACTGTATTTATTCAATTTTAATAATATTATGTACAAGGCTGATTTAAATGTATATCTAGTTTACTGCAGATTTCTAAAATAAAGTGCAGCCTAATAAAAAAATACAAGCAGCAGTTTCACATGCTTTATCGTGCATTGTTGTAAAATATGCGATTAGACATTGCACTGCCCCAGAAATGTCTGAAAATAATTGAAAAAGTAGTGGTAATTTCTTTTGCTGTTGGATTGGAATAGAAAAGGACTAAACCACCCCTTCCAATCTGATCAACATTTCACTCAGATTAAAGTGATTAAGGGGTTTACATGAACGTTTTTGAATCTGATTGAATCATCATTCTGATTACAAATAATTATGATTCATTCTCAAATCAGACTAATCTGGTAGCAGTTTAACAGCTTTAGAAGACTGAAAGTGAATCAGGGAATGAAACAACTTGAATAAAGAAAAAGAAAAATTTGATAAATGTAAAAATATATAACTACAATGCACAATTAATAATATGCACTGCCACTACTTCTATGATATTTAATGGCACTTTAGGATTTTTCTTACTTGAAAGCTCTGGTTTTGATTCATGCTGTTTGCATGAAAAAGAGCAACCAATTAATTATTTAAAACCTCTGGATGTGGTTTAGAGAAAAAAAAAGTAAAGACATGTTTGACACGTGATTTTAACGTAAAGCTCATTGCTCACATGTGATTTTTCTGTAAGGTAAGGCACTAGCAAAAGAGAAAAGAACAGGGTTTGAAATGATATTAAGCATCAGGAATGTTTTTTTCCTTTAGGATTTAACTCAAATAATATTTGAATCAAATTTTACATATATTGTTTATATACAATGTAAAGGACTGTAATACAGTTGCAGTAAAAAGTAACATTGCGTGCATTTAACCAGGCCAAAGACGAACACTGCAGCAGCCAGAAAAACATCTGCCTCACGCCTCACCCTTCACAGCTGCACTGACCTGTCTTTAATTAATGAGCCAAGCTCCATAACGCACTGAATTCATTGTCATTTTCAAGCTCGCCCTGTACTTTCAGCCTGCCTTACATAAGATTACAGTTTGGCTGTTAAGGTCCGCTGTTAGCAAGTAGCCCAATGTGTGATTACACCCTCCAATGGATTTGCCCTTACATAAGAGAGCATATAGCTGTGGGGTCAATCTCTCAGCTAGACCTTTGTTGTCTAATAAATGTCAGAGGCTTCATTTAGCTCATAATTGATGGTAAATAATTTTGCAGCATTTAACATATGAAACAACACAACAGCTAGCCTGTGACCCTATAGATGCTTCGGTGCAAACTACCTTGTCTTTATAGCATCCTTCATTAATAGTGACATCAGCGAGTCTGAACTGCAGTGTTTCCAGGGGTCAATGGCACATTTCCAGCTCAGATTGTGGCTTGCAGCTGCTTGGGAATCAAGGACTGCGGTAAACTTGCTCACTCCTGTTTACCTTGTATCAATTTATAGACTTTGCTGAATCACAGACCACAATGACAGCTCAAATTTAACCACTAAACTAAGCACTTATATGATTAGCCTTAGATTTCAAGGATTATTTTACAAAATGGAAGTCCTGTCATTTACTCACACATATTGTTCCAAACCCACATATCTTTGTTCATCTTCAAAACACAAATTAAGATATGCTTAATCAAAATCTGAGTGATTTCTGTCTGAATAGAACAAATGCTTTAAATAACACGTTGGACAATTAGATAAACCCCAATTTTTCATGCCACTGGTTGAGTCACTGTTGCTGCATCAACCAACAAACCACTTACTAACAGCTGTCTCTGCATATTAAAAACGAAAAACACACGCACACCTTTAAGTAACATTTGCAGCATGCTGTTTCCCAGAGAACACGTCTCCATTTCTGAAATATATTAGTAGAATTAATTGAAGGCTGTGTTCGAAATCGCTCTGAATAACAACTGTTTATGTGCCTCCAGGAGGGAATAAATGAAAATGTGGCATTAATCTATGAAACTGTAGCTGATTGTTTTTCCGTTCAATTCAATTCAGTCAAGTGCTTCCTGGCAGATTTTACATGCTTTAATTTGCAACAAAAACCCCACTTCGGCTCAAATTATTGCCAGGCTGAGTCCTGCAAGCATAAAAATTAGCTTTACAATTACTTTAAATGGCAAAGGCAGGATTAAATGATGAATTTTTAATAGGCTGTTAATCCACTGTTCCTAGTATATTCTGAACACCAACCTTATATACAACATAAACAGACTATAAACTAACAGTCACATGGTGCAGACTGAACAAAGAGATCTGCTCAAAGATTTACAAATAAACACATAGAACAGAAAATGTGTTTTGAGGAGGAAAAAAAACTCCACTATACAGCATTTTCAGAGTAAATGTGATATCAGTGAGCACTACTCTGCAGATACTAAATCAAATGAAAATGTTGTTCCTCAGAGGTTGTTCATAGCTTAGAAGAGATAATAAGAGTTCTCAATTATGTTACATTAAAAACTCATGAAAACCTCACTGATAATGATTACAATTTATTTAGTTCTGCATCAATTTAAAGGGAAATGTTTGTGTTCTATTATTGTAAACGTTTAATATTATTAAATTTTGCAATTATGAGATTCAATGCGATGCCCCTTTAAATTCTTCCTGCAAAATTCTGCCAATGGTCTAAATTCTCTATTCACTTTTTATATGAATTCTTTTTCAAATTATAAAAAGTTTTCATTTCGATTTTCCTGCTGGGGAAAAAAGTGTTTTCCTTCATCATTACTCTCATGCACCGCTGCGCAAAGCCTCATTGCCTTGAAAATAGCAGTTAGCAAATTAAATTATTTTCCATGCTGTCCTGTCCACGGGAGCCAGGAACACAAGAAAGCGCAGCTATAATCAAGAGAATTTCGTAACGCTTGTCCCGCAGACATGTGCTGTGATCTGATGAGTTCTGCACCCCATGTGCAATTCACCAGCTCTGGGATCCTGTTGAAGAATGATAACAGACAGACATGTTTAAGTCCTCTGAGGTAACAGCCAGCGACAGTGTGCTGGACATTCAGGATTTAGAGCACATTCAGAGGCATCCCATCTGTGGTACTGCAGAAGAGAGCGGATATGAGTGTCCCTCAATGTTAGGTGTGTGATAATACGGCTGCAAATAATATTTGATGAAGCTCAGGAGACCAGGATATTAGCATTTCAGTGGATATTTGTCATTTCTGCTGTATTGCTCTACAATAGTACAATTTTGTACAGGAGAGCCAACTGGGATGTTTCAATGGACACCTGCAAATTCTAGAGTCTAGATTAGCGCTCGCTGAAATCACAAATATAGAGAACAGTGCTAAACACAAAGATGATACATAAAGGCATCTTTTTTCGAGAGAGACTGATAATATTGTGGCTTCAGTGGAAAACCAATATATCGATCTTGAGAAAAAGCGAACACAGGTTGGTTGAAAATACGTGCTTCAACCGACAATTTTTTTTTCAACTGGCAAAACGTAGTTAAACATTTGACTCTAATATCTAGGTAAAGTGAACACTTTAGGTCAGTATGATGCAATTACTTTTGTTCCTTTTCACACTAATGACATGGATATATTATCAACAAATAACGATTATTGTGTGTAATTCTTTGCACCAAATAAATACCACAAAACACCTTAATGATGTCTTTAATTTATGTTTGAAACATATCCGAATATGTTTGCCTCACCTATCTTTGTCCAGATGGACAACTTTTCTGGTGTAGTTAGTTTGCTCGGTAGCTCACTTAGCGTTTCACTTGTGATGCAGAGCTCTGTTCGGTGAAGCATGGTTCCACAGAAAAAAGATAAAAGCTATTTAAAATCAAAGTAAAACTATGTGATCGTAGTATACTTTTCTCTCACGTTTGTTTTTGAAAACACTATTGGTTGGGTTTGGGGAAGGGTTAAGGTCAGTGGTTCGCTGGATGGATCTGTAGGACAAGCCCAACGTGAACAAGAAGTACATGTATCTGTAACATAAAATAATAATGTACCCCCCAAATATTTTTTTGATTAGCAAAAGAAAATGTAGACAGTGCCCTCTAGTGGATTTATCATGTGAAATGTGTAACAAACACTAGAGCAATGTATTTTACATTTTGCAAAAATGTAGGCTGAAGCACATATTTTTAATGAGCCGTGGCTGGAAAAAGCTGTGACATCACATTGGCCCATTTGTAGTTAATTAATAATTTCATTTAAAATCTCCACCCTGTGGTTGTTCCCTCATCTACATCAGCAGCAGGTTATTAGTTGTAAGATGGCAGCAAGTTAATTACATTTCATAATTCGCATGTTCATAAACGCTCTCTTATTAGTGAACTGTAAACACAAGTGCTGTTCTTGTTCACAGCATGTCTTCGTTAATGAATTTTCATAGAAATAACATAAAGCACCTAATGATTGCGGTATGATTCATGCTACCCAATCCAGAAGCATTATAAGAGCAGTAAAATGTAAAAAGTTTTCATGTTACCATCAAAGAGATGCCATAAGGTCACCATATGCTTGTACATGCCATAACTACCCAAACTGTTCCAGAAAAAAGCATCTTTGCCCAGCCATTAAAATGTAGTTGTATATTTCATATAAACAACATTAATATCAAAAATAATTCTATTTACACAATTGTTTATGACTTTTTTAAATAAGGAATGAATACTTTTATTTAGCAAGGATGAATTAAATTGGCCAAAAGTTCATTCAAACCATTTAATGCTGCACAGGTAGTTCCAGTAATGCACTACTTTAATTTCATTGACACACATATCACTACAGCAGTTTGAAGATTCCACTCCGCACACAGAGAAAAATTCAGAAGCACAGAAAACTGTCAGTGCTGCTCTGCGACTTTTAATTCATAAAATAACTTTGATGCTGAAATGCTGCATCACTGTAAGTTTCAGCAAATAGATCAGTCGAGTAACTAAACTGTCTTTGTAATAATTTTATTTCAAATAATGATATAGTTTATTAATTCATTCAACTAAATGTGATCTCACTGACCATAGTAATAGCAGTGCAGTCCATGGTTAGCTGTGTATTAAACAATTTGAATGCAGACTGCTGTGTTATTATTTCAATAAGTTAAATAATAATACGTTTTGAAAAATAAGTTAAAATCTAATGTAACAAAAGTATTGTTTTGTGCTGTATTTTTAATCAAAAAAATGCTGCCTCTGCAAATATGAAAGACTTTTTTTTAAACTTGATTATTTATTGACCCCAATATTTAAATGGTAGTTAAATAAAAATATTATTGATAAACATTTTTTGTTCATTTTCATTTTTTTCCCCTAAAATAAAACTAATATTCATACTTTTTTGTGGAACAGAATGTTTATCTTGTGCATATAAAACACAGGGTCAGGATGTCTCCAATCCTATGCAAACATTTACCTCAAAACAAAGAGTTAATGCTGTTAAAAGGTTTAATTACACTGTATTTTGTGCCAACTTACAAAAAGTAGGCTGTCTAGAGAATTATACCAGAGAGCTGGCTAAAATAAGCCAGCTTTCTCAAGGTACGGAGAAATGGGATTGAAGTAAAACTACCAATTACACTTCAGGATCAACCTATATCACGGTGTACCTTTGCATGCATTTCATGCTCCTCTAAGCTGAAGTACTTAAACTAAGCACATAAAAGCTACTGGCATATCTCATCTAAAACACCAAGATCATGAACAACCCTCTGCATGCCTTAATTGAGGTCACAATGTGAATAATGGAGCCTACTGCTATAAAATGAAAGACTCACCAACACATTTCTGTTAAATATGATTATAAGGAGAACATTCTGAGATTGTGGTTTTCCAGATAGTCATTCTCAGAGCACAAACACCTGCATTGTTGATATCAGGCATTCTGAAGTATCTCTGTAAAATCCCAGTTTAAAAACCTTTTTTAGTACAGCTTTTGATTGACAGGTGAGGACAAATCATGTCAGATTAGTGTTTACACTACAAATGCAATGTGGTCACACGCATTTTCGATTAACTCAGAGTGCCAGAACATTGGACAGGATCTTTCAAATAAATCCAAAGATAGCAAAGGCTGTAGTTTGAGCCACAGTGCTCACATACTAAATCTACTGGTAGAATATAAATGGATAAGCATACAAATGTATATATTTACACCGGCAAGGCAGATCATGCATTTTCCTGTCAGTGATGGAGGAGAGAAAGAAATAAATTGCCTAAATGGCCATCTCCATTGTATGTTGCATCTCATGGTATCTGTGTATATTAAATGACAATCATGTGTCTTAAATCAATTGCTTTGGGCTGAAGATATATAGGAAGGCAACCTAAAAACGTCAATAAGACAGTCAGTTGATCTTTGGCCATATCTAGCCATGAGCGTGCCTCCGCATTGGCCGCATTCAGTGGGAGGGAGCAATTTAGATATAAAACAAATCATCCCCTGACACATGTCAATGATCCCTGTGTTTATTGGGCTCAAATCCTGCTGGATGGGCACTAAATGAAATAAGACCACCTCAGCAGCCAACATTAATTACCTTGTGTATGCTTTCCTGTCTCCTGACGAATGAAAAAGCCATGAGCTACCTTTAATTTAGCATAACCAGACTCTTCTAACCAGTATTGGATCTAAGAATCAAATCACATGACTCCTATTTTGACATAACACTAAAATACATCATTTAAGACTGGTACACTACAAAGACAATACCAAACAATAGACATATAAATGAAAAGTTTGTTGTACATTTAAAAGAATAGCAAAAGTCCTGATCACAACTAAATGGCACAGAGGAACCAAATCTCTTTCAAATCCAATTTTTTGAGCTGAATGACGATTTGACAGCCAATCTGAATATTGAGCATTTAAAAAGATTCACACAACCAAATTGAAGCAAGCACTGATAATAAACAAAGCTTTGTGGCATGTTGGTATGAAACTATGAATGCTAATAGAGTTATGGTTTTGTTTTTGGTGTAAGCAAACCTTTATAGGCCATTTGAATTGCAATCAACATTATAAATAATACAGCCCATTTGTAGAGCTGAAGCATATAGGGATTTTTCAACATGTTGCCATGATGTAAACGCATCTAAACCCTTCAAAGTTCACGACAATATGTCACTGGTAGTATATGCTAACATCTTAGTGATTTACAGTTTAAAATTTATGCACATTATGTATTATTCAACAAAAGAAGACACAAAGGTTCCTGTGAGTTAAAACAGTGCCGACATTTATCTCCTTGAGGATCAACACGGAGTGCTTTAGAATGGCTTAATGTAGTGCTGAGGAAAATCTCCTGAGAATAAGCTTTCAAAACGTTGCTTCATTTGATACAGCGACATCCCGAGATGAAAAGTGAGTAAACACATTTAAATGCAGCATCGAGTGCTCAAGAGAAACAGGATTATTACATAAACTCAATGCAAGTTTGCAACGGGCATCTCAGCGAAGGGATTTGGGGCAATTCAGATGTGCAGTAAGTGGTCGGTAATGAAAATGGAACAAAGTCAACAGAGTGGAAAATTATCACTTCTTTTAGTTTACCGGCTTAAACTGAATCCTAAACTGATCTCAGATCTGATTTTGCCTATTTTCTCCTCCTAATTTGCTCTGCAGCTGAAGTGAGTGTTGCATGAAGACAGCTGTGATTGAAATTGGGATGGTTCAGTATAAAGAGATATTTGTTATCGGGTTCAGTAAAGTGATTACTCCAGCTTTTTTGACGGAGCATATGTTGTGAAATAACTCCATATGGTAATTTGTCACGGGAACAGTTAAGGCACTATTGCATGTTGCACTAATAACATTATTTTATATCACTGTCATTACCAAACCACATTAAGAATGCACATTTTTACCCGCTGAACTAATTTTGCGAATAATATGTCCCGTTATCTTTTCGAGCAGGTGAGCTGATGCTTGGCATACGACTGACCTTATCTGCCATGATCATGGATGAGCCACCGTGGATCCCCAGGATGGGTATCAAAGTCTGAGAGGAAATAAAATCCAAAATCTGGGCAATGGCCTCCTGGTCTGTGCCGTCCCCGAACACCACCCCGTGGATTTTAGTCCCGGACATGAGGTCACACACATGGGTAATGATGCTTTTGGGGTCTGTTTCATTCACCAGCAGGGTCACCACATTGACATCAATGGGATCATCTTTGCTCCACAGAGCCCGTATATCTCTGTCAGAGATGTAGCGTGTTTGACCCAGGATCACAGCAATGTTCAGTATGGGCACTTTCTCTGCCGCATGTGAGATGCTGACGAGGGTAAGGAGAGCTGGAAGAGTCAGAAGAACCAACCTGGAAAACCCCATAGTGCTCGACTTCATTCCCTACGAAACAAATGCATACACACAACAGAGGCCATTTGAGATCTAATGCATTTAGACATTTACATAATAATATAATACATATATATTTAATTCACAGATATAATACATTTAGAGTTTCTTCTCAAAGAGATGACATGAAATGACTTCAGACATCTAAAGCTTATGCAACATTGCTTAATGCTGCTTTTTTCTCAAGAACTGCATTAGCAAATATACTGATTTAATAACTTCATACGTTTTACACACAACGGCATCCAGTGGAGTTACACAACAATGGTAAGGAGCACTAGATTTCTTTTAAATCTCATTTTGGAATTTAGGCAATGAATAACTAGCAATGAGCAAATGATGAATATTACATGTGACACTGGATCTGAGCAGCAAGCAGGGCAGAAGAGAGTGGAGCTGACATCATCACATGAAGACTCTTGGAGTGACTGAGCGGAGGAAGCTCACAGGCCCGACGCTACTGTGGCCAGCATGTATACGCAAACAGATGCATTGTAAAGCAAGGCATAAAACTGCAGAGAAGCGACATATGGTGCAGGGGCTGTTCTCGTGAAGAATAATGCATCATATCACTGTTATGAAAGACAAATGAATGAGAAAGCAGGATTTATCACATCTTCTGCTTATAATCGCTCAGCAGGGCAAGTAATGAATGGTTGATTTGTTTCATTATGTTATTTTTTTTTCCATTTGTGTGATTTAAATTAGTTTTTTTCTCTAGAGACTAAAACTCAGGATTTTATTGTTTTTTGCATTTAAAATGGGTACTTAAATTTACAGACTATAATAGTATAGTAGCATAGTAGTAGATGACTATTGTTGTTTTTATGTCTTGCAGTAAGTCATAAGACGGGGTGTAATTTTGTCAAACACATACTGTGACAGACAGTCATGTTTAAAACAATTGCTGCAAAAATGTTCATGCTCTGAACATATGGAAAATTAAATTAATCATCAAATAGAGTATATTTATGAATCATGTGACAAACATTAATGAATGCAGAGCTGAGAGACTTTAGCTGGAGGCCAGGTCTTTTGACAATTGTAGATTACATCTATTAATATTTTATATAAATGTAATTAATTAGAGAGGGGGGAAGAAAGATGTGGAGATTAATAAAAGAATAAATAAGGGTTTACTGAATAAAATTAGCCTGATTTGTTATTTTTGGCAATTACGATATCAGTGTTCTAACAACGTGACAGAGATCTTAACATGGGAATATATCTAGATGAATATTCCTTTTGATACCTCATTAATTTCCTTAAAACGACCATTATGCAAGCGCGCCCCCTATTGACGCGTCTCGTTTTGCGTTCTCAGCTGGAACCACAGTACCGCTATAGGACAGCATAATATTAGAAAATTAACGCGTCAGAAATGTGCAACAGAAACATCTTATAAGGTTGATAGCGCCTATTATTCTGACAAAAAATAAGACGAATTACCAATCCCCTTTTCCAATGAAAAGAGAATCATTCCGTTTTAACCAGAAAAGTATACAGTCCATTCGAAGTTGGATCAACAACTCGACCAAAATCCGCATTCATCTGTTACATATTAGAAGGAAGCATGGGCAAGTGTTCTTATCCCGTAAAAATCTTTTAAAAGCCACATTCACCCCTTTTCTGCTGTTTGTTTAATATTTTGCCTCGTTCATAAGGAAAACGTTTCGTTTTATCCAGCAAAAGCGAAGCGCACTCCTGAGGGAAAATCCTCAGATGTGCTCACATGATCATGACACGAGTTTTCTTTCAGGTAAAACAAGAGCATGTTCTTGAACATAACTCGACAGAACATTCTTACTCTTTAAAAATCCCAGATCCTATCATTATAAACTAACAAATCCCTCTTTCTTCCCCTTTCGTCCCTATTTTTAGGATCGCGCATCCCTAATGATGCAGGAAAGCCGCGTTTTCCTGCATCAAATTAATTTCAGTGTAGCTGGATGGCGGGACTGGATTTTAAAACGTTTCTGCTCGGTCTCCAGTGTCCTTTAGAGAATAAACCGCAATGGACCAAGCGAAATTTAACAAAAGAGAGAAAAGCAATGATACTCACAGCATCCCTCTTCCATAAAGCTCCAGAGAT
The DNA here is from genome assembly GCA_903798125.1 of Danio choprae. Classification (NCBI taxonomy): domain Eukaryota; kingdom Metazoa; phylum Chordata; class Actinopteri; order Cypriniformes; family Danionidae; genus Danio; species Danio choprae. Next base: position 12,365,921 of record CAIGQW010055694.1, on the reverse strand, counting down.
GTTGAATGGGATGACATTGCAACAGTCCTCCTCTCACCAGCCAGGTTGAAAATGTGGATAATTATTCCCACCGACGAATCCTTGAAGTTCAACCACAGAACCATGCGAATCAAATTAATCCAGCGGTTTGCATGTTTATGAATTATCCATGACTCTTCCTCGATAAGAAGAACCGCGAGACTCGAACGTTGGAAACTGAATCCGCAAGAAAACGGGACTGAATCTGCAAGCAGGTCCACAGGACAGTCTCACAGTCCTCTTTCCCCACAGCCTCTCTGGAACTGAGGGATGCCGTCAGTAACACATCCTTAAGGTGAAAATGAGAATTACACCCTGTTTTAGAGCAAGGCACCCCTAAGAAGAAAACATTTCTCAGTTGTCAAATTTTGAGCACTGGTCAACGGTTTCAAACCTCCGAGCGTTTAAACACCATGCCAGCTATGACTTGTCGTAACTTAGGCTTTACACAAATTGTAAAAGTTATAGCAGACACAATATTTACAAACTCTTTAAGACTTTAATGCGGGTTGTTATAGCCTATTACCTCGGCTGTGGAGCTTTAACCCGTCGCTGTGTGGTTCTTCTGCTTTTTTCAGTGATCTGAATGATTTCGGCGAGGATTGCCTCTCGGTGACGTATGAGCGTTTGAAATTCCAGAGTCAAACTTCACTGCGGAAACCACTGAGCTCGTCATTGCCAACGTACAGTGAGCGGGGCACGAACAGCGCAAATGCTGCTCTCACTCATACCCCACATTATTCTCATCTGACCGTTCATTATGCTCAATTCGATGCGTTTCTTCTCTAATTCGTTCACCAGTACTTTTCTGTGAGACGAGGGAACATTGAGCGTTTTATTTGAGCACGTTCGTGGCTATAGCACCGACCAGACTACATTTTTTTTTCATTTCTGCGTAAAAATCAAAGAAATCTTTTGTAAAATGCAGTGATTTTTTTCACTTATTTATGGATTATAACCTTGAATATAATTAACTGATATGATGTTAATATGTCAATAGCCTATGGTAAGTAGACAACAAACGTGAGATAAAATATGTAGACTATATACAGTGCTCAGCATAACTGAGTACACCCCATTTTGAAAATGAATATTTTTATCAATTTCTCAGTGAATATAGGTCATATATTTGTCTGCATATGAACAAAACAGATTTATTAAACAAATATATTTATTAAAATAATATTTTAGTCACCCAACGTCTTCAGAAATAGAAAGATAATACATTTAAATTCATGCAAAATATTGGGGGGGGGGATTACAAACTACATAAATTTCAACAAAATTTCAGATTTATTTTTTGTTTATCTTGAATTTTGCTTTTTTTTTATTTCATATCTTTCCCTAACACATAAATTTGGGCTACTCAGTTTTGGACTGTTATCCCAAGTTATTTTATTAGATTCCAGATTTGGCTTCAGTACTGACTAATCTAATGTATATGCACAAAGATAATATTGTAAAGCTTCCTATAGAAATATTAATTTAAATGAGAGATTTGTGAGGGGTGTACTTATATATGCTGAGCACTGTAACTGAATACAAATAATAAATAACATTCAACACCATTTTAGAAGAAAAATTGTTTTGTGTTAATCTAGTTTAACAATTGAAGGGATAATTCACTGAAATGTTGTTTTCTTACACTTAGGCAGATGATACAGGTTTTTGTTCATCAGAATATTAAAGAATGCAAAAAAAAAAAAAATGTCAACACTGCCTGTCCAAAAAGTCACACACTCTAAAATTTCAGTGGACTGCCTTTAGTTTTGATTACGATACACAATCGCCATGGAATATGTTTCTGCAATGTCACAACATTTATTCCACCCAGAGTTGTATGAATCTTTTGACAGGATCTTGCATTGTTGATAGGAGAATCGGACCACTGCACAAAGTTTACTCCAGCAAAGCCCAAAGATTCATATTAGGGTTAAGATCTGGACACTGGGGTAGCCAATCCATGGGTAAAAATGCTTTTACTTTCTCTAAAGATGACCTTAAATTTGGTTGTTGTTTTTCATGATTTGATTTCACCAGATTTGTAAATGATTGCCTATCTGAATCATTCAAGATTTTTTCCAAGCACATTTCTTCCTCAAAGATGATGGTTCCTTACTATGCTCCCAGTTTATAATAGTTTGTTGGATAGTTCTTAACCCAACTTTATAGTTTTAGCAATCTTCTTAGACGATTCTTTGCTTGATGTATGCCAATAATTTAATTTTTCTGAAGCAGATTAACTTATCTTTTTCACAACCACAAGATGTGTCTTCTAACATGGTTGTTTAATGCAGTAGTCCCCCCCAACCCCCCAGGCACATTTTGTAAGTGTCTCTTATTTGACACAAAAGAATCAGTTCATAGATCTACCTGTTAACGAGCTGATGATTTGAATCAGGTGTGTTAAGTAGGGAAGACATACAAAATGTGCCGATCTCCCAAAGACCAAAATTGAGAACCACTGGTTTAATGAATGAGAAGATACTCTCTGCATCAGGGGGATAAATCATTTGTTACCAGCTGAAAGATATTCATCATTGCAGTAATTATCCAATTGGAAGCTCTTATTTATTTTTTTATTTGATTTTAATGGGCAGTGTATACAGGCATTAATTATGGCTCCACAATACTTTCCCTGTTCCAAAGCATCAACCCGTGTGAGTTGTATCAGAACATATGACAAGAAACCTAAGCTCAAGACCATCATGAATGTACTCATGACTGTTATAATTAAAGATATAAAATGTGGTAAAATAATGTAAAAAAATTTGCACAGACCTATTGTTTAATTTCACAAGACCTCAATGATTAAATTTACATCAACCCTTCCAAAATGTATCAAACAAAACCATAAAATTTTATTAAAGATGCTATTCTTTATTTACTGTATTGCATGCTAATATTGTAGATCAGCTTTACATTTTCATGCCTCTAAATATGTCACCAAACAAAACAATCTGTGAATAGTTGCTTTCCATGTCAGTCTGACAGGCTCTTGGGTGGTCCTTGGCAGTGAAAGCTGTGATTAATCGAGACTATTGTTCAGTACTAATGATGGGGTATATTTCTTGATTGTTTTATCCCCTAACAAGCTCCCTTCAGGAAATGCAATCAAACAGCATTATATGATGATGTTTCCTCCCTTATTTTTTAAAACTCTCTATGAGTCATTTCAGCAAATATGACTTTCACTACTGTATATTCAAACTGCATTCAAAACACAGGTATGACTCACAGGAAAGCATATTCTGCAGTGTCTCCAGCATTTGTAGGAAGAACTCAAACTCGTGGAAAATTGTTAGAGTCTAAGCACCTCCCAGCCCCCAACTCCCATTACCTAGTTGGACAGAAGCAAATGGCCATTTTCTCATTTTCTGCAATTGAAATGAACATTATACTCATTAGCGGACTGCTCCAAAAGGTGCAGTGCATGAAATAGAACATGTTTATCTTGTCTTCGAAGCTCTGAATATGCAGTTTTTTAAAGCACATCTGCAATTTATTCTGCATGTCAAAGCACAATAAAGACAGAAACAACCCAAACAAGCACTTTTTTGGTATGTTCTATACAGCCAACAAATTGGTCTTTTCTTGGACACTGTTGACACTCTTATTTAAATTGGGTTAAAAAAAATCAAGTTATTGCTCAGGCTCAAACTGCAGCTCTTGATTTTCCCTGGGGGGTTTTGTATTTCAGCTTAATACTATATCTACTGTGGCACTGGGTATAGAGTCATGCATGAATGCAGGGAAGCGGTATCATGTCTGTTTGAGAAGTAATGCAAAGTGAATGCCCCTGCAAAACAAAGAAAATGTGAACAGTTAAATCAAGACTGCAACCAAAGATTAGGTAACAAAGCTCAGATGAAGCCTGTTGGCACATGTCGCTCTCTAAACTTGCATAAACATATACACAACCCTCAAATCTCAAAAGACAGCAATGTCTTTACCAAAGAAAACAGTGCAACCAAACATTCAGTACTGAGGGAAATCAACAGTAAAATATGTTTTGCTTATTGAAAAAACTGTTTTGATAAATAAAGATTCTTTGTTGGCATTAGTGGGCCTCACAGTGGCGCAGTGGGTAGCACGTTCGCCTCACAGCAAGAAGGTCGCTGATTGCTGGTTCAAGCCTCGGCTGGGTCAGTTGGCCTTTCTGTGTGGAGTTTGCATGTTGTCCCTGTGTTGGCGTGGGTTACCTCCGGGTGCTCCGGTTTCCCCCACAAGTCCAAAGACATGCGGTATAGGTGAATTGGGTAAGCTAAATTGTCCGTAGTGCATGAGTGTGAATGGGTGTGTATGGATGTTTCCCAGAGATGGGTTGCAGCTGGAAGGGCATCCGCTGCGTAAAACATATGCTGGATAAGTTGGCGGTTCATTCCGCTGTGGCGACCCCAGATTAATAAAGGGACTAAGCCGAAATGAAAATAAATGAATGAATGTTGGCATTAGTTTCAGGAAGACCATGTCCATTCCACAAAAATTTTCTTGATTTAAACAATCAGATGCTAATCTTTTTTTAGATTATTCTAATGGTCTTGTTTCTGAGACCCCAAAAATAGTCCTTTTAAGAACTGATGACTGAAAGGTTATTTGCAGAACCCTAAATGGTTCTTTTAGGCATCACCGCTAAACAGCTCAGCACACCTCAATGTCTATAGTATTATAGCCCTGCTTGTACCATTAGCATAATATACCATTCTTTAGAGTCTCCAACAACCCACTACCATTAAAAAACAAATATTATACTTGCACAGTGGCATGGCAGCATAATAATTTGCAGCACCCCACCGAAAGGATGTGCGTGAAATGCAAATGCCTGTAGGAACCTATGGTGCACCTGGGCCATAACAGTTTATATCTCAATCACAGATTCGTAAATTGGGTATTTTTAGAAGGGCTAACATTTCATTATGTTTCTGCGCTGTACGAGGTAGCCTATGCGTGATTTACAGTAGGTCTACACTGTGGGACAGATGCGTCTGCAAAAACATCTCCAACCGCAGGGTGGCGCTTTATCCTCAAGGGGCTAATGTGCTCATTGCTATGTTTTATGTTGTTTTTGGATGTGCGTATGCCAACACAAATAGTTTTTGTTTGTGTATCACCAAACTGAGAACAACAGTGGAGTCTGGTTAAAATGGGTGCGCCAATCTTTAGTTAAAAGAAGAGATTTCGCTACACTTAACTCCAGAGTGAAATACTAACTACCTAAATAAACCATCAGGGAAGCAAAATGGAAGCAAAACAAAGATTGTGGGGGTACTGAGCTAATCATCTCCCAGTTTGACCATACAGGCCTATTGATATTGTAGGTAAGCGATCATTTTGAACAGTTTGTTTCAAAGAACCGGTTCAGAAAAACGACTGGATTTCAGCCAGGATACATATCAGGGTGTTCACACTCAAATTGTAGCCTACGTGAATGAATTATGTTAAAGCGTATTTAATCTTTATAAATAGTAGGCAAAGCTAAAAAATTATAATGATTAAAAGTATATGCTGTATAAACTAACGATAAATTGATCTTAATTAGAATGGAAACATAATTTAAAGAAGAAAATGTCTGTTTATTTTAAAATTGTATCTTCGCTTCATCAGATAAATAATCAATTACACTCCCTTCTACTGGATCGGCTAATATCAATCAATCAATCAATCAATCAATCACAAACTGAACACGTCAGACAGAAGGCTCCTGTTCAATGAATCTGTGAACTGTTATGCCACAGTTCACTCGTTATGCCGCTATGACCTAAAGTACGAACCGATTCAATCAACTCATTGAAAAGATCCGACTCAGTGATTCATCGTTCACGAAGTAGTTGCTGGCTGCTTACCCCAGTGCCTCTCGTGGCAGGATTTATTTTATAGCAGGAAGCCTAATAACGGAAGAAATCCCCGCAGTGTCAATACACCTTAAGCTGTTCACCTACGACCAATTCGTCATTCTGTTTAAATTAGAGATTCGCCAGGTGGGTTGTTTTTGAAGCTGTTTTTGGTTGTTTTGGCAGGACAATGCACACGGCATTCGCGGGCTTCGTTTGGAGTTTGATACGCTCGTTGTATGGCAAGAGCTAAAGCCATGCTTTCCCAAAACGCGTTGTTAATTCACGTGTTGGTAAATAGAAAGCTTTATTTGCTGGTTTACTCAGCATTTGAACTAGACCACTGTCGGACTTTTCATCTTTTTCTCTGAACCAGAATACCAAAGTAAATATTAGCATCAGCGTTAGCTGCAGTTGTCAGTAGTGACCATACGATAGCGTGTGGTATCATGTAGTATGGGTACGTTATCTGAGCAAACATTTAGCATTTATGTAACTATAAATAGCGGTAGAGATTTTAACTACCATATACCGTTAATCACTTCCGGGTTATATACTCAAAGCCCTTTACTCATGTTCAGCTGTGGAAAGCAGATGTGTTGTAAGAAATGTTTATATTAGTAAAGATAAATAAAATGCCCACTATTGAATATTTGGATTCTATTTAATGTAGAACCAATCGCTGAGGCATTTACGATCTTACGATGTATATCCAATTTGTTATCAATATGTAACTCCTGATCAAACGAAATCAAGTGAGATTTGCATATTCACACCTCAGGTATGAAAAGGAGCAGATATGAAGATTCTGGAACGTTACAATTGGCTTCAAGCAGTGGCCAGAAAGCGAACAAGCTCCCCCGATCCGAGGCAAGTTTGTTATAATAAAAAAAAATGTCAAACGACTCGTCAGATGCGTTGACATCTTTGTTTTGAAATGAGAAAACTGATTATTTTGTTCGTTACACGTGGGGTTTTGCACAATTCAGAACTCCTTTAGTTCATGAGCTGGGATTAAAACTGATTTGGCCACAAATCCAATAATGTTGAAATAGTTTACATTACAGAAATAATATTGACTAGCAATTATACAAAATCATGGTTACACTAAATTCTTAAATGTAAATCTTTATTTACCAATCTATCATCTAAAATATATAAAAGGCATTTTTGGACATTTATCTGAATCAAATTCAATGGTATAATAATAATAATAAATTCTGTATTACAAAATATGCACTGCCTCTTTTCAGGTAACTAATATAACATAAACAGCATCTGAATATGCCTACTTGCTAGTAGTATGTCATGAATGGTATATGAACCAATCGGTATGTTCAATAAAGTCCATAGTATTCATAAAACTGTAAGCCAAAAGAACCTGAATGAAGGCCATGACCAAAAATGGTAGATGTAGTAAATCAGAATTGCATGCTATACATAATGGCAACAGTTTTAAATAGTAGTACCTACTCCACAGTGATTTGACATTTAGGGTAATGAAGCAGTGGGTTGAGTTGGGGTTTTGGTAACTTGCTCAAGGGAATCACCTCAGCCCTGGTGATTGAGGGTGGAAGTGAGTGCTGGTTATTCACTCCCACCTCGTACAATCCCTTCTGGTGCTGGGCCTTGAACCTTTGACCTTTGCATCACAAGTTTAACTATTCAAACATTAGGCCACAGCTGCACAGCTATTTCTCCACACATTTTCAGTGTGTCAGGAATATGTGACTTTCTATTTTTACATCTTAAAGAAGTTTGTTTTGTGAGGATGTCTACTTATGTCTTATTTCTAATTCTGGCTGATTTTATAATTACATTGTAAATTTAAGTTAAATGATTGAAGTTTAGATTTTTTGCTAAACATAGTAAAATTAAATTTCACACATCAAAACAGTGTCACATGCATACTTTTTTTTTTTTTTTTTTTACTTTCTATACTTTACAGTCTGTAATTTTGTTAAGACACTATATTTGAGGATCACAATTTAGTTGTTAGTTTTAGAAATATATTGTCTAGGCATGGGCCGGTATAGGTTTCCAACAGTATAATAACCTTGGATAAAAATATCATGGTATTGTGATTACTGCTGTAAAATATGTTCTTTTTAAATGTCTGGGTAAAAAAACATTAACTTTTTTCCCCCATTGAATACAATATATTTTATTTTAGGAAACATTTAAAATATTTTGGAACAGTAAACATTCATTTATTCATCTTTTCTGCTAAGTCCCTTTATTAATCAGGGGTCGCCACAGCGGAATGAACCGCTAACTTATCCAGCATATGTTGTACGCAGCGAATACCCTTCCAGTTGCAAACCATCACTGGGAAACACCCATACATTCTCATTCACACACATACACTACAGACAATTTAGCCTACCCAATTTACCTATGTCTTTGGACTTGTGGGGGAAACCGGAGCGACCGGAAGAAACCCACGCCAACTCGGGTAGAACATGCAACCTCCACACAGAAATGCCAGCTAACCCAGCCGAGGCTTGAACCAGCGACCTTCTTGCTATGAGGTGACAGTGCTACCCACTGCGCCACCGCGCCGCCAACAGTAAACTTGCCAGGCTAAATAATTAAAATACATTATTGACTTCTGCTTTCTTCTTTAGTTTTAAAAAACACATTTTTCAAAAACCCTTACGTATTCTTTAGGAACGGTATAAGAAAATTTTAGCGGTTTTAAAGCCTTGACTTTTCCGAACTGCGGTAAACTTTGAAACCGATTATCCTCCCATGCCTATGTACAATGAAATTAAAAAGTGCCAACCAGTCAAAGTGCAGCAGTCATATATACATTCAAACAATTTTTAAAAAGTACTATTTAGTCTATAAAAAATATCTAAAATATAAAAATGTCTGTCTATTCATCTCATTAAGGCAGTGTTTTAGCACATTGTTTGGCTAATTAATTAACTGTAATTGTAATACATTAAACTGTACTGCTATCTTTCAAACCAAGGTTTAATATATACTATGTTTAGTATGATTATTTTTTTATATATTTAATAAACAAGGCAAAATGTTTTTTTTTTTTCATTTTGTATAAATGCATCAGTTACAGTGAGTTGCGATTTAAACTTATATTTTGTAATTTTATTAAACATTTTTTTTTTTTTAAACCTTTCATTTTAAGATGCTTTCTGTGTACTTAAAATACCAAATTTCATTTGATGCAGACACCAAAATAGGATCACCTACTTTATCTGAAATGTAGATATTTCTTACCTCAAATCAAATTCATTTCCGACTGTTGTGCAGAACTGCTTTGCAGTATTTTAATAAGGATTTTATCTCACTATTTGTTACCTGATCACTGATAGGTTGAAAAGATTATTTCAGATAAGGTTGGGAATGCAGTCGAGCAGTCTGACTACAAGATGAAGAATCTGATGGAGAGGATCAGTGAGGTGAATGGTGAACCCAGATATGATGCCAAAATCAAGAATCTAGAAGTAAGTAACCATTTTTGGTCTCCTTCTTTTCAGTTCTCTCTTGTTCTATCCACAATGAAAGAAAAATGTGTATGAAGCTTTCCATGTTACTATAACACCCTGCATGTCCAGTATGTCATTGCTGTCCTTGTATATTTTCTCTTTGTTTTTAGGCCCATGTAAGGAAGATAAAACGAAGAGGAGATGCTGTATTTGCATATATCAGAAAATGCAGGTCCCTGGGGATTTCTCATAGTCAGGTATGAACCGATATTCGATTGTTAAAAGACTGAATTTCTTTTTTGTGTGTGTATATTTCATCACTGTTGTGTTGTTATCTTCTTAACAGTTTCTACCTTCTTTAAGCCCTCCTTCTGGACAGCTACAGCGATGCATTTCTCCAGCTGAATCGCTAATCAATACATCCAGGTATTCTGCAATATTTTAGACATGGTACAGACTTGATTCATAAAACATCAGTGGATAAAATATAACCTATGAAGGATTTTCTGTGTTAGTTTAGATGTGTGTATTGCATACACTTCAATGCTGCAGTCTGATGCCTTTCCATTTCTGTTTGGAAAATGGTGCAGAGGCAGTGTGCCTGCTGTTTGAATGACAATAGCTAAAATATTCCATTTACTGTTTAATCAGAACATATTCTAATAGAGTGATCAAAGTGAAATCATCTCAGTGCTCCCCGTGGATCTTTTTTTTTCAGTCGGTTGTTTTTAATTCAGTAATGATTCAAGGCTGCAGTCTTGGCACCTTTCCATTTCTTTTCTTTCCCTGAGGTACTGCATGCCGAGTGGCGTTCCTTCACTTTCATGTGTGGCTGTAGCAGTCTTATAAACTAGTGTGCTTCACTGGAAAGGCGTTCATTGCAGCTTAATGTTTGTGTTCCAAGGCCGACAAAGCAGACTCATTCAACCCATTGATTACAGCTATTTGTTGTCCTAGCCATCTGCTTAATTGTTGAATTACTGCAGTCACGATTCACTGTAAGAACTGAAGTGTGATGGACAGAAACTGGGAATGTTCGACTGCCTTGCAGTGATTTAAATGTAACAAAAATAATGATTTTATATAATATAACAAAAGGCTGTAGCACAAATCATAAGCATGGTAAAAGGTGAAAGAATTGTAAAAAGGCTTTTTTTTTTGGTGTGTGGTTTTGCTAGAGGTGCAGCAATACATTTCAGTTTTTTCTGGGACAATTATGAATGTATTGTTTGTTGCGTTCATTTTGTGGGTGGTTGTGTTGGCCTATTATAGTTTATAGCAATTAAAAAAAAAAGTATATTGAATTGATATTGTAATATCACTGTCTGTCTTAATTAGTAATTTACAATTAATGGTGGCCAATACAGGAAAGCTATGGACATTCCTAAAAGTGTGTAATGTCACACAAAAAGTATGGATGGTGAATAAAATGAATTTAAGCATCACAACATTGAAATATACAAATTCTATTATGTTTAGTGGTTTATTAGGAGATTTTAAAGATTAACTTTTAAGTGAGTGTTGGGTAACCAATGCGTTCTTTCTTTTTTTTTTTTTTTTTACCAGAGGTTCAGTCAATGGAGGATCTATTAGTGACAATGCTTCAGTGTCATCAGCAGGTCATGTTTCTATTATTATCAGACTATTTAAGCCTCTAAAACATTTTTTTATTTACTTAATATAACTAAAGTGGTTGTTTTTGCGTTAATAGACAATGAGGGTGATGTGACGCTGAGAAGACCAAAGGAAGGCTTCTGGCAGAGTTTGGTAACTGTTTTTGTTTTATTAGTGAAGTATTTGATAAGAATTGCAGCAACTACCTCAATTTATTTGGGTAGACATGATCGGTCTGTGATGGAGAAAATAGCCTACTGATTATTACATATAAACCTAAAAATTGTTCTCTGTCATTTCAGCGGTCTAAGAAAAAGGTTGTTGACCTTACAGAAGAAGACAAAGGTATTTGATCTTGCTTTGTAGTCAAATTCTGTTTCAAATACTGGACTGTTGAATTGACTTTTTTTTTTTGTGTGGTTCAGGTTCAGCTGCCAGATTAAATGAAGAGAGACTGGTTGCCCAGACATCGGACCAGGTACACCATCAAACTCATTTTAGAGCTATTTCCAAACACCTTTTTTAAACCATTTGTTAGTTCCTCACAATTAATACTTTTTTTTTCTCACTATTGCAAATTTGCATCTCATAATTCAGAATTGATAGTTTACACAATGGTTTGCGTCTCAAGATTTTTACTGCTTTTTTTCAACTGTGAGTTGATTTCTTACAATTGTAAGTTCACATTTTCGTGTATAGTTTTTTTTCTTGTAATTCTGAGTGTACTTTTCACAATGGTAACTTTTTTTTTTTTCTGGACCTTTTCTGATTTTTGTTTTTGCTTGTCAGTGATTTACAAAAATGGAAGATTTCTTATTCTGTTCAAACATTTTTTCATAATTGTAAGCTCATATTGTGATTTGATATAACAATTCTGGGCAGCACGGTGGCGCAGTGGGTAGCACAATCGCCTCACAGCAAGAAGGTCACTGGTTCATGCCCCGGCTGGGTCAGTTGGTATTTCTGTATGGAGTTTGCATGTTCTCCTCGTGTTTGTGTGGGTTTCCTCTGGGTGCTCCGGTTTCCCCCACAATTCCAAAGACATGCGCTATAGGTGAATTGGGTAAGCTAAATTGTCCGTGAGTGTCTATGGGTGTTTCACAATGATGGGTTGCAGCTGGAAGGGCGTCCACTGCGTAAAACATGTGCTGGATAAGTTGCCGATTCATTCGGACCCCGGATTAATAAAGGGACTAAGCCAAAAAGAAAATGAATGAATGAATGAATAACAATTCTGAGGGGGTTGCACATATTATAACAATACTCTTTTTTTTTAAATCTGTGCCCTGCAGAATTTGAAACCCTCTAAAAAGTCAAAACCCTCAAGCACCCCACCACCTAAAGCCATTAAAGGTATGATGACAATAAGTTTCATTCTAGAAGTATAATTAATGCACGTCATAAATGGCTTTCTTACAATCCCTTTTTTAAATAAACAGAAGAAAATCCAAGCATTACAGAGGAGGACCGTGTCACTTTTTCGGTACAGTTTAAAGAAGTATGCAAATATTTTCCACTACACGAATAAGTTTTACATCAAACCATCCATTTACATGTAACTTTCTTTCATAGGAGGACTGGCACTCCAAACTACATCCATTTCCAGACACTCCGTTTCCCAAAGAGCTTCCGGTTGCAGCGGCTTCTCATAACTTGCCCCAGAAACCAGTAGTGAAGCTAGCTCGAATTGGAAGTGCGCAGGAATTGGGCATCGCTTGGAATGTTGAGCGGAAAGATCCCCACGTGGCCGAGATGGATTGCTACCACATTTATGTTTCCCATGAACACAAAAACGGCACGTTCTCTCCATGGAAGTGCCTGGGAGTGATCAAAGCCATGCCTCTTCCTATGGCCTGCAAGGTGTCTGACTGCAAAGGAGATAAACGACTGTGTTTCATCGTTGTGGGGAAGGATATATTTGGCCGTTTTGGGCCATACAGTGACATCCGCACCGTTGCACGGGGACAGATATGATTTTGGCAACACTTGTTTAGAATGCATTGTTCAAGTTTGGATTGTTCAGCGAAGATTGTGAATCTTTATACTAAAATATGGAGTAAATATTTTTTTTTAATGTTTGAATTTCCTAAAAGATGTTGAGTTTGGTAAAAAAAATAAAGTTAAAGCTGCTAGTTTGCTCTTTCAGTTTTTGTATTTTAAGTTGGTTTTTCATACTCTGCATACGGATTATGTTCTTTAAGGGTCATTTCAGTTGTATTTGAATGTCACAGAAGTATTAAGAAAGAAGTTGTTGTGTTGTTATTTGTTATAAAGTTGCAAACTGATTTTGTTTGCATCTGACTTTCGTAAAAGGATGTCTTAAGTGGTATGAGTCAACAAAGCAATCACTAGCCATAAATAGACAGGAGTGGAACCTTATTGTCTCATGTAAGTGTCAGAAAAGCAATTCTGAGACAACATTTGTTTCCTGTAATAATTGCCTTTGAGGATTCTACTTCACGCTGCTGCTGAATGAAATAGCATTCAGCTCAAATGAAATGCTGAGGAACTGCACATTTGTATGTCATCTGGTACAGCTGATTCATCTCACCAGCTCATTAGTAGACCTGAGTTGTGTGTGCAAGAGTTCAGTGTGTGTGGGTAAGGTAGAAATGCTAAATATACCGATTTAAAACATCTGTCCTGTTGCCTGTGAGTTGAAACCATCTATGGAGTGCAGTAAGTCACACTGCACTTTTCTCCCGATATACTTCCATTCATACGCATGTGAAGACTGCAGTTCTCTATGTTGCAGAGTTCAAGTTTGGTGATCTCTGAACTGTGAAATCGCATCAAGTGACTGCGTGAGACCAATCGAAAATCAAAACACGACCTCTGGACAGAAATTTCAAATATGGTGCAATCGGCGTTCTTTTTTTAAATGTCTAATCATCTTGTTTAATCCCACCTCTTTGCAGCGCCATACGACAGAATTTCGCAAGCTCAAGCTAGTGTGATCGCGACATAAGTTTTGAGTTGACAAATCCAACCTGGTTAAGTGGTTTCACGATGCTTGATGTTTAACCCAGAATTTGTGATTAACTGTGGATAGCTGAGAGGGTCAGTTCGATTAATGTCTCTACTGAAGATTAAGCAATGTTTAGGAAATATAATATGTTTTAAAAGCATTTTCAAGGCAGAAATAAACAGTTTTGAGGCTAAACAAAAAAATTCAAGAAGGCAACAAAGTATTTAGTCGCCTGTTTTTAATAATGTATGTCCACAAACAGCTCAAAAGGCATTCATACGTGAATGTTTGAATGCCATTTAAAAGCTATTAATGTTGATTGATAATTCACAACTGTTTGAATATTAGTACAAGTATAAATAATAATTCATATAATTAGGTGGCGCAGTGGTTAGCACTGTCCCCTCACAGTAAGAAGGTCGCTGGTTTGAGCCTCGGCTGAGTCAGTTGGCGTTTCTGTGTGGAGTTTGCATGTTCTCCCCGTGTTGACGTGGGTTTCTCAGTGATGGGTTGCAGCTGGAAGGGCATCCGCTGCGTAAAACATATGCTGGATAAGTTGGCGGTTCATTTCGCTGTGGCGACCCCTGACTAATAAAAGGACTAACCTGAAAAGAAAATGAATAATATAATAGGATAATTTTGACAAAAAAATTACTTTGGTGTGAAGGGCTTTTGGAGAAAATAAATAAATGTGGGGAGTGGAAATGACTATTGCATCAGATGCATTAGATATGTCAATTTATCTCTAATTTGATTGGTCCAGTTTTTTTCTAAATATTTTCTTTTGTGTTCATCAGAAGACAGAAACTCATAAAGATTTGAAACCACATAAGAGTTAAAAAAAAATCATGAGATAATTTAAATTTTTGGGTAAACTATCCCTTTAAATAAACCCATTCTTTTTCCCCAGAACAAAAATATGCATAGAAGTACATATATATGCTAATGTTGACCAAATAACTTCTGAACTAAGAAATGTAGCCGCATACTCTCTTGAGTAGACACTTGTTTTGAAGAATTACTTTGCAAATACAAAATTTCTTGTTTATATACAATGAATGTGTGTAGTGTGTAGCATCAGTCTCATCACTTTACTGCCATTCATAAATTCTGTCACGTGTCCTCGTGAGATAGTAAAGTGTCCATCGAATGCTTCAGAAGTAGGCCATCTGGGTACTTTTTGCCTAATCTTTTATGAGCACTATAAATTCAGACACTACTTTGGTCACATACTGGATTTAACTTACTATATAGTGGTTAAGCACGAGATTTCAGATGCAGCTTATGTGAAAGAGAATTAAATTAATAGCATTATATTTTAAACAACCTACACCAATTTGAACAATGAGTCCCATTACATGCTCTTATTAAATTATTAATCACTTTGTTTTGCTTACATTTAGACTTTAATGGGTAAATTAGAAATATCATTCATTCATTCATTCATTTTCTTTTCGGCTTAGTCCCTTTATTAATCTGGGGTCGCCACAGCCGAAATGAACCGCCAACTTATCCAGCATATGACTGTGGGGGAAACCGGAGCACCCGGAGGAAACCCACGCCAACACGGTGAGAACATGCAAACTCCACACTGAAATGCCAACTGACCCAGCCGAGGCTTGAACCAGTGACCTTCTTGCTGTAAAGCGATCGTGCTATCCACTGCGCCACCGTGAGGCCCACTAGAAATATCAAATGAGTAAAATAATTAAAATAATAAGGGTGGTGTGGCGGAAAAAGAAAATGAATAAATTAAAATGATATAAATATACATTTGACCACCCCTATAACGGTTCAAATCATTGTTAATGCATATTCATGCCAATCAGTCTATTCGAGAAAAAAAAGTCTGAAAGTGGCAGATCTAGAGCACCAATAGACATCATGTTCACAAGAGTTTGTTTTCTCGTAAAATAGGTGTTTGTATTTATATTTAACATTTTTGATGCATAATTTGTAGTTTAACCTACAGTAACATCTAAAATAGCTAATCAGAGAACACTAGGTTATTCATTCATTCATTTTCTTTTTGGCTTTGTCCCTTTATTAATCTGGAGTCGTCACAGCGGAATGAACCGCCAACTTATCCAGCATATGTTTTACACAGCGGATGCCCTTCCAGCTGCAACCTATCACTGGGAAACATCCACACACACTCATTGACACACACATACACTACGGACAATTTAGCCTACCCAATTCACCTATAGCGCATGTCTTTGGACTTGTGGGGGAAACCGGAGAACATGCAAACTCCACACAGAAATGCCAACTGACCCAGCCGAGGCTCGAACCAGCGACCTTCTTGCTGTGAGGTGATTGTGCTACCCACTGCGCCACCGTGCAGCCTACTGTAAGTCAGAATACACTAAATATTCCTCAAAACGCTAAAAACGTGAAAATACATTTTATTAATAAACTAGATGTAATTAAAAGTAAACACATAAATGACTGAACCATCTATTACACAAACTTACCGAAACAGCTGACCCACTGATCGTCAATGACTTACTGTATATAAAAACAACGCAGGGCCAAACAATTAATTCTATTACATAAAATGTCACATTTCACAATAACACCTTTTATTTTGTGCTTGCTTTAGGATTTGAATCTTATTTGTCTCCATATGAATGACCCAGCAGCATTATAGAGAGATTGCTATACATCAGTGCTTTGTGTTCATCACCCAAACAGAAAAAAAAAGCCTCAAGACAGTTTCTTTTAATGTAAAATACATTTATTTGATTAAAAAAGAACAATATTGAGCCCTTGATGGGACCAGTCTCCAGAAACAGAGCAGACCTGAACAAGTCAGCAGACATTTAAAAACAAAGCTGCCATTGTGGTTTCATTTCCGATTACAAAAGCCTTCACTAAAATGAATTAAAACCTTCAGAGAATTGAGCATTAAACAACCATGTTCAGGCCTGTTGATATAATACTTCATTACAAAAAATTAAAATATTAACAGCAACAATGCAGTTAGTCTTAATAAATACAGCTTAACTTCACTTTCGCCTAAATGATTTTAGCTAGTTGCTTTTAATTCCATAGCAGATTTGAGGATGAAAATAAAAAAGGGTTGGTTCGCCCAGAAATCAAATATGTCTTCATTTACTCTCCTGTCACCTGTTAAAAACATATTTGAGTTTCTGTTGAGCACAAAATGAGTTATTCTGACGAACGCTGGTTGATGGTACCTATAGACTTCCATAGTATTTTTTTTTCCTATTATGGAAGCCAATGGTACCATCAGCATTTTTCAAAGTATCTTCTTTTCATGTTCAACAGAAAAAGGAAACTCATAAAGTTTTAAAACCACATGACGGAGAATATATTCATTCATTCATTCATTTTCAGGTTAGTCCTTTTATTAATCTGGGGTCGCCACAGCGGAATGAACCGCCAACTTATCCAGCATATGTTTTACGCAGTGGATGCCCTTCCAGCTGCAACCCATCTCTGGGAAACATCCATACACACCCATTCACACTCATACACTACGGACAATTTAGTCTACCCAAACGGAGAATATATTGCAAAGTAAATTTAATTTCTGGGTGATCTATCCCTTTAAGACAAGATAACTGAAACCACTGGTGTGCTTCACCAACACCTTCATCTT
This sequence comes from Danio choprae, assembly GCA_903798125.1. NCBI lineage: Eukaryota > Metazoa > Chordata > Actinopteri > Cypriniformes > Danionidae > Danio > Danio choprae. The sequence goes on along the minus strand of CAIGQW010055694.1, from coordinate 12,348,410 downwards.
ACGGTTATTATTTGCATGAATATGACAGAAATCCCAAGTGCCCTAATCAAACACAATGCCTAAAAAAACTACAGATCTGTACTCATGTTAATAGTGATTTCATATTAAATGCTGCAAACAAATAAAAACATGCAATATAATTAATTAGTCAACACTAAAAGACTATTTTACACGAAAGCAAAAACTATACACGAGAACACGTCGTGCCACTAATATCGACAATTTGTTCAGCTTCAAGTATGATATAGTGCTCTGCAAACTGGCAGCACGATATTTCATATTTTGTTGGTTTTAATGACGTCTTCCCAGGCACAAATAATGACACGGAAATAACACAATAACATGTTACTTAATACAAACTGCCAACTTCACACCATTCACGTCAAGCCCATAGTGGTTCCATGTTATAAATATGTCCTATTATATTTGCCACTCCTGTCTTATTCTTTACCTCTCTAAATCACAGCACTTTTTTAAATGAGCATGTAGAACTAAATCATACACAAGATTATTAAAAAAAACATGTGACACTATTAATAAAATCTAATTATGTTTCCAGTATGTAGTGATTAATATTACAAGTTGCTCTAACTTTGGCAAGAACACTACCAGTCAAAAGAGTTTTGTTTTTAAGGTTATTAAAAGAAGTCTCTTCTGCTCATCTGCATTGATTTAAGCAAAAATACAGCGAAATCTGTTAAAAATATATAATAATAATAATAATAATAATAATAATAATAATAATAATAATAAT
>CAIGQW010055694.1:12334671-12344693 GCA_903798125.1 Danio choprae | reverse complement strand
GAGCACCCGGAGGAAACCCACGCGAACACGGAGAGAACATGCAAACTCCTCGCAGAAATGCCTACTGACCCAGCCGGGGCTCAAACCAGAGACCTTCTTGCTGTGAGGCGACAGCGCTACCCACTTCGCCACCGTGTCGCCCTGAATTTTTATCATATCATTTAAAAAAATTTTATAGTGTAGCCTACATTTATGATATCATTGCTATTTGATTTTATTGCAAATATTTCAGATTCTTCGTCATTCAAGCTTTTTTTTTTTTTTGCTGAAAAACACAGTCAGCTTCCACCTACGTCACACACGTGAGTGAACTGCTAATTTAGCTTCCCGTGATTCACTGCAGCACAGCCACATACAGACAGCCTATATATATCCCAGCCCTGCACCACAGCCGCTCCAAGCCATTTATGAATGGCCTTTTCCCCCCTTCACCTTGTATAGCGGGTGCAAGTTTATACTGGATGTGAGAGAGACATTTTTTTTTTTGCACTGAAGTGCTTTAATGCTTAGTACTTGAGGATACAATAAATAATAAAAAAGACACCCCAAAGGAAAAATATACGCTCAGCACTAACGTTGTGAAATAGATCACTTTTACAAAACCATATAGTGAACAGGGTTTCAGTTTGTCAGATAAGGTTAGATATGTTAACTATACACAAGCAGAGCCTTAAACTCTGAAATACAGGGCATTTTCTGAAGCTAAAAGAGGTGTCTGACTGAAGGATTTAACAGATCTTGGTTTGTAGAGCTCAGAAAAGACTGTATGTATGAATGAGGGGTCTTTTCTTGTTATTAAAAAAAAAGAGCACAGAAAGAGGTAAAAAAAAAAACCTAGTGAAAGAAAATGGTTATTCTATGAATCAATAAGAGCAAGTGCTCTTAATCATTCATTCATTTTCTTTTTGGCTTAGTCCCTTTATTAATCTTGGGTCGCCACAGCGGAATGAACCGCCAACTTATCCAGCATATGTTTTACACAGCGGATGCACTTCCAGCCGCAACCCATCACTGGGAAACATCCATACACACTCATTCACACACATACACTACGGACAATTCTGCTTACCCAATTCACCTATAGCGCATGTCTTTGGACTTGTGGGGGAAACCGGAGCACCCGGAGGAAACCCACGCGAACACGGAGAGAACATGCAAACTCCACACAGAAATGTCAACTGACCCAGCCGAGGCTTGAACCAGCGACCTTCTTGCTGTGAGGCGATTGTGCTACCCAGTGCGTCACCGCGTCGCCTTGCTCTTAATCATTTAATCATAATTCACAATTTTTAAAAAACGTTTTTTTCTTTCTTTTTGCAGTGGTGCCAATTACCAGTGCTGTGTTCTCCAAAAGCAGTCCCCCAAAGAACCGCAAAGTGAATGTGAAGCGTTCTTACAAATAAAAAATCTATAGAGCCTATTTACTCTATAAAGAACTTTTCATAGAATGCAAGAATGTTATAAACCTACAGTTTACACATCTTAACTCGCTAAGAAAATTCTTCTTAATCAAGATTTAAGCTTTTTTTGCTCACGATGTATCTGGTGTTATCATTATCATCCTAACCTGACCTGAGGTGGCGCCATTGAGCTAAGATTCAAAACCCTTGTGGCATTAGGCTATAAACAAGCACCAGAGTGATTATATTAGTTGTATGCGTCTCTTTGAAAAATTAAGAGACCACTTCAAAGTTATTTTTGCTTCTCTAAATAAAATGTTCAGTTTTTGTTTTTATAATTTAATTTATAAACCGCTGATGATGTGTTTTCAAAATTTCAAGTAACATTTACATCGCTCAATTGTAACAATAGGTCAATAAATGATTACATATATATTATATATACATTTTCCACCTAGTATTGAAGGTCTGAAATTTTGGAGTATCTAGCCTATAAAATAAATAAAATAATTCATAAAATAAAACCCAAACTAATACTTTACTTAAAACATACTTAAAATGGCTAATAAGGGCAGACATACGGATATATATCTTAATATAAATTAATAATTTACGCCCCAAAATAAAATGATCATTATCTCGTCAGAAACCCATTCATTTTTCTATTAATTAGAACACAAAACGCGTAAAAAATGGCAAAATGTCAAAGCTTCATTAAAATTAAACGTTGAAGACAAATATCAAACAAGACTTTAAATAAAAACAAACATCAAATTTCATTCAGCTCTTTGCATAGCTTTTGCATCGCTTTCACACATACAGACTGCTTAAGCTTTTAATGGAGTCATCCTCTTTAGAGCTTGACAGTTCCTGGTCATAAAACATTGCCAGAAGTTCTGCTAAACATTTGTTGTTGTTGTTGTTGTTGTTGTTGTTGTTGTAGATGACAAAAAGTCAGCAACATGTATCGAAGCATTAAAAAGCAGTTTTCATTATTGAGTGGACTGTCCCTTTAAGAAAGGTGTGGCATTTGAGCAATGCATAGTTTAGGCGGGAAATGGCGAAAGAATTAAGGGTTTCTCTATTAGCTTAGCTTTAAGCCAAAGAAAGAAAAAATCATTACATCTCACAACCAGAAATATTCAGCCAACATGATCATGAAAAAAAAGAGCCTTGGGTTTACCAACAGGATGTCAACATCAGCACAATGTGGGCAGGTACAGGATGACGCTCGTCTAGTAAAAGCTTTACAATCACAAGCATGAAAAATCCTTTCACGGTTACTCTTAAGGTCAGGGAAGGTAGGCCTACTGTGAAGCAAATGAAGGGTGGGTTTTAATAAAGACGGAGAATGTCGGTCATGTAGTAGAAGGTCTATGTAGACGTTCATCCCCTCCGGCTGTACACTAACGATAGCTGTCTGTCTTTGTGAAGAGTGTAAAGTGGTAGGCTGGTCTCATTAAAGTGGAGTGTATCGTGGTCTCGGTCCACACATGTTGTTCATTTTCTCTGCAGCTGCCTTCCTGTGCTCTGCTGAGGGGAGGAACCAGAGGAGGAGAACCGTGAGACCAAAAACTCAAAACACCATGCCCACAAATCTGCGATTTGAACCAGGAAATGTGTTGAGCAGATGATTCGGATTCCATGAATACATTCAAGGGATACTTTGTCATCCAATATGTATGTGGGTTTTTTTTCTCACAGTAGAATTTTAGCCGAAACTGTCCAGTGACACAATAGTTTTTCTTCATAGTAGAGTAAGTAATAACTTAATATTTTTTTATTTTATATTTAATATTTGAAGTGACTTGAGGGTGAGTAAATGACTAAATAGTTTTATTTGACGAATTATTCCTTTTGGTAGGTTCAATAATTAAAATGATTAAATTATTTAATCTAAGATTTTAAAGTTGGCTAGAAAGGAAAATTCTCTCTATATGTTTGTTACAGTTATAGTTCACCCCAAAAAAATTTGTTTTTCATCATGACTTGTTTCAAACCATTTTGAATTTTTTTTCCTGTGGAGCACAAAAGAAGATACATTGAAGAATGTTGGAACCCACAGTTACTATTGATTTTGTCCCTTTATTCATCAGGGGTAAATACAGCGGAATGAACCGCCAACTTATCCAGCATATGTTTTACACAACAGATGCCCTTCCAGCTGCAACCCAGTACTGGGAAACACCAATACACTCTCACATTCACACACATACACTACGGCCAATTTAGTTAAATTCAATTTACCTATACCGCATGTCTTTGGACTGTGGGGGAAACCAGAGCACCCGGAGGAAAGCCACATCAACACAGGTAGTACATGCAAACTCCACACAGAAACGGCAAATGACCCAGCCTGGACTCGAACCAGCGACCTTCTTGCTGTGAGGTGACAGTGCTAACCACTGAGCCAATGTTTCGCCGTTACTATTAATATAGTATATAATATTTATACTTACACGTTCAACATTCTTCGAAATATCTCCATTTTCATTTTTGGGTGAGCAATCCCTTTACATAAATCCATGTCATAACTCTCAGTTTATCAAACAGAAAACTTTGAATGCATGTTTAATGCAATCATTTACACAACAACAGCAATGAACCTAACCTGTCATTGGTCATAATATAATGTGTTATTTATGGTTTTCTTAGACTGTGTAAAACGAATGTGTTTTACCTTGCAAGCTTGCAGTCATCTACATCCATTTTATAGTTTGAAGTGTAATAGAAGGACGGCATGGTGGCTCAGTGGTTAGCATTGTCGCCTTATAGCAAAAAGGTCGCTGGTTCGAGTCCCAGCTGGGCCAGTTGGCGTTTCTGTATGGAGTTTGCATGTTCTTCCCATGTTCGCGTGGGTTTCCTCCGGGTGCTCCGGTTTCCCCCACAGTCCAAAGACATGCTGTGTAAGTAAAGTGGATGAACTTAACGGGCCGTAGTGTATGAGTGTGTGAATGAATGTATGGATGTTTTTCCAGTACTGGGTTGCAGCTGAAATGGCATCCACTGTGTAAAACGTATGCTGGAATAGTTAGTGGTTCATTCTACTGTGGCAAACTCTGATAAAATCAGAGAGGAAAAAGAAAAGCCAAATGAAAATGAAAAAGTCTAATAGAAACAAGTCCCTGGCCTACCTTTCTTTTTTCATTTTTTAAATTTATTTTGATGCTAGTATGTACATCATAAAATGAAAGAAATATCTCATGCTACTAGCATTTCATTGCGACTTTGTAAAATTTTGAACTAATTTTGAGGCTCATGTTGATTTGCTATAATCCATAATGCTGCAAATGTGGCATTTAACACAGAGAAGCAGTGTTTTGCTGTTTATGTCACTAGTGACTCTGAATCGTGGGAAATTGAGGACATAAATTCCTGTAGATATGAGGAAAAATGAAAGCCTTTGACTAGACAGAGGCCCACGACACAGATAATACACGAGGAAGAACATACTGAAAATTGCATGTTGGTTACACATAGGGAAAATGTCTGTGCTCGGTCCCTTCAGGGCTTGTAGAACAAAGGATCTACTGTAGAAGTTCACTGAAGCCAAGGGCAAACGTGCAATCAGCTTCACGGGTGATTTACTTAGCCTTTACAGTAACTCTGTACCTGTAATCATCAAAGGCAGAAATGCACAACCACACAACTATTAAAGGAATATTCAGGGTTCAATATTCAATGAGCAAGCATAGTGTTTATAACTACAAAAATAATAATAATAATAAAAAACTTTCTTAAAAAAATAGAAATAGTTAAATAATACACTTAATATAAGTGAATGAGGCTGATTCATATTGTTTCAATAATACAGCCACATAGTGTACATTATTTTATCATAAAGAAAACGCTTACATACACATTTACATACATAGTTATTTACAGTTTTTATATTTAATTTTATTCCAAACATCCTCGTCCTTACAACATAAAGTGTACAACTAAAATAAGCGTAAAATGTATGATTTAAGCAGCTTTACATAGTTTAAATAGTTTTAGTTATGGTTTTAGTTTAAATAATGCACTTTTGCAAGTGCTTCTCTAAAAACAATTACATTTCTGTTATTAAATCCTTCAAAAATGGACCAGGGTAAGTATTGTAACTAAACCATAACTAATCTTAAAAACATTTTTGTTAGATTAACAAAGATTAAATAGAAATAGTATATGAGAAACCTACAGTAAAACAAATAAGAGAAATATTAAATATAATTAAGTATGAAAAAATACAAATAGTTTAACTTATAATAGTATAAATAATTTCATGAACAATTTGTAAAAACAAACAAACAAACAAAACAACAACAACAATTCAAAATAGAAATGCTATTTTGCAGAAAACAACAATTAATCCAAATTAAAAAATGTTTTTATATGTTTATATTTTAGGCAGATGTAGATAGATAGATAGATAGATAGATAGATAGATAGATAGATAGATAGATAGATAGATAGATAGATAGAAAGAAGGAAAACACTAGACTGCTCTTGTATTGAATCTGGTATATTCCTTAAAATAATGTATCTGGATCATGTATCAACATCCATAACAACCGAGGACAGAACTGCAACAACTGTGATTACTTAAGTACAACATAAACACCTTGCGTGGCTTTGTAAGTGTGGCTAACCATTTTAATAAATAAACATGTCACTTCTGTACATCTGATCAATCAGGCTAAAGTCAAATCGCAGACATCTGTACCACAGCTGCACAGGACAAAGAGAGAGAAAAAAGTGGGTTGTTTGAGGCCCCGTTAAAGTTTATATAGGCTGAGACATGAAAACCTTTAAGCGTTTGTCTTGGAAACTGACGGTGGAGTTTTTATTTTGCTATGTATCCTGCGGGATGATAATGACGGCCATACCTCCCAAGCCTAGAGGTTTTCAGAGCACTTAAGAACCATTGTTAGCAAATTAATTGGAGTCAGCATGTTAAAAGGTAGCAGATAAGCCATGTTGACTTATCATTGTGTGCAGAAACTCTTCATATATTGTGTGTGTGTGTGTGTGAATGTGTGTGTGTGTGCTCGTTCGCGTGCGCGTGCGTACGTGTGTGTGCAAACACTAAGGAGCCCCTAATCATTTCCCCTAAGCTTGGTGGAAAACGCTGACTTGACTTTCACTTTTAATGTCATTTTTTCATAAAAGCCACAGTCTCTAGCAGGCTTCCAAGTCGGCCACTGCTGAAAACAGACACTGCAGTCATGGAACAAATGATTGAGATGAGAAAGGAAAGATTCAATGCCACCCAGCAAAGCTTTGCGTTTTTTAATCCCGTGTCAGTATACTGATTAACAATTTTGCTTCAATCTTGCAATTCTGATTGAATTAAATGTTGATTTATTTGTGAATACTTTGAGAATATAAAATTATCTCTTTCTTTAAATCTTAGTGAGGGTGGAACCATTTAAATACTGTGAGGAATGAGGCAGACTAAGGGATGAAAGTACCATTTGTTCAATGGATTTGAGGTGTAGTTTAACAACATTGCATTAGTTTAGCTTACAATGCACCTTTCAAAGGAAACTTTCGGTGGACATAAAACAGTTATGAAAGTTTTGAGCTCTGAAAAAGAGATGATCCAATACTTTAATACAGTACATTCCATTGTAAAGAATGCAGTTCATCCCTCCGACTAATATCTAATAAAAGGTTTAAAAATTTTAAAATAGAAGGAAAATCACACATATACATTTACATTTGTGATCCTGGACAATTGATCATTTTGACCCATATAATGTATTTTTGCCTATTGCCAAAAATACATTGTATGGGTCAAACTATTGATTTTGTTTTTCATGCCAAAAATCATTAGAATATTAAGTAAACATTATGTTTCATGAAAGTTTACTACATTTTCTACTGTAAATATATCAAAACTCAATTTTTAATAAGTAGCTTGACTTTATTTAGACAAATCTAAAGGCAGTTTTCTCAGCATTTACATTTTCTTTGGCTGTTCACTTTACGTTATATTTTTAGATTCCTCAGATTTCAGATTTTCAAAAAGCTCAACCAAAATAATGTCATATTCTCTCATATTGTCATATTGAAATTGTATAACTGATTTAGTGTTCCAGAGAAACATTTAATCATTTGGCAGACTTGTTTATTCAAAGTGTTTTAACATTTTTACATTAAATCCAGCTGTATCTGAGTTATAAATTCACTCAAACAAATAACTTAGAAACTTGTATAAATTTGTTGATTTAGATTTTTGTGCTGAAGCTAAAAACAATCTCAACATCCTTTACTAGTGACTATCCTGAGCTACAGTATGTTGTCAAACGCAGCAGCTACTGCACAGACAACCTAACAATTACTTCCATTTCAGTGTGCGTCATTGTGTCTCCTACAGTATTTAAACAGAAGCAGCGTGAACTCGCGGAAAGGAATGTTCCTCAACAACATGACGCAGTCAGACACCCATAACTCTGCTCGGGAAACAGATCTTTCTGTGAAATCCAGAGGGTAGAGCATTTTATAAATGTATGAATGCCTGATGCAGATATTTTGCTCACGAAGTCCAGCTAATACAACAGCTGGTAAATAAATCAATGAATGATGAGAAAAACATGCAAATGACCTAACCTGACCTTAACTAGCAGCTTTGAGCAAGAGAGAAAACCTCAAAGTAAACAAGGGATATGAGGGGGAATGTTTTAGTGTGTACGTTTGACATGGCCTGCGGTTTCAAATGTCGGCCCAAAGGTAACAAACCATTTCGCAGTGCTAAAACCACCTCACACTTCAACATCTGAGAGAATACAGATAGAAAGGAAGAAGAAAAAAAAAAAGAGTGGAATAATGATGCCTGGTATTGAATCAACCCATGCACATCTTTCATTATATATGTCCTTTAGTATCAGGGTGACAGGGAAGAGGTTAAACAGAACCTTTCTGTGAAAAAGTCGTGAAGCTGTGAAGGTTAACAGTCTTGGATAAACAACATCACCATCTCTCTGCGAGTGCGCGGCTCTCTTAAAGCTATAAAGAATGATCTAATTAAGATCAATGCATTCTCACAGACTCATTTCCGCCGAAGCACTCATGTTTATCCTATCAGGGACAAGCGTTTGTTTTCAAATACGGTCATAAATTAAACGCAGCACCATTCTTGCTCAATAAAGTTAAAATTAAGCAGCTGAAATGTGCCTGCTGGGGCCCATGGAACTGATTTCCTAACAGGCCTCTTGTAACATTGGATAGTTCACATAAAGACATAACAAAAAAGCTTTTTCACACATTCAGCCACACAGCATATTTGTCAGCGGCATCTTGGGTAATCTGTAGCTAAGATCTGTAATCTTGGGTATGTGTTGCCAATCGCTGCAAGGATCATTTAAAAGTTAAGCAAACGTGAAGACCTCTGCCACACATCATTGGCTCATCTTTGAAAAATCATTTATGTCATGCATAATACTGGTCAAATACTGCTTTGCCCTTTGGGGGTTTTCCCCCCACAGTTTTCCAGTTTTCCCAAGAATAATATTCATTAATCATATGTTTTACCATACAATAGACAACAGAGAAAAAAATATATATCTATTTTTTTCTGTCATCAAATCTATCATCATTTACTCACCATCCTTATGCTGTTCGAAACCCGAATGACATTCTGTCATAGAGCATAAAATAAAAGAAGATATTTTGAATAATGCTGGGCCTCATTTACTTATGTATATTGCTGTATAAACACGTTTATTTGTTTATTTTTTGATTTGTTCCAAAAGAAAGTAATTCTTTATTTCTTATTCCAGAAAAACTATTTGGAAAAACATGATGGTGAGTATATGTTTAATTTACAAAATAAATGAATTTTAATAATTTTAAAAACAATATATATATATAAATACTTTAATTAACAATTCACCCAAAAATGAGAATGCATTTTTCATTTTTGGGTGAATTATTTTGTCTGCTTTTTAAACCATAACAATCAATATCTGAAAATCACTTTTTTGGAAATCAATTCATAGTCAGAATTTGAGCGGGAATCAAAATACTTTGGTGAATCATTTTACCCAGAGCACCCCAACTACTGCAATTTAAGATGCCATTTATGTCTTAATAGTGATATGTTTTGCCAGTTAACTTTAGGATGCATTCACTGCCACGACAGATTAGGAAAACAAGAGCAAGAAGGATCTTAATACATGTTTATTACAACCAAAAAATTAAACATAACAGCAGAGAATAGCATGCCAGAGTCAAATAACAAGGCAATTAACTGAAAAAAATGAGAGCAATATATACATAACATTTAAAAAAAGAAGTAGAACAGGAAAAATATATGAACAAATTGGTTACCATTGTACCACATAAAAAAGCTGAAACAAAAGAAAACAGGAACAAAACTTAGGAAAACCCGGAAATGTGAACAGAAAGCAGAACTGAACATAATCTTTACAGTCATAAGACACAATGAAACATGCATCGTATTGTAATGTTAAGTTAAACAGATTATTGGAGAAAAATGTAGAAGGGATATTGTTTCTAGTGATTGGATGGAGAATATGAGATTGCAGACGACTAAGAAAGGGACTGATTTTAAGTGGACTAAATGATAAGAAAAGTCAAAGAGAGAGAGAGAGAGAGAGAGAGAGAGAGAGAGAGAGA
>CAIGQW010055694.1:12318691-12333020 GCA_903798125.1 Danio choprae | reverse complement strand
AAAAAAAAAAAACTTATACATTTTATATTTCTGGATGTTTTAATAAACCAAACTTGGGGTGAAATGAAGCTAATATACCTTTAAACTTGCCCACGAAGTACAAAAGTATACATGGAAAATGTTTCACACTGATTTAGACTAATAACTTGTCTCTTTGATTATTTAACAGAGCTGACGCACGAGTAATTCACAAAGTGTCAACCCTGAACCAGGCAACTAAACAAAAAAAAAAAACTGAGGATAATAACAAAAACAACAACAAACTACTACAAAAAAACTGTTCATGTGAGGGGATTCAAGAGTTCACACTTAGATATTGCTTGATAATAATAGCAGTTTTGGCATGCTGTCCCGGGAGAGAACCCTGAGCTCGGAGATAATTGAGCCCAGGACTCCCGCCTGGTCAATAAGCATATAAGGGGGGTACGAGATTAGGTAGTTCTCGAAAGCTCCCCCTGGTAAATGAGGGGAAAAAAAGAGGGGGGGGGGGGGGGGGTTTCTTTAGGAAATGAAGATAAGAGTAGTTTTTGACAGGCTACTTATGGGGAGTTTGTATTAATCTGATTGGCTTGCTAATGATTACAGATGAGAGACCGGCTGCGGTCAATCATGTCACGTGCTCCTCCGAAATTAGTTTGTGAAACTTCACTTAAAGTATATGAGCAATATATGAGCAATTTCCAAATGAGTACAAAGACAGTTTTATAGCTCATAGCTTTAAGTGAACAGACACTGGACAAAGGTTTCATTCATTTTAAATGTTTTAAACTGAGCAGTACTAGTTTTAGTTATTGTTATAATTATCATTATGGCACTCTTTTTCTTTTGAATTCTATTTTTTGTTCAGTCCAATTCAATTTGTAAAAACTAATAGGTTAACTTAAAACCTTCATGTTGTCCGAACACAAATTGATTGTGTGGAACTCAGCATTTTTACAGTGTGCTTAATAATTTTTTAAGTTTAGCTTTTAATTTAAGTCACCTAATTGTTTTAAACGCAATAGTTTTACTCAGTTTCTTTAAGTAGAATCAACTAATCTCTTCATTTAAAGTGTATAAGAATGATGCAACAAAAAACTTGTACATGACCATTGGTTTTTTTATAATCATTAAAAAGCTGTCACTCATCTTATGAGAACTCATTCAACACAATCTCAGAGTTCTCTACACAATTATAATTTTCTTCACAATTAATATTTACATAAGTCTGTGCGTGGATTCCAAACAACGTGAACATCTTTGACTGGCCATTGCATCCAGAAAATCGGCAAACACAAATATGCATTAGCATTTGCAAAATCGTAGAGTTTTAGACATCTTTAGGGACATCTGCTTAACAAGTAGTTTCACTTTTAATGAAACTTACACCACTGAATTACAAGCATTATATAAAAGGGTGACAGTAAGTGAGAGGGAGCTGTTTCTAAGCTGTTTTCTTTTGTTTCCATTATTGCTTCAGCAAAACTATGATAAATTATTATTTTTTAAATCTTATCATAAAATTGAAGATAGTATCAGATTACTGGAGTATTTTCAGCAACATAATGTTGTGAAATGAGAGAGAAAAGATGAAACAGTCCACTAAAGATGTTTCCATCGACTTGAGGCTTTGTAATCTTTCTTTGTTTTTAAGAAACTGCAGAAAAATGGTGGAATCCAGGGACATTGTTGTGTCACAGACACAGTGGTTTGGAAAATGTGTGAATCATAAAAGCGCAGCCTGAGTCTTTGAGTCTGGGACGTCATGTGTTTGCATGTTTTGGGGGACTGAGACAATGAATTGCACATGTTGCTGTGGATTTTGGAAGCCAAGTGTGCACTTGTTGAAGAACTTCTTAGCTGAAGTCTTACCAGAGACCCACACCAGCTTCAAGCACAAGAACAACACAGTGTTTAGCAATAAACAGTCACATTCCGTACTAATATAAGAAAGGAGAAAGAAACGATGGGGTTCACTTTTTGGCAAGAAGGAAGTTGCTGGTTGTTGTATGGGTGTGTCTATTGTCATGCCTTAAGGGGCTGTTTTACTGTCAGATTCAGTAATTAACTACATTTCATGGTAATTTGGAGAATCACAGGAAGGGTGTCTAAAAAAACCCTACATTATTTTACTGCCGATAACCCAATATGTAAAATCTCAATTATTTTGTCTTCTAAAGTTGTAAATTGTGACCCTGGACCACAAAACCAAAATTCAAATACTATCTGAACGATACTCAATTTGGTCAGTGAGTCAGTTAAGAGTCAGTTAACTGTTTCAAACGTTGTTATTTTTTTTATGTTCAGAAATTTCATACGAAACATACAAAGCAAATGTAAAAAAAAATAATAATAATAAGATTCAGTCTTCAGTCTAGATACAAAAATTGACGGGAATACATTAACTATTAATCTATGGGAGAATCATTGTGGCTTAGTCACATGGTCAGCTTAATGTGAATAAAACACATACGCACGCACACACACACACACACACACACACAAAGCGTCCAGAGCTTAAGCTCGGCCAAAGGGAGAGGCACTTCCTGATCCAAACGTTGACAGCATAGATTCTAATAAAACAGCCCATCTGCAAACAAAACCCTCCACCTATTCTCTGGAAAGCCCTGCAAGCAGCACATTTCTGAGTTGCATCAGTTCTGCTAAATCAATCAGCAACACAAAACAAAAGAGAGCGAGAGAGAAAAACCTCCAGTTGGTCAATAAGAGACTGGAAAAATCCCTCCATTTTTGCAGCATAGGAAAACTAATACATGGAAAAAAAAAGCCATCACATTATTCGAATCATCCAACACAGACTCTCAACAAGTGAGTTTGTGCGAAACGGACCATCTGTGGATGATGTATGACTAGGTACAGAAACTGTGTAGGATGATAAATATGCTTCATATAACGGTGGATATGAGTTTACATGGAAGCCGGACAATACATTATACTGTGTTTTAAAAGGCTTGTTCATATATCCTTTCCTAGAGCGGTTTGGCTTTATAGGTCACTCTGAATTATGGCACTCGCTGAGGCTGTGTTTGTGTTGTAATAGCAGAGCAGACAGGCGTCCGGAAATCCAGTCCAGTGAAAACGACTGCACCTCATGAACACACTTCACACTCCCCACCCCAAAAACTGTCCCACAAGCAACATGCTGGAATGTGCCACCGTATAAAACACTGCAACCTTCTCTCTCTCTCTTGAACAAATGAACTGAATGAGATAAAATGACACATATGCATAATTGATCAGCAATGCAAAACATGTTGCAGCCCACATACATTTTTCATCTACAATATTTTTAACTGTAACAATGGAACATATTGTGTTTATTGTTTTACAAATGTTTTCATAATTTAGATTTGACCTTATTTAAATATTTAGTTTTTAATACATTACTGCACACATATAATTTGTTTTTAATATATATTTATTTAGTATGATCTTATTTTAAATCCCTAATCCCACCCAATACCTACTGTCTTACTAACTATTATTAAGCAGCTAATTAGTAGTTTATTGAGCTAAAAGTCTTATTTAATGGTTTGTTAATAGCGTGGATGTACATTAAAATAAAGTGTGACCAAGTATTCTAAAATACTAAATACGTAATTAAATATGGTAGAATTTGAAAACATATATGTAACACTTTAGCCTTCATTGTAATACTTTCACCAGGGGGCGATATGGAAAACAAAGTCGGTGGTACTTCACTCTAAACTATTTAAAAATCCACATCCACCAGAGATGAGAGCAAATATTAAAGACTTAAGTAGAGATCTAGTATTTCTTTTCTTTTCTCGTGAAACATTTTTCCATTGCAAAAGCGCACGTCAAACTACATTCTCCCACTTGCTTCAAAATAGTGCTGAAAACATTCTAAGTAAACAAAACATCTTAAGTAAAGTCTACTAACAAGTATAAGCCGGTGATTCATCAGTGAAGCATCACCGCCAACGCCCCTTTCCTCCCAACTCTTTTCTCTTCAGTTTTTAAAGCCTGTAAACTCTCCAACACATACATAAAGCCTTTTAGGCGGCAATAAATCAACCTTCTGTTTACTCCAGCCAGTATTTTCAAGACTTCAAAGATCCTGTGATCCTCTCTAAGAGTTTTATCGCTCACCAAAAAAACATTTGCTTGCAGAGAAAAAGTTACTTGTGACTTTCACTCACCGCTGCTGAGAAGCCTGAAGTGTCAAATATTCTATAGTTTGCAAAGGGGGCAGCCAGACGTGGAGACAAAGTGATGCAAGCGTAAGCGTGACTGCAGGGTAAATGTAGTAGTGAGTAGAAATGAGGGGGAAAAAAGTGTGTGCTCCTCCTCTCCAAAATCCTGAACTGCCCAGAACTTCAGTTGGGTGTGGTCTGGAACTCAATACACGTTGTGCTGAGGAAGGGAGGAGGGGAGACGCTTTTAGGTGTTGACATTATGTATAGAATTCTTTGTGGATGGCTTCTTTTTGATTCTGAACAGGCTTTAAGACTCCCAAAATCTTTAGGAACATCACACGACTCAAAATGACCCTCTATGCTATTTTTCCTCTCATTCTCTCACGCTCTCAGATGAGAGTGTGACAGATTTGGCTGGTGGTTTGCGTACGTCTATATGTGGTTCTTTGTGGTGTTGAAGAAGACCAAGAGTGCAGAGGGAAAGTCTTAGCTTGTTCCTGGCGGGAACTGAGAATGAGGCCAGCGAGAGGAGATTTACTCACAGAGGAAACTGTTAAATCCAACGGCTTCGCCTCCAAATTCAGCCACTGAACGCTCAGCTATCTTTCCCCTGTTCTTCTGCTTGTATGGAAGTTCAGATGGCTATGATGCAAATGTAATACCTATAGTTAATATGCAGAAAGACAATGTGTCATCGTGTATATTTGTAGTTCCACTGTGTATATTTATTGTGCAACATGACTATATTGATATAAAGCAGCCATCTGCGGCCATCTGCAAATATTTGTGTCTGTTCATTTCCTGTGTGCTCCTCCCTTTTGCGTTACATCCACGCGATTCTGGCTCCCTGGGTTTCCTAAGCGTGTGTGTGTGTGTGAGAAAGCTAAGCTACTGGGTTGATTGAGTCTGATCCAGAGTAAGACTGGATTGACTGGCTGTCTTTCTAATAGGACAACAGAGATTTAAAGGAACATTCCACGTTTTTTTGGAAATAAATAATTTTTTTGTATTTTTACATTGTACATTACCTTTCCTAGAGCTACAAATTAGAGTTTTAACTTTTTGTAATCCTTTCAGCCGATCTCTGAGTCTGGCTTTGCATAAGTCATTGAATTGGATTAGACGATTAGAAAATTCAAGAGAGTTTTGATAATTTTCCTATAAAAAGCTTGACTCTTTTGTAGTTATATTGTGTACTAAAACTGAAAGTAAATGAAAATGGCTAGGAACTATACTCTCATTCCAGCGTAATAATCAAGGAATTTTGCTGCCAAACCATTGCTACAACAGGCACAATGATATTATGCAATATTATTATTTATTATAACCCACTGGTCACCTACTCAGACCTGTGCCTAGACTGCAGCTCTGCACAAGAAATTTGGTCAGAGGAGAAATGGTCGTACCCAACTGAGTCTGGTTTTTCTTGAGGTTTTTTTCCTTCACTTTTGTCAATTGGTGAAGTATGTTCCTCACCACTGACTTGCTTGGTTTGGGACTGCGCATGAACTAAACTGAACTTCATCTCTGAAAACTGGACTGAAGCAGTTACAGTTTATTAGAACTTCTATGTTAAGCTGCTTTGATACAATCTACATTGTAAAAGCGCTCTAAAAATAAAGATGAATTTAACATCATTGCGCCTGCTGCAGCCATGGTATAATAAACGAAATACAGTTTAACATTTAACATTCCCTAAAAGAAATGCTCCTTTAAACATCTGTAGTTGCTTTCTGTAAACAGAAGTATGAAAGTATTTTGTATGTGATTTCAAATGCAAGAAAACATGTCAACTACATTTTAAATTATTTATAGAAAATGTTTGACGTTGACTACCTAATTATCCCTGATTAGCATGAAAATGAATTACCAGCACAACTAGAGGCTACAAACTGAAAGGGATTCAAAGGTTTTCAGAATTTAAACATTTAAAAAGTAGTATTTATTATATAAAATAAAAAATTCTAATCCTGCCCTACAGGCCTGTTCACACCAAGAGCAATAAATATATTAGCGTTGACACAAATGCTTTATAATATTTATATTTTCCTGCCGCTTTAAATACTCACACTTTTGGTCCCGCTTTACAATAAGCTAACATTAATTAATGTGTTTACTAAGATGAACAATTTATAAACAGTGTTTACATACTTTACAGTTTCAACAACATTTTCAACCTTCAAAACAAATGATGTTTAAGTACTTATTTAAAATGAGCGTAAACAACAAAATTCTTGAGAACTTTAATTAATGGTTTTATGTTCAATCCACTTAAATTTGTAAAATTAATTCCTTCATGTTGTCCCAACGCCAATTAACTGTGTGGAACCCAGCATTTTTTACAGTGTAATGCATTATTAAAATCCAAATTCTCCTTTCTCAAAATTAGTTAATGCACTTTAAGTTAACATGAACTGACAACTTTAATAATGTACAACTTTATTATTATTAAGTATTATGAACATATTGTCAGGTGTCTGTTCTGTGTTCCATGTCATGTGATTCCTTTGTTCTGTTTCCCGCCCTTTCCAATGTTCATTAGTTTCACCTGTGTTCATCCCCTGTGTCTTATCAGTTTAATCATGTCCCCCGTGTATTTATACCCCTCTGTTTGGTTGGTATTGTATTGTCTACACGTTGTTGTATTGTCTGATCGTCTTTCCGTGCTGTCTTTACCCCATGCCCTTCCAGAGTCTCCCGTGTTTAGTGCCCTTGTATTGAGTGAGTGTTTGTAAATAAATTCGTGTTTTGTTAAATCCCGTGTTCCTGTGCCCTCGTGTATGAAGTCGAACGTGACACACATACTGTGATAAATGTATCATTCATTGTTTGATCATGTTAGTAAATACATTACCTAACATTAACTAATTCAACCTTATTGTAAAGTGTTATCACCATAGGGTTACCATGCTGTTAAAGCAAGGTAGATTTTGATTGCTTAACTGACAATGCATCAATGATTATGTTCACTTTTTTCCAGTTTTAAGTACATTGTTGTCATGTAAAATGGGTCACTAAGGCAATTATATAAGCAAATAAAATCATGTTATCACTTAAGTATTACAATTATTCAAAATACATTCTGCTGACTTGAGGTAACATTTATAGCAGCCCCTGACATGCCTTCATCATCCATGGGGGTTTCAGAAAAATTCCTTGAATGCCTGTTCAAAGTACTGTGCAGAGTTTGCCATGGGAAAGCAAATCACAATCAATGATTCCACTCATTTACAATTTAAAGCCTCAAGTTTTTTTTCATGCTTAAAATGACACTAAAATGATGAAAACCGGAATCCTGACTTACAAATCAATTCCAGTCTAGAAAGAAGAGTTTCCAAGCTCTTCAGTCAATGCGTTCCTCTTTTGTCGCTCAGCTGTCATTTTGTGTATTCTGCAGTGATTACAGAGCAGGCAAACTTTGCTCATGCTATATTTACATCCACTCTGGTTTATGAAGTGCATTGTTCAATTAAAGACAGCAGAATTTTTTTTGAAAGCCTTGCCAAGAGATTTTTTTTACCCAAGAGTTGTTTTTACCCACAGCCCACATTCATGCTGTACAAAACATAGAAAGATAAACAGTCTTTGCTTCACAAAGTCACGCAGGTGAAAACTGGTTTTGCTCTGCTTGCCTTGCACATCTAATCTCTGCTTTTGGTGACAAACCTACATGAGCATGGAGGGATGTAATACACAACTTTAATGTAATAAAATGTGTATTTATTGTCAGATCTTTTAAAAACCTTTTAAACTGTACATTTTTTGATTGGTTGGCTGACAATGTTCCAATGTTATGTGTTCACTCTTTTTTTTTTTTAAATACATTGTTGTCATTGTTTTTCAAACTGGTAGCACTGTGATAATTATATGGAGTGAAATTGGTAGCACTTTACAATAACAGTACATTAGTAATGATGTACTAATATGTAAACTAAAGGTTACTTTATTATGAACTAATGATGAGTTATGGCATATGGTAATCATGAACTAACTTTAACTACAACATGAGTCAATTGAGTTCATGTGTGAATAATAGCTACCCAATCACTTATTAGGACATATTTGTTTTATTAATACTTTAGTTTAAGCTAAATGTAACCAATAAAAACTTACGACCTGTTAATGTATATTTATGTCATTACTTTACTTGGATGGGCACATTATTATTACCTCATTCTTAACTATTCATGAACTCCTTTGTTTAAACTGTTCATTTTGATGTTGCCAGAACACTTTTCTATTGTTTTTCAATGTAATCTTTGTGCCGAGGAGATACTTTTTTTTTTGGCATCCTGAAAATTAATCTTTTGGAAACATTTTGTTTACCTTTCAGTAGTTGCTGTGGTGAGACCTGTTTTCAATTTTCCACAAAATATTTGATAATTGTTGCACAGTATGTGCCTGCCTGCATGGGATTGCGGGTATTTCACATAATGTTGCTGCTATTAGAAAAAAGTCTTTAAAAGCCTGTTAGATTTTCGTAGAACAAGTTGCAGCTTGGGGCCACTCGATGGTGCAGTCAGTAGCAGAATTGCCTCACAGCAAGAAGATTGTTGGTTCGAGCCTCAGCTGGGTCAGTTGGTGTTTCTGTGTGGAGTTTGCATGTTCTCCCCGTGTTGGCATGGGTTTCCTCCGGGTGCTCCGGTTTCCCCCACAAGTCCAAAGACATGCGCTAAAGGTGAATTGGGTAAGCTAAAATGTCCATAGTGTATGTGTGTGAATGAGTGTGTGTGGATGTTTTCCTGGAAGGGCATCCGCTGCGTAAAACATATGCTGGATAAATTGACGGTTCATTCCGCTGTGGCGACCCCAGAATAATAAAGGGACTAAGCCGAAAAGAAAATGAATGAATGAATGAAGTTGCAGCTTGCTTTGAACATACTTAAAATCATGTTAAAGTCATTAATAAAATACCACTGCACAACTACCATCATGGGACTGCCATCTACCACTGGTCAAACAAACAGTTAGTCCTGCCCCAAAATCACACCATTGGTTGAGCCGATGTTGTTGTGTTGTGTTGACCTACTGTATTAAAGGCTTATCTAAAAGTTACACCCATCAACTCTATGCTTCATTTACATTTAAAAAGCTTCTGGTTTCGATCAGACATAGCAGGTTTATGTGCTCAGACTTTGTGCTGGATGCCTGGATGCTTCTGGCTCAGTCGGTGCAGTGATGTGGAAACTCTGGAGATCCAGACAGCTGTGAAACTGCAGGCCGACTGCCAAACAGAGCAGAATAAGGTGGAGCCAAAGACTGTGGAGGCCCCATAATGGCCCTCTACACTAGTCTAACAGTGTGCTTCAGATCCCTGCCTAATGACACAGGAAAAAATGGAACAAGTATTCCATTTCATCAGGAACGATGTGTGCTTTTATGCGGACGATGATTGGATCAGAACCTAGTATGCGGAATCATTTCAATTTTTTTTCTGTTAGCGATCCAT
Source organism: Danio choprae (assembly GCA_903798125.1). Taxonomy (NCBI): domain Eukaryota; kingdom Metazoa; phylum Chordata; class Actinopteri; order Cypriniformes; family Danionidae; genus Danio; species Danio choprae. The sequence continues at coordinate 12,323,411 of CAIGQW010055694.1, read as the reverse complement.
TGTACTTCAAGAATTTAAACTTAGAGTCACAGCCCCATTCTGTCTCATTACTAATATCAAATGTGATTTAAATTTTTTTTTTTCTGGTTGTTTGAACACTTTCACGTGAGCGTTCTGTCTCTGGGTGTGGTTGAAATTGATTAAGCTCAAAAATGCTTCTGCCTTGAAATTGATCAAGCTCAAAAATGTTTTAGATCCTGCTTGCAGATCATATGATTTTGGTCCATTCACACTGCCAGTAATTGACTATTTATAGGACCAAAAACTGGTCAGAGAATTTGAAGCTGTTTAAAATCCATCATCGCACCAGAACCTCACATGCACATTATTTAATTTATAGAGTTGCTTACTTGACATTGCAGCTTATCAAACTAAAATGTAGTCAAATAAACAAGTTAAACTGGTTGCCGTCAGAGAGTGCTGCAGGGTTAGGATGTCATGGTAAAGACATTTAGGCACAGTTCATGTGAATGCAGATTTGAAAGTGAAAACATTTTAAAGGTTTGTCGAACTGGTAGCGCTGTGATAAAGGATGAGTAAGAGTGAAATCTTAAAGAGTGAAAGCTTGGGAGAGGCGAGGTGCAATATATTTTCATCCTTTTTTTCGCATCCCAAAATGTAATCATTGCAACCTGAAAATAAATTTGGGAACATTTTGTTGAAGATAATTGTTGTGGTGCATTTTCATTTTTCCACAAAATGTTTGATAATTGGTACATGGTATTTGCATGCCAGCATGGGATTGTGGGTATTTCACATCATTCTGTTGCCACCAGAAATGCAGACCACCGTAATTTCCTCCCTCAAATTTTCAGTTCTCCACATATGAGAAACTTGTGTTACAGATACATTTTCTGAAATAATCTGGTCTGCAATACCAGGCTTTTTCTTGTTCTTCTTTAGATTTAGCCTAGTTGTTTTATTTTCTTTCTTACTCTGTGAGAAAAACATCACTTAATGTAAAGCCCCCAACTGCTCCCTGGGTGCTGCAGCAATGGCTGTTTGTGTGTGTACTGGTGTTGGTGGTATACAAGGATAGATATTTGTATAATGACATGGGTATCACCTAGTTGTACTCTATTAAGGTGGTTACGAAGACATGCCTTGTGCCCTTGCTTGAAAATCATACTTAATAAGGTCTTATCACAAAAAATTTGCCACAGGTTTCTTGTGGGGGTTGAGTTTAGGGTTAGGGCCATATAATAAGCATTTTCTGCTGTATAAAAAGCAGTACACCTGCGGAAAGCCCTTGTAAAACCACTAATACCAACATTTGCGTGTGAGTGTATGTGAATTTGCGAGTCGCTTTGGATAAAAGCAATTGCTGAATTGAAAAATAATAATAATTAAATAATTACCCTGTCAATAATACACTGTAAAAATGCTGGGTTTCACAAAATTGATTTGTGTTGAGACCACATGAAGACATTACGTTTGAAGTGGATTGAACATAAAACAATTAAGTTGTCCCAAAAAACCTCAAGAATTTGTTGTTTTAGATCAGTTTAAATGAGTAGCTTGAACAAACATCACACATCATTTTTTGTGTGCACTGTATACCGGTCTGGACTAGCTTGAGTATATACATTTACAGAGTGGTTCTTAATTTGAGTGCTCCTAAAGCCCCATTTCACTGCAGTGATCGCTCATTTCCAGCATCTCTAATGAATGCTATATCACTGTTTTGGTTGATAGGTGTGTCTTACTGTGAGAGTGAACAAGCCAAATGGCCTGAGTAATCAGGATTCTTGAGCAACCAGGGTGAAACAGTGCAGAGGAGGAAGGTCAGGAGCTGCAGGCTGTTTTGGGAGGAATGCTGCGGGTGATGGCCAGGTCACAGGTGGAGAATACACTAGAAAGAAAGCCTGGGGAGCTAAACATGCTTGTCTCTAAATTATAATTTTAAAAAGAAAAAAGCGGTTTGTTTCCATGATAAAGAATTTGTTTCCTTATGCCGATACAGTGCTTAATTTTCCATTTATGCAAAAACTCCATATCACAACCAGCAGAATAATATGATGCAAAATGTTATATAGCTAAAAGAGCTTTGTATAATATGCTGTCACCTATTTTGGAGGCACTTGTAATTGAAAGTTGTGCTTTAAACACTTTGATGATAAAATAATTGATAGTTATTTTCTACGTTAGAGGAAATATATGCACATTTCCATTTATTTTCAGTTATTTGTTTTTGCAAAAAATATAATACTAACATCAAAAATATAATAAATAGAACAGAGTATGTTTTAAAGTATTCAAATATAAACTTTTTAAGACTTTTTTTTATTTAATTCATTATAATGTACTACCATATTATACTTTAAAACTGCAATATCCCTTTAGAAAAATCCATCATATCATTTACAAAAGGTACATTATATATTGATCTCCTTAACAGCTTTCCCCATACTATAAATAGGAAGGAAGAGCCTTCTCTTTTATTATTTCTGCTGAGAACTTTGAACAAATATCCTATAAAATGGAGCCACTTGGTCAATTTCTGTGGGAAAGTGGCGGGTAAAAAAAAAAAAAAGCTGTATTGGTTTCATTAAAACCAGTTGTAACACTCCCTCCTACACTTTTCCCAATCCCATCAATAGCTGCGAACAGCAACGCATTTACTTTGCAGGGCACGTTTTCCATACAATTTGCATTTCATCTTTGGTTCATTTGTTTGAAACGTGTGGCCCACAGGAGAGCGTTTGAGCAGAGGAGTCAAGGGCTCTCTAACCTCATGACTGCAGCTCCTCTTTCACACTGAAATACGCAGAGTGAATCGCTTTCTCCCTCTTCTGATTAAGCTCAAGTGCTCTCGTAAGCTCTGCGGAAGTGGAAGGAAATTAAGACAAAAGTGTGCTTTCTGATGAATATGAATGAAAGCTTCATAAAAGATCTCTAATTGTGCTCAAGCCCCCTGAACAGAGAGTGTAGTTCCTGTCTGTTGTTGGAGCAATTCTCTTGGTGCTGATTATGTGGCTTCAGGTCATTGCCTTGAGACCACACCTTCTGAATCAACAGACCTCAATGAACTTGATGAATAACGAAGTACTGTAGGTTCAAAAATCTGCAATGAATTGTAGTACATTTAGTCCTTCTTTGTATGGGTGACCACCCGGTGGGCAGCTTTCTGGATTTAAGATGTAGCTCATTTTCCATTCACAAGTAGGAATTTGTATTAAACTGGCCCTGATTAGTGATTTTTAATTGGAATGACAAGAAGAGGAATTTAATGAATTGCAATTCAAGGACATTGAACACTGTCGAACACATTTCATTAGTCCAACGCTGCAGCAAAATGGACAAGAAGTTTCTGTTCTTCTGTACAAGCCTGCTTGTTTGCAATAAAATGTTTGTAAAATGTGTAAATCTAAATGTTCATTCATTCATTTTCTTTTCGGCTTAGTTTTTTTATTAATCTGGGGTCGCCACAGCGCAATGAACTGCCAACTTATGCAGCATATGCGGATGCCCTTCCAGCTGCAAACCATCACTGGGAAACACCCATACACTCTTATTCACACACATACACTACGGACAATTTAGCTTACCCAGTTCACCTATTGCGCATGTCTTTGGACTTGTGGGGGAAACCGGAGCACCCGGAGGAAACCCACACGAACACAGGAGAACATGCAAACATGACCCCGCCGAGGCTTGAACCAGCAACCTTCTTGCTGTGAGGTGACAGCGCTACCCACTTCGCCACCCCTAAATCTAAATTTAAATAGTGTAATTTTCCATACTTCATCACACAATTTAATTACCAGACATCAGAACACATAATAACCTAAACAAGTTTACTGCATTCCCAGTACTGAGTTTGCTGCTGGAAGGGCTTCATAAAACATATGCCGTTTGTCAGCTGGCGGTTTATTACCCTGTGGCGACCCCTGATAAATAAGAGACTAAGCTGAAAGAAAAGTAATGAACGAAATAAAATTTACTGCATTTCATCCATACACTCTTAGGCTTGGTTTAATATACCTGCAGTGGCTGTGGTCAATAGTAGTTTATTTGCAATGTTCTATGCAATATGCCAATTTTGTGCTGCATAAATTTAATTTGTAACTTTGCATGACTTACAAAACTTAAAGAACATCTTTGACCCTTAACATCTGACTGTTTACAATATATAGTTACATTACACTGCATGCACATCAAACACACCTTCAGATAGTCAGCATTCAGCTATACCATTGACTCTGTGAAAAAAGTCTGTCATGTATTGCAATGAAAACCCATTGGCATAGGTCTATGGTTGCGGATGTGATCTGTAAGACGGGAGTGTGTTTGCACAGCTGTTTGAGGTAATCGCAGGCAATCCTCCCCTGAGACGAAACATCTACTGCTGCCTTTTTCAGTGTGACTGATGATCTAGTGGCCCAGCACACACACCCTAACATTACAAGACTCCCTGCCAACCCCGTGCTATTCACAGAGGGAAAACACGCATAGCTGGTATTGCAAGGAAATGCATGTCTGGATCTTTCCTTTACTCAGATTGAAATACATTTATACTGCTCAGCGTGCAACCAAAATAGAAATCTCTCTTCCTTCCTCACAACTCTCCAGTGTTTTCCTGAAGCAACTTTGTTATAAATGGTGGCTGCAATGTCACAAGGTCAACTGGCTTTTTGGTTCTGGTGACTTGCCATACATTCGACCTCAGACACCAAAAAATGAATGAATATATATATATATATATATATATATATATATA
>CAIGQW010055694.1:12303775-12318591 GCA_903798125.1 Danio choprae | reverse complement strand
GTGTTGGCGTGGGTTTCCTCCGGGTGCTCCGGTTTCCCCCACAAGTCCAAAGACATGCAGTACAGGTGAATTGGGTAAGCTAAATTGTCCGTAGTGTATGAGTGTGAATGGGTGTGTATGGATGTTTCCCAGAGATGGGTTGCAGCTGGAAGGGCATCCGCTGCGTAAAACATATGCTGGATAAGTTGGCGGTTCATTCCGCTGTGGCGACCCCAGATTAATAAAGGGACTAAGCCGAAATGAAAATGAATGAATGAATGAATGGTATATATATTTAAAACCATGTATTATATATATGGTAAGTAGTGAAGTGTTAAGGAATCACATACGCAGCATTTTCTACCCGTGCATACATTCCTGCATGCGCTTTAAAAAATGCTGAGTTCCACACAATCAATTTGTGTTGGGACAAAATGAAGGAATTAAGTTAACTTATTAGTTTTCACTAATAAGTAGATTGAATATAAAACAAATAAGTTGTCACAAAGAAACCTCAAAAATTGTGTTGTTTAAGCTCATTTTAAATGAGTAGTTTAAACAAACAGCAAACATTTTCTGAGTGTGGCAAATGTCTTTCAGCTTCAGTGCAGCAAGCAAACATTCGACAGCAATACATCTGGAAGAAGAAATTGAGCTAATACTATTTAGAAATGAGCTTGCTACTTCGTATTGTGTTAAAAACCAAACAAAAGTCTACACGGTTGACATTGCAGAGCTCCATCAAATGGGTGTAGTTTTCCTTCTGTAAACCAAGAATGAATGTCACCTTGCTAGTGATGGAGCTTCAATACAGGATCTTGGACAAGTTTCAATGGATGGCTCCCTGCTAGCACAACAGACGCTGTGTGTCAGTATTACTGTGTCAACAAACTGGATGAAAACATTTATGTTCTCCAAACAGAGACAAGCAAAATGAGCCGTAACAAAAACTGCAGTAGTGTGATAAGTTCAGAAAAACAGTTATTTGACTCAACGTGAAGTCGAACATAACCTTTTTATTTCCTTGCATGTCTTCTTGTGAACAATTAATTGGTGCGTGTTATTCTTGAGAATTGGTGGTTGTAATCTTTGATCAAAATGTACTAACTCGCTCTTCCTCCGAAGCTACTTTTCTAGATAGTGTCAACCAATTGGCCAAAAAAAGGATTAGGACATTGTCTTAGCAATTCCACATTTAATCTCACTGCATTCTGGTATGTAATCCTCATTTCTCAAGATCCTGTCGATTGTGGGTTATTAAATATACCATAGAATATCCATTTTATTTTGGATGCATTTCATATATAATAAAATAAATGATATCATTTGTAAACATTTCCGGAAGCATAAATTAGGGATACACCAATCAGAATTGCGCTCAGGCTACACAGAGGAAACATGTTGGTCCATGATGGACACTGCATTAATACACTGCATTAATACACGTGACTGGTTACAATGCTCTTTGCTGAAAAATAAAAAAGATTCTGAATCTTAAGTATCATGCACATATCTTCTTTTTTTAATAGTGGCCAATTAATTATTTACAGTGTGACATGGAACATGCCGGGGTTGAGAATAAAGCTAGTTTTGGTTTGTTGGGGGTTATTCATAAGTTATTCCGGTATGTATTGGTTGACTGATTAAATTTTCTTGCCTTAAAACTGATAGATGTATTAAGGAATTATTAAGAATGTGAACAGGAAGTATATATACTATAGGAACCATGCAATGCCAAACTGTGAGCAATAATCCATGTTGACTATTAAGGGACAAGATGCAAACACTCATGACAACTTTGCACTGAAAGAAGTGCGAGTGCAAACTGAGTGCAGTGGACTCTCTGTTTCAAATACTGTAGCAAAGTGAAGACAGGAAACTAAATGACAACTACTGCCTTTGATGGTCCAAATCAGGCCAGTATTTGCATGCATAATATGGTTGTGTATGCTTGTGAAGAGCTGGCCGTCTTTAGGGATGTTTTGCATGTCATGCATGTGCTGCTTTGTATTGCCGTTGGAAACGGGTCATGCGTCATTGTTCGAAAAACATTTATCAATTTCATGAAGGGGAAGCTGGCTGAAACATCTTAACAGTTGTGCAATGAATTGATCCATGAGAGCATTCAGAGATAAATATCTGCACTGTAAAATACTAGCAAATTATACAAAAAAAAATAGTCTGGTACAAATAATTATTGCATTGTTCAAAATATCTTCTTTTGGCTCCTAAACAATCAGAAAAGCCATAAATGTTTGGACCGTGTTGGCGTGGGTTTCCTCTGGGTGCTCCGGTTTCCCCCACAGCCCAAAGACATGCAGTATAGGTGAATTGAATGAACTAAATTGGCCGTAGCGTATGTGTGTTAGGGCGACACGGTGGCTCAGTGGTTAGCACTGTCGCCTTACAGCAAGAAGGTTGCTGGTTCAGTTGAGTCAGTTGACATTTCTGTGTGGAGATTGCATGTTCTCCCCTTGTTGGCGTGGGTTTCCGCTGTGTAAAGCATATGCTGGATAAGTTGGCGGTTCATTCTGCTGTGGTGACCCCTGATGAATAAAGGGACTAAGCCAAAGGAAACTGAATAAATGAATAAACGTTTGGAGTATTTGCTATACGTTTGGAGTAATTGCTATATATATTGCAATATTTGTATATATAAAAAAGAAAAAAGTAATTAAACCAAGCATGTTAATGAGTAAACGTTAGTGGTCTTACCTTTAATTATAACAGCAAGTTAGTTTGGTATTTATTTCAAACCAATGTGGTTTCAAATGTTTAAATAACATAAAATGTTATTTATGAAAAATGAGTCATTGTTTAGTATTACTAAATTGTAGTTATCATGAACTAACTTTGCATGTGTGCAAGAACTATTAATTACATAATTGCTTGTTAACAATTAATTGCATGTATATTATATTATATTATATTATATTATATTATATTATATTATATTATATTATATTATATTATATTATATTATATTATTCCTTTATTCATTTTCATTTCGGCTTAATCCCTTTATTAATCAAATTAACATCCATACACACCCATTCACACTCATGCACTACAGACAATTTAGCTTACCCAATTCACCTATACCGCATGTCTTTGGACTTGTGGGGGAAACCGGAGCACCCGGAGGAAACCCACGCCAACACAGGGAGAACATGCAAACTCCACACAGAAAGGTCAACTGACCCAGCCGAGGCTCGAACCAGCGATCAGCGACCTTCTTGCTGTGAGGCGAACGTGCTACCCACTGCGCCACTGTGAGGCCCTATATTATATTATATTATATTATATTATATTATATTATATTATATTATATTATATTATATTATAGTATATTATATTATATTATATTATTCATTCATTCATTTTCTTTTCGGCTTAGTCCCTTTATTAATCTGGGGTCGCCACAGCGGAATGAAGCGGCAACTTATCCAGCATATGTTTTACGCAGCGGACACCCATACACACCTATTCACACTCATACACTACGGTCAATTTTGTTTACCCAATTCACCTATAGCACATATGTTTTATGCAGCAGATGCTCCTCCAGTCACAACCCAGTACTGGGAAACACCCATACACACTCTCATTCACACACACACTTATGCAGTTTCTTGACATTAAAAAATCAGGTTTGACTTCAGAATGAAACCTTCGCCAATCTGATTTCAATAGTTTAACCACATCGATCCAAGGCAAAATAAATCTGTCATCATTCTTCAAATTGTAAACATCCTGAGCAAATTGTGATCAGTTGCAGAACAGGAATAGATTAGGGTCACTGAGAACCATCTCAGATCATGAACGTACAGATCACTGTTGTTAAAAAAGCAGCATTTTCATTTACGTGACTTAATCAACTGTAACTGAGTGTAGTATGTTTTAGGTTCATAAAAATGGTTTATTGACTCAATATGAAGTCAAACTTGGCATATTTACTTTCCTGCATGTTCCTGGTTTTATAAGTGCATGTATTCCAAAGAAAGTTCAGGTTGCCTGGGGATCATTCCAACTCTGTTGACTCCAAAGTGCTGCATGTCACTGCTGCAATGTTGCAATAAATGTTTTTTTTCTTTGATGTCCCTCTTAGTTTTTATTACAACATTATTCAGATGAATAGTTCACCGAAAATAAACATTTCCTGATCACCCCCTGGCCATCCAAAATGTATTTGACATTCTTTCTTAAGCCAAAACTAAATAAAAGTGTTGGAGTGAAACATTCCAGGATTAACACAAAAATGGAAACCATTTTTTTGACCGTCCAAAATCCACATGTAGGCAACTTCAACATAATCTACATGACTTTTGCAAACTACAAACTAGTTCTGTGTTGCTCTGTTAATGTGACGTGCGTTTTCTTTAGACAAAGAAAGTTATAGACTGTATCCAAAACTTCATACCATTCCTAATATATTAAAATTGAGAAGAAAAAAACAGAACACCTGTGTCTAAATTCAGAATACCAAAAGTAATCTTTCGGCAGTACAATTTTATAATGGAGATTCTCTGTCCATAACTATTTGCACAAATATACAAAAGCTTCAGCACCATTAACCTCTCAGAACAATAAGCAGAGTGAAATACAGATTATAAGGAACAAAAGTAATATCTTGAATGAAACTGTGGTATCAGACAAGGCAGTGAATTGCAGTAGCTTTTGATGAAGACTGACAGCTAGGATTTGAAGCCTTAGTAATCTGAAACAAAAGAGATGACAGCCAGATGGTGCACAATAATGTACTGTACTTGAAACGTATAGATGGGATGGAAAGAGGGTAGTGAACTGTTTGAGCATACTTACTGAGCTGTACTGCCACATATTCTGGCTTATTAAAAATATGATGGCAATGCATGCGTGGCCTGACTGAACTATTGCAGTGCTCGATTAGGCAAAAGGTATCTAAAGAACTTATTGTTTCTGACAAGATTTTAGCTGGTAAGGTTGTATGATAATGATAACACGGTACTGTAAACGCAGTGATGTATGTACAGATTACATTCCATACTCATAATACCGTATATTGAGCACAATTTTTTAATGCAAAATATGAGCCCACTAAAAATGTAATCTTAGACATTACAATACACATCTTGAACTGTTAACAAATTGTAAAGCATCTTAAGCAGTTTCTTGAAAAGTTCACTTCATAATTCATCATTTTAATTATTGATTTAACATTTTTACTACATTTCTAAATTCATTTTTTTGCAGTCTCACTTTATATTAAGTGGCCTTAACTAGGTACTTACATAAAAAAAAAAATACATTGTACTCACTGTGTTCATAATGCATCGAAGAACACTTCTGGTGCTCTTGAGGTGGGATATGGGTAGGGTTAGGGACAGGTTTGGTGGTATGCATAAGTTTAAGGGTGTGTTAAGGTGTAAGGGATGGTCAACAGTGTAATTATAAATGTAATTACAGAAATTAATTACAGATGTAATCACAATAATTACAGGTATTTACTCACTCATAAGGGGCAGCACGGTGGCGCAGTGGGTAGCACAATCGCCTCACAGCAAGAAGGTCGCTGGTTCAAGCCCCGGCTGGGTCAGTTGGTGTTTCTGTTTGGAGTTTGCATGTTCTACCCGTGTTCGCATGGGTTTCCTCCGGGTGCTCCAAAGTCCAAAGACATGCGGTATAGGTGAATTGGGAAAACTAAATTGTCCGTAGTGTATATGTGTGAGTGAGTGTGTGTGTGGATGTTTCCCAGTGATGGGTTGCAGCTGGAAGGGCATCCGCTGCATAAAACAAATGCTGGATAAGTTGACAGTTCATTCCGCTGTGGCGACCCCAGAATAATAAAGGGACTAAGCCGAAAAGAAAATGAATGAATGAATACTCACTCACTCATAAGTGCAATGTAAAAAAGAGGATTTACACAAAAAGTGCATTGTACATGCACTTACATATTACATTAGACCCACTTAATATAAAGTGGGACAATTTTTATCTTACAAATGACAACATGGAAAGTTCAATTACAAAAAAAAATCTCTTTCTAAAAAAAAAAATAATAATTATTAAAATCTTGACCAAAATAATATACTCTTTACTACCCCCATGCAGTGTTTAACTCAAATCTGCTCCTTTGCATGTATGTATGTTATGCAGATGGAAATGTGAATGAATCTTACACCTGATGGGGTGCACAGAGGGAACTCTTGTGCAAGTCTGTGCAGCACTCCAGGCCTGAAAACAATGAATTGGCCTCCTGCTCTAGTGTGGCCTTGAAGTCAGCGAGCCAGCTGCCAAATTGTGTCACGTGCACTGCTCCAGCATGTTTATTATCTCATGGAAATCCCAGACCTTAGTGCCACACACTTACACACTATATCTATCTATCTTACTACATCAGAAGGATCTATTATTACTTCCAATTGTTGTGCCACTGGCTCCTCTCATTTCATTCTGCTTGACATGCCATTTTCTCATAATGTGCAAGGGGAAATCTCCAAACTGGCACAGGGATGTGTTGTGGACTCTTGTCTGACAAAATAAAAACGTGCATTGAGATCTGTAATATTACCAAGAGAGGCATGCAGGACTGTGCAGCTGAAAGATTTCATAACAAAGAGCAGGCAGCATAAACAAAGGGTGAGAGACGAGCCAAGCAATAATCGACTCTTAGGAATGTGTGTCTTTATAGATAGATGACAGCTGAGTATGTCAATGAACAAGGGCTGACCGGCGAGATTTGTGAGGCGCAAACAAATCCAAGACATGAGTCAATACCAGACAACTTAATTGTATCACACAATCTAATTTTAAAAAACGTTTATGCTTTGACCCTTACTAAAGTTAACCATGGTTTTATTGAAGTACAAATATAGTGTATGTGAGTCTAGGGTTTGAATTGAAACAAACAAAAAATAAAGTGTTTAAATACATTACTATTTGTGACGCAAAGGGTAGTGCTGTTGCCTCACAGCAAGAAGGTCGCTGGTAGGAGCTTCGGCTGGGTCAGTTGGCATTTCTGTGTGGAGTTTGCATGTTCTCCCCATGTTTGCGTGGGTTTCCTCCGGGTGCTCCATTTTCCCCCACAGTCCAAAGACATGTGCTAAAGGTGAGTTGGGTAAACTAAATTGTCCGTAGTGTATGAGTGTGAATGAGGGTGTATGGGTTTCTCAGTGATAGGTTGCGGCTGGAAGGGCATCCGCTGCGTAAAACTAATGCTGGATAAGTCGGCGGTTCATTGTGGCGACCCCTGATTAATAAAGGGACTTTCTTGCTGTGAGGCGAATGTGCTACCCACTGCGCCACTGTGAGGCCCGCCGATTGATCATAAAACAATTAAGTTGTCCTCGTAAGAATTGTGTTGTTTTAACTCATTTGAAATAAGTACTTTGAACAAGCATGGAAGTCATTTTTGAGTGTATCTGGTTACTTTTTCCAAGCACACATACAATAGCCAACACAACAGTTGTTCTTAGAGGAACATTCCTAATCATTATATGCGGAGTCTTTTGCATAACAGCCCTACAAACTGTATAAAATGCCTGATGTAATCTCAAGCACAGAGGAAATCATATTTTAGTGTGAAAACAGCAAAAACAGTCATTTCTGTATTCACAAAGAATTAACTTGTATGATCTCATTGTTTTTGTAAGGCACAATAAAACCCAATAGTCTTATCAGCAGATCCATTTAGCTCTGTTATCCTGCTTATTACACAGCTACTTGCCACAAAATTAAGCAATTGAACAGATAAAAGAAACTAAAAACAGATATTGAACAAATAAAGGGTGAGTAAATGATGACAAAATGAAAATGTGTGGATGAATTAACCATTTAACAGTCAAGATGATTCAAAGAATCCAGATGAGAATCTGTTATTAGTTTCAGCAGTTGTTGTCTGAGAATAACATACATTGGAATGTCAGGACTGACCAATCAGAATCCAGTTTCCCTGAGAGCCATGTAATAAAGTGAAGCAACATATCAGCACAGTTTAATTGAGTCACAATAATCTCGTATTAAATCTAATGAATTGAAGAGCGCGTCATTTTAGAATTACAAATATCTTATGAGAGATTGACTGAATCACTCACTGAACAGGATGTCATCATTTTGTTTTACTGACATTGTTTGAACTTAAAGACATTGGTGACTTCACCCAAAATAGTATTTATTTCTGACTTTTAAAGGGCTAGTTCACCCTAAAATTTAAATTCTAATCATTTACTTTATTTGTTCAAAACTTATTTGACTTTCTTTCTTCTGTTGAACACAAAAGAAGATATTTTGAAAGAAATGCTGGTTGTCGGCACCCACTGACTTCCATAGTATTCCTACTATGGAAATTAATGGGTCCCAGCAACAAGCATTCTTCACAGTGTCTTCTTTTTTGTTCAACCAAATGAGGTAATATTCATTTTTGGGTGAACTATCTATTTAAAAGTTCTGGAAACATTGACTTGTATTTTATGAATCACCAAGGACCAGAGTTTTAGCAAAAACTCTTAAATTTTTTACTGAAAAAGGCACCAACATATTGTACAATAATAATGTAAAATATTATTACAATCTAAAATAACTTATTGTATTGTGATATTTCAATGAATTCAGATATATTCCACACTTTACCCCCACACACTTGCATTTTTATTGCATTATTGGACTGTTTTGCTGAACTAGTCCATATTGTACAATTTTTATCAGTGAAGGCCAGTTCCAGTTCACTGGCGGTCCTTTCAATCTAACAAATCTCCTGCAGGGTCTGCGAACAGATCCCAAGAACAAATTGTGGTGGGTACGCTGTCATATTCTGCCACTCTGTTTTAGTGTGACTCAAGTGCTCCAGACGGACTATGTGGGCTGATGTTTCTGTCTGACTCTCTCTTTCTCTTTCCAGTGCTATGGACACAAATGAGGAATGGCAAGATTAGCACATTTGTAGTGAGTGAATCCAATCATTGTGATGGCTGGTGATGCCAGCGAGCCACTCCCTCTGGGCAGCAAACTGACACTCTGAGTCACTGCAACAACGCACATTTGCATTCTCGCTTTTCTCTTTGCTTTGCCAGCACTTTATAAAATTCACTGACCCATCAGAGGGTTTGAGATTTGTTTAATCTTGTCCACATGGAGAGATGCATCTAATTTGGTTCATTGTGCATTTGCTGGTTTATTAATAAAATAGTGTTGTTTTTCTTGCAGAGATAGCTGTTTTCACTAGACGTTCACATATACTGTACATACTCTAATTGGAAAAAATTATATCAGAACAAAGTCTCAGTACAAAGACTAAGAATTATAACTATAAAGATAAATATAATAAAAACTACATTAGCATCCACACTAATTTATGATAACATATGCAGCATAAATAAATGTTGAATGCTAAAGCTCTTTAAAGCAATATGGATTAGTTTGGGCTGTTAGTACTTTTATCAGTCAGCGACTGGTAGTGTTCTTTTCAATTTAAAGTGATTATAATCTATAAGAATGTCGGAAACACTATATAGTGTGTTATATCAGGTTATGTCCATTTCCTACATTTGTTCACTATACTTTACACCCACAGAAAACTGACTGGAAATTTCACAAAAAGATCCTTAAATACTGTAATATGTGTTTTTACACTTGTGTAGGTTCCTCTCGGTAGTTAGGTCAAGGTTCAGTTCTTGGACCTCTTCTCTTCTTTATCTACTGTACACATCATCACCCTTCCAAAAAAGAATGTTGTAATTTTGGCCTATCTACATCTATAGTATCTAGGCACATCAACCATAACTTTTTTCAAGACAACCATGACTGAGAGTTGTTGATGATCAATTGATGATAAGCTGAATTTCACAAACAGCATTGCTACAATTGCCTGGTCCTGCAGATCAAGCCCTTATATTGGAGCATGTTACACAACTCCTTGCCCAGGTTCTTGTTGCATGGTTAAGTCCAATGCTCTCCAAATAAGCCTTCCAGTCAGTAAAAAGAGTATCAAACTTCTGCAATTGATCCAGAATAATGATGTGAATCATTTAGGGTGGGCCTATTGTTCATGATAAAGTTGTCTGTGATAGAGAGCTATTTCATAGATAATGCATAGAGAGCTATGCATTCTATTTCAGCATCCAAACTCATTCATTCACTCTTTGCTGATATAGGCATACGCTATATAGGGATTGGTGAATGACTGAACATGTGAGCAGCTTCTGATACAGTTTAATCTTTATAGTTAGTAATATGGTTAATGTCCTTGCTGTGAATGGGCCTTAAAATGAATACTCTCTGTCCCATTATGGTCATTGCTGTAATTAACTTTCACACACACTTAAAAACCTACAAAACACTGAATGTACATTCAATGAATGATAATGTGTCACAGCAAAGACTGGTTCCTCTCAAGCATTCCTCCAAATAAATTGGATTAAATGAACACTTGGCAGAAATCCTGGCTCATCCGTGACACATCTATTGCTCCGCTTGGAATCATCAAAGCGCTTTATTGTACAGAAGTCAAGTTGTTCTAGTATAACAAGTGTGGGCTGCGTATGTTAAATCCACCGCTGTCCATATCTATCTGGAAGTGCTGGAGATCAACTAGCATGTCACAAGAGGACACTTGTTAGCGAGTTTTGAACATGTCTCTGGCCCTTCAGGATGAGTGTGTGTCATGGATATTGTTTTGTACATCCTCCGCTCTCCTGGAGTGCTCGCCGATCGCCCTTGTGTTCATTGAAGTGGTCTCTACAATCCTTTGTCTTGGCCTTTAAGTGTGGAGTATGGCCAAGTTTTGAAGAGCAACATCTAATCCTACAGACACGACTGCTCACCCTAGCCTTGTAGGCTAATCTGCGCAGGAGAGCGAGTGGGCCTGAAGAAACTGGAGCAGATTTAAGTCTTTGTCCTTGGGGTCTGGAAGAAAGACCCATCACATGGGGGCTTAACTCGGTTTCTCCACCGTTAATCATAGAAGCTTCTTCTCAAAGAGCTGGGCTTGAAGAATAGCATCTTTTACATACAGCAACTGAAATGAGAGCTTTTCTTCACTTAATAAATACATAAAAAAATGTAATGAATTTAAAAAAGAAGTTTTTGATTATACTGTGTAATTTTATTTATTTATTTTTACACACTGTGTGTTTATGTTTTGTTTTAGGAAGTTTTCTATATTGTTAACCTTTGAAAAAAGTGAAATAAAACAAAAATTAAATCATTCCTGAGAAGGGGAAGCTGGAAAATTATGTCTAGAAACATAATTGAT
This sequence comes from Danio choprae, assembly GCA_903798125.1. Taxonomy (NCBI): domain Eukaryota; kingdom Metazoa; phylum Chordata; class Actinopteri; order Cypriniformes; family Danionidae; genus Danio; species Danio choprae. The sequence goes on along the minus strand of CAIGQW010055694.1, from coordinate 12,307,385 downwards.
GTCAAAATGTGTCATTTGAGCCTGGTCAGGTGGCCAGGTTTTTCTCAACCATGTTCCTGGAAGACCACCAGCTCTGCATATTTTCCATGTCTCCTTAATCAAATATACCTGATTCAGATCATCAGCTCATTAGCAGAGACTGAAAGACCTGTAATGGGTGTGACAGACAAAGGAGACGTCCAAAACATACAGTGTTGGTGGTCCTCCAGGAACGTGGTTCAGAAACACTGGTATATATTATAGATAGAAAGAGATTCATCGTCAATCATCAAATCAAAAATGCACATTGCATAGCACTTCATGGGACCTATAAAGGGTACCAGTCACCTGCAAGACCAAAAATAAAGCTGGCGAGCCCAATTGGTCTCGGATAACTAAAAGTATGGTGTGTCTGAAATAATTGAATATTTAATGTTACATATAATGAATAAATGTGATCAATTCTTAGTTTGAAACACAGTCTAAATTGGAGCAAGAACAAAGTTAGAAACAAATTGCAAATAAATTGTAATGAATAAAGTTAATTACACAGAAGCAAAAGAAAAGACTCAATCTTATTCATCCTTATTCAACACACATATTTGACATTTCAGATCAGTTATAGTTGCACCCATTTTTCATTCACTATCATTCATCCATGAGATACGCATGACTCCTGATAAGAAAAAAATCTTTTCTTTTTTTTTTTTGTTCAACCGCAAGAGATGATTCATTCCTCACCAGAGCACTAGATAATTGTGTCGCACAAGACAAAAGTCTTTATCCATCAAAGAGCATCTACGAGACGCTATCTAAATAGTGTGGACAAGATCTCTTTCATTGTCTTTTGGATTTTTCATATAAGAGATATTCCAAGCCCTACATTTCTCTCTTCTGTTTCTAATGTAGATGATAGCTATAAGATAAATGTACAAAAAGAAAGAAGAGAAAAGCACACCATTTCCAGTGGATAAGAAGTGGCAACTGCGTCTATCTAAAGCTAGCCAGAAGTGACATTTAGCAGTACACGTGCCCTGGGGGTATTTGAGGTAACAGAGACACCTTTATGTGCAGACAGACAGTGACTTTCTACTGTTTATGAGTGCATTCATGTGGATTTGCATGATCTGTGTGCAAGTCATAACAGATCAAAATAACGTGCTAGTTTTACTTCTGCCTTGTGTTAGTATTTCTGTATAATTTATTATTATTATTTTAATGAATGATTAAACTCATAAATACATACAAACAATGTCAAATTAACATAAGGAAATAATTAAAATATAATGTAATGTAAATATATATATATATATATATATATATATATATATATATATATTTATTTATTTATAATATATACAGTACTAGCTGGTCAATTACTTACAATTACAATTTTTGTTATTGAAAGGACCATAAATGCATACAAATAAATGTCTAATTACAATGAATTTGTAATAATATAATATAATATATTATAGGGCGACGTGGTGGCGCAGTGGGTAGCACAATCGCCTCACAGCAAGAAGGTCGCTGGTTCGAGCCTCGGCTGGGTCAGTTGGCATTTCTGTGTGGAGTTTGCATGTTCTCATCGTGTTCGCGTGGGTTTCCTCCGGGTGCTCAGGTTTCCCCCACAAGTCCAAAGACATGCGCTAAAGGTGAATTGGGTAAGCTAAATTGTCCATAGTGTATGTGTGTGTATGAATGAGTATGAATGTTTCCCAGTGATGGGTTGCAGCTGGAAGGGCATCCGCTGTGTAAAAACATATGCTGGATAAGTTGGCGGTTCATTCCGCTGTGGCAACCCCAGATTAATAAAGTGACTAAGCTGAAAAGAAAATGAATGAATGAATATAATATAATATAATATAATATAATATAATATAATATAATATAATATAATATAATATAATATAATATAATATAATGTAATATAATATAATATACTACTGGTAAATAAGCATTACACACATTTGTTTAATCAAAAATACATTAAAAAAATTTATATTGTGGCATATTAATTCAGTCTAAAATATGTCATCTTACGGTATGTGAATATTTTTAAATGCTACTTATTCATGTGATATACTCCAGTGTCCAAGATTACTTCAGCATTTCAGATTATCATCAGAAAATGATCTTTAGACAGTACTCTTATGCGTTAAATTAAATTGGCCAAACGTGAAGTAAATACGTCGATGTTACAAAATATCATAACTTAAAACAAATTCTGTTATTTTGAACTTCTATTTAGCATCACAATTCATAAAATGTAATACCAAAAAAATAAAATCAAGCATAATAGTATAATTAATACAATAGTATAAATAGTGTAATTTATTATCATTGTAATATATGACAATAGTAAGAACCATTATTAATAACTAAGCACCACTTATAATTCATTCATTCATTCATTTTCTTTTCGGCTTAGTCCCTTTATTATTCTGGGGTCGCCACAGCGGAATGAATCGCCAACTTATCCAGCATATGTTTTACGCAGCGGATGCCCTTCCAGCTGCAACCCATCTCTGGGAAACATCCACACAACTCAATCCAAACATCCATACACACTCCTACACTACGGACAATTTAGCTGACCTAATTCACCTATACCACATGTTTTTGGACTGTGGGGAAACCGGAGCACCCGGAGAAAACCCACGCCAACACAGGGAGAACATGCAAACTCCACACAGAAATGCCAACTGACCCAGCCGAGGCTCGAACCAGCGATCTTCTTGCTGTGAGGCGAATGTGCTACCCACTGCGCCACAGTGCTGCCCCCACTTATAATTATCAGTATAAATAATCTTTATACAGCATATTTTTTTCTTCCTTTGTCACCCCCTACAGGACAGTAAAAAATAATGCACTGGTGTGCGCATGAACTTATGCCCAAAGTTTTCTCAACTCATCGAAAGAGAAAATTCCTTAGCACACCTGAGGGATTAATAAAAGAGGTTTATATGAATGGGGGATGAAGGGAGAGCTTTCCACCCACAATGGAAATGCTTGCCTATGGGTGTGACTCTTCATGGCCAGCTGCACTCAAGAAACATTTGTGGAAAAAAACTAAAACAAAAGGCAGCTCATGTTACATTTCCTGTCTATAAACACTTAGAGGCGCAACAGTTAAAAAAGTGAAAAGACTACTGACCTGGGGTTACAACCGTCAAGAAGCAAACCTGCACCATGCTACACAAAAACTCCCAATAAAACTGCATTCTCATGCTTGAGAAAAATGAACACGGATCAAAAATACAGCACACTATTTATCCTGACTCTTGTTTAAGTATTATGTGTTCTACAACATCCATATGTAAAAATGTATAGTTTAGCCAAAAGGATAGTTTGCCTACAAAAAAAAAAATAATAATTTGCTGTTAATTTAGGTTATAGTCAACCTCAGGTCATTACATTTTTCTTCTCAGTAGAAAAAGATTTTTAGCTGAACTGTGACTGAAGCCTTGGGGTGTCAAAATAATACCCTGGCTCCTGACATTGAGGTATTATGAAGCAATAAACGCTCAACTAAACAAATATACACAATGGTTCAAATTCAGTTGACAATGTTCTATACATACCCAAACACACACACACACACACACACACACACACACACACACACACA
>CAIGQW010055694.1:12262429-12288775 GCA_903798125.1 Danio choprae | reverse complement strand
TTTCCCCGACGGATGGACAGGGACACCCATATCATTAACTATTGGCCGTATGGCTACCAAATTTTATATAGAGCAATTTCTTCTTTCTCCGGATGTGACAGCCTGAACACTGCCAGTATGGGACGCTATGCCTTCCAGCCCGCAGGATCAGTGCTCTTCGCCACAGGCTCCGAGAGTTCCAGAGGATGGGCTTCTTTTTCTCGCACTCCCAGCTGCCCTGCGGGCTGTTGGGAAAAAGTTAAGATTAAACTTCTTATCTTCCGCTCTTCCTCGGGACACGCCACCTCCCGGGGTGTGCTCTCCCATTCCGTGCTGCCCCACCACTGGTGCATCAGTGATTGCGCCAATGATGTCACTTGCGCGGGCTCTGCCAGCCTGGTTAGCGCTGCCCAGCCCGTCGCGATGGCTCATTCTGACAATCAGACTTGGCTATGTGATTCAGTTTGCTAAACGGTCCCCCAAGTTCACGGGCGTGTATTACACCAAGGTCAGCTCTGTGTCCGCCCCTGTCTTGCGCAAGGAGATTGCTGTCCTCCTGACGAAGGACGCAATGGAGCTGATCCCTTCAGCCGTGATGAAGTATGGACTTTTTAATCTGTACTTCATCGTAGCCTTGCAGAGCGTCTGCAGAGATAGACCTAAAGGATACGTATGTTCATGTCTCCATTTTCCCACACCACCGGCAGTTTCTGTGGTTTGCGTGCCTGGGTTGAGCATGGTAGTACAAAGTACTCCTTTCCGGGCTCTCCCTATCTCCACGGGTTTGAACCAAGTTCGCGGAGGATGCCCTAACCCCCCTTCGGCTCGCGGGCATCTGCATACTCCATTATCTCGATGACTGGCTTATTATAGCTCACTCATGGGATCAATTGGTTATGCCCAGGGACTGGGTGCTCCAACACCTCGACCTGTTGGATTTTCTGGTCAACTGAGAAAAGAGCAGGGTCACCCCCATTCGGAGTATCTCTTTTCTCGGATTGGAGCTGGACTCGGTCACCATGACGGCTGATGAGCAACATGAGCTGTTGCTGACCTGTCTGAGAGAGTTCGACAGGAAAACTGTGGTCCCACTGATATTATTTTTAAGGAACCCACTTGCATTGGCATATTAATTGCCTGGAGCTGGTGGCAGTGTATCTTGCGCTGTGCCGTTTTTTTTACTGCATGGGGGGTATCATCTCTCGCCGCATATCTCAGCTCACTCGCCATCTACTCCTCTGGAGTCATACGTGGCGGAAATCGCTGCGTGCCATTCTTATCCCCGGCGAGCTCAACCGTGCAGCCGATGCGCTTTTACGGTAGTTCCATGTCTGGGAGAATGGAGGCTTCACCCCCGGCTGTCTGGGCCATGCGTAAATATGCATTTTTTCCAGTGAGCCTACTCGCACAGAACCTACTCAGCAGAGGAGTCGGGTGCCTGGCCCATTATGTTGTTGGTATGCCCGCTCGGTCAGCCCGCGTTCTGAGTAAAGGTGCCTGCTATACGCAATCCCCACTGGCGATCCCATATGCTTCACTCAGCCATGGTATAGTTCCCCTCCTCTCCAGGTGAGCCCGTGTCTTCCCTCCCCGCTAACCATCCGTCATATGTGTTCTCCCCTTTCTCAGGGTTAGTCCATATGTCTTCTTGCCACCAGGTCTCCCCATTTGGGCAGCAGCGTCCTCCCCATTCGGGACTGCCACGCTTTCCCAACATACTCTCCTATTTTAAAATTCCTAGAACTTAACTAGGTGTATTTTATAAGACTCCCTAAAAAATATAATTAAGCCTTTAAGCGCTTCACAGGTAAGTAAGGTAAGTTAGGGCCAGGGGACACGTTGGAGGGCTGCGTCTCTGGTGATGATGGTTCGCTCACGCTGGAGCTTGGCAAACCTCTCACCAGCGACGTGGTAAGGTTCAATCGCTGTGGCGTTTTCCATACATTTCTCCATAGTGGAAATTTTTCCACATAACATTTAAGTTCCCCCTTCCACTGGGGAATGAAACAGTTACTACGTAACCCTCGTTCCTCGAGGGGGGCAACGGAAATGCTATGTTTCTTCACAACAGTGATTGCGCCTTAGCTGACAGCTATAGTTCGGCTCTTCAGCTAAGAAAAGGTACATAGATTGTGATTGCTGCCAGCTGCGTACGCTGACACCGCCAATTCATTGGTATTTCATTGGCCCGTTTTATTATTCTTTCAGATGATTGACTTTCTGGCGAAATCCCCATAGTAATAGTTTTTCCACATAGCATTTCCGTCCATAAAAGTCAATCATTTTATTCTCTGTTTCCCACTAGGGTCGCTTCAGTCAAGACAGAATCAGTATTTATTTTTAATGGGTTTTTAATGGCTTTAGTCAATAAATACCACAAATACAATTGATATCACATGTGCAAGCTTCGTGTACCGTTGTATGTTCAGTTAGAAAAATTCATGTTTAGTACACATGAACAATAAAATGATAATAAAATTTGTCTTGTGCACTTTCTGCACTTATCTTAGCATACACATAAAAGTGTATGTCTCACTCTCCACTGGCAGATTGTGGAACAGTGTATTTTTTTTCTTTGTATTGATTTATTTTTTTCAGCGACTGTTATTATTTCTCAACCACATGATATATGTAATAGGATGCTGTAACCTTCAGAAAAATAAAACTGAGGTGGTGGCTTTTTTTCCTCTCTCTCTGAAGATGTTGACAGTGGAAACCTTGTGTGTTGTGTCCGTGATCTTCACTCAGGCCTATGTGCTGATAGCTTTCACTTATCTGCAGTGTCAAAAGTCCCTCTTCTGAATCCGGAAGGGCTGTAAGCTCGAGTGGGAACATCCTGTTGTATGCAGTGCGTTGTGTTCACGCTTCTTGAGTACCGAACGAGTCAGGAAAGCATTGAGAGGCCCCACTAGTGCAACCTGTGAGATAAGAGTCATCTAACACATATTCATAGACAGTCGGAAAGAGTTTATGTGCAGTGGAGAGAAATAGATGTGGAAAAGAAAAAGAAAACATTCGTTTTATCATCACTTTTTTTTTTTTTTAAAGTAGTTTTGAAATGACAGATTTTTGTGCTTATTTTCAGTTCATTTTTATGGAAGCTTGTTTCAATCACAGATTAAAATAAATATATATAAAAGGTAATTCATTTTTTTGTGTCTTTGAATTCTGACTTTTTTTTCAGAGTTCTGAAAAAATGTCACGTTCGCAAAATTTTGACTCACCACTTTTACAATTCTAAGATGCAAATACTTACTATTATGTCACATATTAAATTATGTTGCAATTACATTTTTTTTTTTATCTTGTGAAGGGAAAGAAGCTTCCATACTCTTTTCTTGGATGCTGAATATATGTGAGACTGAAGGCATAAACACAGAAATAAACACCATTATAAAATCTATTACTTCAGAAGCATATCTGACAAAATTCATTCAACCTTTATTAAAATTTTGAATATCTCCACAAAAAAAAAAAAAAACATTTAAAAAGCAGGTAACACTTCACAAAAAGGATCTGTTTTTTAAAAAAAAAGAATGAACCCAAAGGATTTAGTCTGATTTGCCCATATATTTTTTTTTTTACAAATCTGGCTTAAAATAGCGCAAAAGTTTTTAGAGCTCATAATGTGGCAGGAACAGCAGACATATAAGAATATTTACAATGTAAATTAATATATTCAACAGTCAGGATGATTTGAAGGACCTGGATGAGGCTGTGTTATTAGTTTCATAGGTTGTTATCTGATAATAATATTTTGGAATTGTCGTGGTTGACCAGAATCAGAATCAAGTATTCCAGAGAGCTGTGTAACAATGCTGTATAAAGATGTCCGATCTTTGCACTCTAGTCTTTTTCAGTGCTAAAATGCTTTTGAATTTAATTGGATGATCCCCGTGGCACAGAAATCACTGCAGCTTTGAGCTACTGACTGGAAGTGTGCTGACATTTTATGGAATGGTTTGTAGAAGCTCCCCATTGAACCCCAGCTTATGGCAGTGAACGTAGGTGTTGTTCAATGACAGTTCTCCTATAAAAGAAGCCTGTCCTTTATATTTACCATGACCTTGTTTATCCCACTTTTATTTTCTCAAGCATCTCCTTTGGAGTTTGTACTTCACCAGACCCAGCCACCTACTCTTGTCATTTTGTTTTTCTAAAGGTCGTACTTTCCAATTCGTAGACATCCTGAATGGCAGGAATTTTCACTCTTTAGTGTAGATTATCATATTAGGCATATTATTTACCCCTGGACTGTACTAATAAGCATACGCATGTTGAATTTACTTAATTTACATTTTAATGTAGGTTAAGTGCTTCAGGCCTTGACTGAAGGTTAAAGTGAAGTTGGAAAAGTGGTGTAATTTACAGGTGTGGCATTCACTCACAGTAACTGGAGCGTTGCAGGGATGAAGTCATCATTGCAGCATAATGAAAAGCATTATATGCCTGTTAATGAGGAAGTTAGCGTGTTAATGATAACTGGATTGACCTGCTGTATCAGATCTATTTCACACCACAAGTTGTTTTGGTGTCAGTGGGCAACTCCTATAGTTTAAACATTTAATTAAATTAAATTAGTTATATTTTTGCATTCATTTTAATTTTTGTAATATATGTTGCTATATATATTAAGTAATATATTAAGTATATATAATATTTTAGTTTTTAGCTTTAGTTAACTATAATAACTCTAGTCTTTGTTTTATTGAAATTATTGTTATACTGCAGAAATAATGAAATTGTAATATATTTTAATGGAAAACTGATCCTAAAATCACTTTTTTGTACCAAAAACTAAAGTCTATACATATTAAACGTGTGTTTTTTATTTTCACAGTCTGTCTGATAGTCTTGAAAACAGGGGAATACTCCGTCCAACTCAAACTGGGAAGAGACTTTTGTTTGACCCAAGAATGTTTTGTTCTTGTGCCATTTTAAGTGCTTTAGGCTGATGCAAACACCCTTTTTTGGTTCTGAATTCTCAAAGCAAAAGCCAAGCATACTTTGTTTTTTTAATCTCAGGCTGTTTTTGTTTTATACTATTAAATCTCTTTCTGATGGTCTCTAGAGATACAGTGGCATATTTTCATAACTTGCCTAAAGACGTTTGAAGAAGTAAGATATAAGAAAGAATTTCCCTCTGGATGAACTCTGTCTGTCTCCTTCTCCTCCTCCTCTTTAACAAAAGGTAAATATCCTTTATGAGAGAACTGTGCCTATGTAAAAGTGTTTCTGCTTTCTCTTGTGTGTCCCAGACTGCTTTCTAAGGAAATGCTGGTGATTTAGTTGCTGTCTGCAGAATCCTGATGGATTTAGCAGCCACTTGTTTTGATGGCTGAGAATAATTGTCTACAACTGGACAGTTTAAAAGGCACAATTCTTTATGGTTGTTGTTTTGCACATACTCTTTTAGTAATTGATTGTTTTGAAGTATGCATTTTATTAGATATTGGATGATAGCGTGATGTGGCTAAACACTGAGAGGTCTTTAAATATGGCTCAGAAATCTCCCCTTTCGGACTTTAAACCAACAGCCATTGGTTTACCAGAATAGATCTTTGACTGTTAAGCCACATTAGTCAGTTTTGTGACACTGTAGCTGTGGTCACACTGCACTTTTAGCCCTATAGACTTCCATTCATACGCATGCGAATGTGACAGACCGAAAACACAAGCTCATGTGACAAGTTTGGCAGTTCGCTGCGTTCCAAAGTTCAAGCTTGGTGAACTCTGACCTGCGAAGTCTCATCATTTGGTTGCGTGAGACCAATAGAAGATCAAAATGTGAACAGAAATGTAAAATATGGTACATTGTCTAATCATCTTCTTTTAGAGAAAGAAAGATCTTTTTTTCCCCTCTGCATAGTCAAATTTTAACCGTCAGCTTCTGTTGAGTAACTATTTTATATATTTATTTTTTAGTAAATAGCTCAGTTCACCTCTTGCTGAATGAACAGACACCCACAAAAACCACAGACCTGAAAATAAAAATTGTTATACTTATGTTATTTGTAGTCAAAAATGACCTCATTGTAATATTATGTACGTATAACAGTAATGTTTGATGCTGCACCCAAATGTCTTAAAAAAACGGTCATTTTTAAAATATCAATCTCAGATGTGAAACCCTTTTTTTTTTTGCATTCATGGCTTGGATTTGTTTTGGAATTTTTTTATTTCAATGTATTTCAATAAAAAAATAAAGCTTACATTTTTATTACTCTCACTTTAACAAATGATTTAATATTTCTAGAAGGTTTTATAATAATTTATTAATGCTTCATTTTTTAAATCGATGTAGTTAACAGGTTATACCCCTAAAAATACAAAATATTAAAACATTATTGAACTAATATGTAGCACAATCATTTAAAAACAATTTGACTGCAATTCGAACAGCACTGTATACTTAAAGTTATCATTTGATGTTGAAACTTTCCAAAATGTTGTAATTTGTGGAGAAACCAAGAGTAGTCTATAATGCTTAATATGATCATTATATTTTATACCAGCTTCTTCAGCAATGTTGATTCTTCTTCTCTGAAACACTTATTTCATATTATTTAGCTTATTATGCACAAATTGTTTGCTTAACTTGGATGGAAACACAGCTGAATTCTCTTTTGTTTTCTAGAAGAACCATATAGCCAAACCTACATATGGTCTGAAAACAGGCCAGTTTGTGGATGTTCCATATTCCCTCCAGAGGTCTGTGGGATTCTTAGCATTTTTCTAAAGTTAAGACATGCCTTTCCATTCCTCGCTCATCATATATTTGATGAGGCCTATGGGTTTCGGATGTTGATTTAAAAAGGCCAAATGAGACGCAGGAGCCCATACTTTTTTGTGATTTTTATCCCAAGAAAAGGGAAGTATTGGAAAAATGAGAAGCGTTTGCCAGAAGAACTGTTTTCAGACTTTTGGAGGAAGTGCAGTGACTTCCCCTGCAGCTCAGCAGGCGAGTCCTTGACTTTTGCCATTACTGCTTAGCCTCCTTACAACCCTGTTCACCAAGCAGCCATTTCCTGAGAGAGAGAGAGAGAGAGGGAGAGAGAGAGGGAGAGAGAGGGAGAGAGAGGGAGAGAGAGGGAGAGAGGGGGAGAGAGGGAACCTGCTTGGTTCCTGTGGGACTATTAAATGGGGTTTTGTGCTGGGTTCACTCCCCAGTTTGCTTTCAGTAAATTTCCTTCAGGAAGCTGAGGAACAGGGAGGGAGAAATAAACAGCTTCTGAGTGAGACCATACCTAGGGTGTGTTTAAAGAGCTTTCTGCTAAATTCAGCAGTCCAATAAATGACATTTAACACAAGCCCAGGGCAAGAAAGCCACACGATTGTTAGACTGTGTGTTTGGGTTTAGAACAAATACACTTTTTAAACAAAGGCTTTTGTGTGATTGGTTAATAATAGTGCTGGGCAAAGATTAATCTCATTCAAAAAGTTTGTTTTGACATGCGTGTGTATTCTATATATATTTATTATGTATATGTAATATATACATACATAAAAAATAACTGTACTTTTTCCATATATATTTAAATGTATATATAATTTGTATCATGTACATATTGTATATCTATACAAATAGTATTTTTCTCAAATATATACATGCATGTGTATATATACATAATAAATATTTACAGTAGACACACATATATTATGTCAAAACAAACTTTAAATTTAGATGCGATTAATCTTGCCCAGCGCTAGTTAAAATGTACATTTGTTGCATTTTAGCTCTCGATTTTCTCAGTTTCTCAATTTTTCTTGATTTCTTCTGATAATTTTTTCATGCAAACTTCTGGTCCTAATGATCATTTGATTATTCATTTGATCATTATTGATCCCTAAATTTTGTGTTTGGGTTGTATTGTTTTCTTTTTTACTTATAGGAATGGTGTGAAACCTTTTTAGTCTGTGCTCAAAATCATTTAAGGTTTGCAAGAATTTGTCAGAAATTTTATTTATAGTTCTAACCCTAGATTACCAACAAGGCGTAAATGGAGTTAAATGCATTAAAAGTTTTGGAGTATGACGAGACACACAAAAGTTACGGACACGGTTCTGGTTTCAGGTTTTGGGTCATTGAATTTCTGGAATATCATGGATTTTTGTTTGTCATTTTGGAGTTTTAGTTTCCATTTATCAAAATAAAATTTGTATAATAAATTATAATTTATATATATTTTTAAAAATAATTTTAATAAAGAACTTTAAATAACTTTATATCATGCTGTTTCATTCTTATTATTATGGTAAGTCTATTTTTAAGCTCTCAATTTTATTCCTTTCTCACTTATTAACTGGCAGTCACTAGACTATACCTGTTGGTTAAAGCTAGCATGCCAATATAATATACATTTTAAGAGTTTTGACTTCAAAATGACCACTTCAAAGGGAGCACTTTGCATCCATGTAAATTAAATCTAAAGTAAATTATGCATTGTTGTTCTCATACTGGCTATTAAGGTTATGCAAATTAATATTATATTGTTATTTGAACATATTAAAATAACAATATTTTAATATGGGGTCTGTTTTTTGTTCATTATGCCATGGGAATTTAGCTTTTTAGTATTTGAATGTCAGGTAAAAGTCTGGGAATTTGACATTTGCTTTAAAGTGGGAACCCTGATGTTAAATATATTAAATGTTAATAATGCTAAATTTTCCTGAAGAGAGAGGAAAAAAAAAAATATATATATATATATACATACATACATACATTAATAATGTATATACAAATATTTATATTTATACTGTATATGGAATATATATTTACCTGTTTTTTTCTTAGGGCATTTTTGAAAACAAAGTTCAACTTTTCATTACATTCATTTTTTTTAACACTAAACAATTAAATGAAATGCAGAGGAACAGCATGTGAGAAATAAACCGCTTCACAGTGAGACCAAACTGAGGGTGTTTAAAGAGCTTTCTGTTTAGTTCAACCATTGAACAAATGACACTTAACACAAGCCTAGGGCTAGAAGGCCATACATTTATTAGACTGTGTGTTTAGATTTAGAACAAATACATTTTTAAAACAAATACTATGTCACACTGATGGATTTAAAGTTTACATTTTACTTACCCATTATTAGATATGTCTTTGCACAAAAAAGCAATGGCTTTCACGGATCCTAAAAGTTAAATCATCAACACATCTGGAATTTCTATGATGTCCACAGATTAGTCACAAGCAAGGACTATACTTTTGGCGGGAGATTTGTGCCGGTGTGATCACCTAAACATATGCTGCAGCCCTCGGGGGTCTATTGTAAAAGGAAAGAAAGAGTTTTGATGATCTCCTATAAAAAAAAATAGAGATTTAAACTCTTGAAAAGATTCCCAGATTTTATTTTTCTTGTGCCAAATGTAATCTGCAGATGTTTCTGGGTGGCTCTGCTGGTGTTTGTAGATAAGTAGGTAATTAGTTTCCATAATATCTTATGGAAACTTTATATTAATATTTTGTTTTGTGTTTAGTCTGGTTTTAATGTATTTTTTTGTTTGTTCATAGTTTACTTATTTTGTTGTGTTTTTTAAAGTTTAGTTTGATATTTTTTGTTTAGTAGTTGGTTTTAATTAAAAAAAAAAAGTTTTTGTTTGTTTAATTAATAATTTTTAAGCTTTATTTTATGTAGTGTTTTAAGTTATGCTGCATGTTATTTTTTTATTATTCAATATATTATATAGTCTGATAGAGTTTGTTGTCAATTGCAGGTGTTTGTTTGCTGTATAATAATTTTAAGAAACAGAAAACTTGCACAATCCCAAGTTTTGCCAGTATTTTCTGTGCAACTGTTTTTGTCTCAGCTCTCTTGCAGATCTGAGTTCAGATATAGCCCTCAGGTCTGGTACAGTCTCAACCCACACTAATCTAGACTAGACCTGATGCTTTCCTTTGCCTTCATGGTATGAATGAAAGGTTATGTTTCTGAGTCGCAATGGGGAGGAAGTGGCATTTCAAAGATGAGTCTAAATAGCTTAAACATGTACTGGAGGTGGCTGTGCTCTGTATGTACAGAAATGGAACTGAAGTGCTTGTCAAGGTCTTATGTAATGTCTAATGTATGAGTCAGTGCTGGTCAGACTGAAACGGTGTGTGTGTGTGAGAGTGAGCTGACATCTTGTGTTAACTTCATTTTACTGCAGTGGCTCAGTTTTGTTTGGTATTTTCTTTAGTTAGATTTAGGATGTAGCTTTGTGTTTTGTTATTTCATGTAGTCTTTTGTTTAGTTTAGGTTTGTTAAGTCCTGTTTGATATGTGGTTTTAATATTTTTTGTATTGTTTTGTGTTTAGGTCTATTAGTTTTACTTGTCTCTAATATTGTTTTAGGGTTTTTTTGTGTTCAGCATGTAGTTTTATTTAGTGTTTAGCATTTATTTATTTGTGTTTAGCATTTAGCTTTTTATGTGCGTTTTCTTTTTTCTTTAGTTTTTAAGCAAAAAATAAGATGCCCACTTGCATGGACTAAATGTACACATTTTAATGGCGATTATTATTATTATTATTATTTTTTGCCATTGTTTTTTACAACAATGTATCGAATTATCAAATGTCTTAACAAAATGCACCCTATTTAAAAGTACATAATCTATATCCTTAATAAACAACAACAAGCTTGTTTGCTTACTCCCTTCACTGTCAGCCCATTTTTAAATGCACACTTGAAAATGATATATGATGTAATATGATATATGCATTTGATATATAGTTTAGGTTCTGTTCAGATTCTAATTTAGACAATATAAAATGGATTGAAAAATGGCCCAACTGTTATATAGTGACAGATAAGTGGTTAAGTTTGGGTTTGTTTGTTTTTTTTCCTCTTCCAGGTGGCACTGCTGGATGTGGACATCTGTGGGCCATCAATACCAAAAATAATGGGCTTAGAAGGGGAGCAGGTACTTCGCTGCAGACACAAATTCTGCATCATCTTGTGTCAAAATACTGAGATATCTGAATATTTTATATAGAGGTAAGCTCATTCCCTACTTTTCACTGTAGGTTCATCAGAGCGGCTCAGGCTGGTCCCCTGTGGTGAGATCTTATTAATCTCCATCTTTTTGAGTTCTGAAGACACTTTGATTCCTTTATAGGGATTTGTGTTTTAAATCATGCTAAAGTATACTCTCTCTTTTATAGTATGTTGAAGATAACTTGGCTGTGATGTCCATCGGCTTCCTTCTCAGTAGTCCAGATGATGCTGTTATTTGGAGGGGCCCCAAAAAGAATGGTTTGTACTTCACTTTAGTATTGTCTTCTGTTTTACACATGATAAATATTATGCTTCTTTATTGTATTTAATAGGTTAGATTGTCTTCGCTCATTGTCACGCAGTGTCAATTTTTGAGTTGTAATATGTGCTGCATTTTGTGAGTATGTTGACTCACAAGATAATCTGGCAGCACAGCACAAGGCCACGTCACATGCCCTGTTTGAATTCTTCCCAGTATGCTCTACTTCAACGTGCTTCAAAGCCTTTTCATACGTCTCTGACACCCAAAAAGCTGGTTAAAATCACACGAAGCACGATGACAGTCTAAACTGCGTTGGCAAGACCTGAAAATAAAGAAGCGTATTGAAAATATACAGTGGTCTAAATCGTATGGAATTGGTTTATTATAAATGAATCATATGCGTGGGACATTAGTGGGGGGATTTTATAGGATGCAGGGTGGGGGAAATTACAGAGTTTTTTTTTTGCCAGGTCATATTTAAATGTCATACCTTACTTGATATGGTTTTGACTTATGTTTTATATTGTTAGATATATTTTTATAATTGAGATTCATCTGAGTACAGGAATCAGATGTTGGTGTTGCAAAATTGAGGGGATATGAACATGTTAAGTTTTTCCATATCTTAATTTCCATATCAGATCCTCAATGTAAAAGATGAGATACAAGTGTGTATGCGTGGTCTTTTTACCTGTGGGTGGCAGTCATATGATTGTCAATTTTGTGGTGTGTTTTAGGTGAGTGTATTTTTCGAATGCATGTTTCGTTTCAAGCAGTAGTTTATATATATATATAAAAAAATTCCATTTGGTTACCCTGCAGGTTTCATTTCAGTCAACAGGTTTTTCATGTCAGTCACTGCCAGTTAGTTTAGTGTAGTATCTCTTAATCATATGATCAACATGTGTAATTAAATTAAAGGCGTTTTTTTTTTTATCCAGTATCATACGATACATGGGCAACATTAGCTTCCTGTGACATTAAAACTTTACGAAGCAGAAGTACTGCTTTCAAAATAACTAAAAAAATGGGTCTGTTCTGACAGCACAACACAATGCACACAAATAAGTGTTAGCGGAACTTGACTAAACACAATCGAAGATGTAAACTGCTATATGAGGAATGGCATGACATTATATGGCATTCATTTATCTTTCGCCAGCAGATTTGGAAGTGCCATTGGTTGCATATGCATACATTTTATACAAATGAACACAAAAACAAGTGTCAGATTTCCATAATGAGATACCTAGAAAAGATTTGTTCTCATAGGAAAGCATGTGGCTCTGTTTATTAAGTTAAGTTTAGACAGGATGGGTTTCACTTCCTCGTAGTCTATATTTTAACCACTGTCTGATATCTAAATGTTGCATTTGTGACATTTGTTTCACTTGTGTTTTTTTTTTTAAATGCTTAAGATGCAGTAATGACCAAGGTGTTGAGTAGTCGGATTGATATAGGCTACTGTGTGCCCTGATCTGAGTGACTCAACTGTTTGTAGAAACATGATGTATTTTTTTTTCCAATCATGTTCATCAGATAAACTTGTAATTGGGTGAGAGGAGGCAAGCTGACTTTTCTTTTCTTTTTTTTACATTTTAGGAAGTAACACTTTGTGATTCAGGGGAACTGATGTTGTTTTGTGAAAGAGTTTGATACTGAGACTCAAATAATACCATACATGGCCTGTTTGGGGGTTTGTACTTGTGAACAGAAGGCTGAAATAAAAGAACATACATTTGTAATTTTTCATTTATAGAGGGGACAAATAAGAGCTTTACTTTATAAATCACGTCATTAGGCCATTTTTTTAAAGAGTCTAGCTGTGTGCACTGTAAAACATGCTGGGTTCCACACAATTGATTTATGTTGGGATAATATAAAGTAATTAAGTTAGCTTATTATTTTTTAAATGTTTAAGTGCCCTGTCAAAATAATCAATATATTGACTTATCACACAATACATGGACATAACCTCAATCATTTTTGGTGATGCAATATATATCGCCCATACATAAAAACAAAATCTAAAAAACTCTTTATCGGTATTGGAGATGTCAGTGTCAGTATGGTTAAAAAACACTAGTATTTACTATAAATTACTATAGTATATTTTCATGTGGGTGTCTGACAACTGAAAATAGATCTGGTTGCACATATCACAGCCTCGGTTGCTTTTTACCTTGCACTTTTTTTGTTGACATTTATTTAGGGGTGTGAACCTACACTGGTCTCACGGTTCGGTTACGATTATCATGCCATCGATTCGGTTCAATTCGATATTTCAGTGCATCGCAATTTGATATTTTACTTAGCAACACAATAATTATTGTATTAAAATGTATAATTTATAAATATATTTTTATATATTATTTGTAATACAATTTTGTCCTTTAATACAAGCAGTCAGATATAGGTACTGTACCTTTAAATTTACCTGCTCAAAGAAAACACTCTTTTAGAATGCATCAAGCAAAACTAAATTACATGCACAGAACAACATGAGCATTTATAGCAAATAAACAAATTGAAATATTATCCCGCTTGCTTTTTGAGCATTGTTGGCTCTGGCGATGTTCAGCAAACAGTGACATGGACACTGATGTTAAATGGCCGCGGCGATCAGCTGATCCATTTTAGACAGCGATGCTGTGGACAACTCACTCTGCAGACACGCTCGTGTCGGGAACCACAAGCAACATTATTTTTGTAACAGCCGAGAGAGGAGATAAAACGTTACCTCACAAACACACCAGCAGGTCAAATAGGCCACAGAGACTGAGAGAGAGCTGGGTTCTGATGTACTTCTCTGTCAGTGAAACTCACAAGCAGTGAATTGTGCACAGTTATCTGCTTTTTAAGTAGTTGGAGTGTTTTAATTACTCGCAATCTCCTCCCTCACCATAGTAAGCTACTGCCATATAACGCATATGTGATAAATGACGTCAGTACATAATAACCGTTTATGATTATTACTGAACCGATACAGAATTGTTGGCGTCTGCATCGCAGTGCATCGAAGAAACAATTAATTTTAACACCCCTACATTTATTATTATTTATTTGTTTAGAATATATGTTTTCACAATTTTATCACAATGACTAATTATTAAATTGTTAAAATGACTATAATTAAATGAAATATCCTTAAGAATAAAATATAATGTGTTATTTGGAATAGTGTACTTGCATTATGATGCCATTATATTGTCATTCTGGCATTATATAATGAGTGGCATAAAATGGTCTTAAAATGACAATAAAATTGTTTATCGCAATGTGTTTTGATGCAATATATTGTAAAACAAAAAACAGATATCATGACAGGCCTAGATTGAACATAAAACAATTGTCCCCCCCAAAAAACGAAGTGTTCTTTCATCTCATTTTAAATAAGTAGCTTGAACAAAGAGCAAACTTAATTTTTTGAGTGTGTATCATGTCACTATTTAACACTTATGCAGCATGAATACGTTGGGGTGATGTTATATTGCCATTTTTACTCTGTAGTATAGTTTGGTTTTGAAGTGTTTGTACAGTTGGTTTATAATTTTCTTCCATGTATCATTCAAAGTTAATGCCAAATGTTTTATAATGTTTGCATACATGACAACATTAACTAAAATGTCTTTTCTGAACTGACCCTCTTTGGCCTTGATTATGATATCCTCAATCGTAACAAAAGTGGACGGCGTTAAATTCAGCTGTAAACGTGGTATAAAACATTCTCGTCCACACACAGCATGACCACTTTCACAGGTTTTCCTAAATGCATTTCATTAGTTTGCTTTTGTTGTGTAACTATGGTGCGATTTGTCTGAAAAAGCCATCTGCTACTCTCTATCTGGTGACCTAATGTGGTGGTTACTGGATGTATTTTGGGAAAAAACACCAAAGCAAGGTATTCGTACCTCACTGTGTTGAATTGTGTTTTTTTTCTCCATTTTCTCATTTAATAGTATTTGTGTCACACTGCGTGCTTCCATGAAATTGATGTAAAGCATAATAACATAAGAGGGAAGGATATTGACAAAATCTGTGCACATGTGGTCACAAGAGATGTACTGTATGTGGAAACAGTTAATGTCTCTTTACTGACCACTTGTGAAGTTGATGCAGGGCCTTTGTGCAAAAACAAAAGATTCAAGCATTAGCCTTGATAGAGAAGCACAAGGTTTTAATTATCAGTCAATTATATTTTTTGGATTATGTCTGCTTCTAAATGAACTCGTTGTAATTTAATATTAATGTGATTCTAAAATAAATTCAAATAATTGACTCAACTGATTTAACATTTAACATTTATTTTAAAGGAAACTTTATCCCAAAAAATGTAAATTGGGAGAAGGAAAAAAAAATAGTTATAATAATTGAATTATAATTGATAGATAATGGAGGTGGGAGGGTGGGGGTCAACTTTGAATTAGGATATACAGTAGTATCACAATTTAAATATTAAAAGGTTTTCTTCATCACAGCACATAGCCAGGTACTTCGGTGTATTTTACTTTTTTGTGTCTTTATCTAGGTGAAGTAAATCGCAGCAGCTGCATGTACTGCTGAATAACAGCGAAAATGTGTGCATCTTGTTATTGCCAATAGCCTCGTGGTCAGCTTCAGGATTCCTGAGTTTGGGTCTTCCCCAATCCCTTCTGCCTCTCACCCTCCTCAACTTCAATATTTGTTATTTTAGTTTTATTCATTTATTTGGTTTTTGTATGATCTTTTATTGTATTATGAAGTTGTTAATTTTGTGTCATATGTTTTATATATATTAATCTTGCCATGAAATAGCCATAGATTCATGATGTGCCAATTATTAAACAAACAAACAAAATCTCTTAAAGTTTGCTTTCTGTCCATGTACTATAATAAAAGCAAAAATAAATCTTTAAATAAAAGTGTGCATCTTAGATTTAAAAAAAATGCAGTTGCAAAACAGTTTGCTTATCAGACTTGGACTGAGATTGCATCTCACATGAGATTAGACTGCAGTGCTAAGGATGCAGTTGTGTGCGGTGTGGTCTATTTGTTATGGTGCATTGTCACATATGTAATGTCTTTGCAGGCATGATAAAACAGTTCCTGAGGGATGTGGACTGGGGAGAAGTGGACTATCTGATTGTAGACACACCTCCAGGAACATCAGATGAGCACTTGTCTATCGTGCAGTATCTGAGCGGCGCTGGCATCGATGGAGCAGTCATCATCACAACACCGCAGGTGAAGCTCCAACACATCAAACACACGGCATGCTCCAAAGTAGGTTTAGGTTACATGTTATCTAATTTGCATTCTTATGAAAAGGAATCAAAGAAAGATTTGCATATAAAAAAAATCAAGTGTGTGTGTGTGTGTGTATATATATATATATAGATATAGATATAGATTTATATAGATATAGATGGATATATATATACATATATATACATATATATAGATAGATAGATAGATAGATAGATAGATAGATATAGATGGATGGATATTTTGATCATGAGTTCAGATGTTTTTAAGTGTGGGGAACAAGTTGCTTTCATGCTTAACGAAATGTTGAAAAAAAGTTGGTTTCCTGCACACTTTCAGTGAAGTGGAACTCACTGGTGTAAATGATGTTTAAAACAAAGTAAAAAGTTATTCATGTCCAGTTGTACATGTGCTTAAAGAAGCCAACAACAAATTATACTTTAATAACTTTAATACTGTAAATGTATTATTTCATACTTGCATTGATAAATGGATAGAACTCTTAAAGGGGCTGTACTGTTTATGCGAAGCACTGAAACCTAGACTACTTCCTCTTGAACTGCTGAGACCACCACATCATTCAATTGGCAGTTGAAGAGACACATCTTCTGCATGCTCTTAATGAGCCTGCCATCTTCAATCAATGCACTTACATTCTCTTCTTCAGCTGCTTTCCTAATTCAGTTGTCTGATAAACCCAATTGCATATTACAACAGTCACTGGCTTTTTGATTAATTCCTTTTGTTCCTCTCTTTAGTAGGTGACTTTTTGTTAAAAGCACCTGCTGAATCTATAAATGTACATGTTAAACGGAACTGAAAAATTTGGCTTTGCCATCATATAATAACTTAAAAAACATTTTCCATTGTTACTGTTGCCACTGTATTTTTTCTCCATCTGCTACAGACAATTGGAATCTACATCACCTACATGTTTTTCTACACACTCAGGAGTGCGCAATGTAAACCAATGCAACTCCCTGCTGAAAAAGCTGACTGTTTTACAGTAATATGTTTTGAAAAACATCTTACAAACACTATGAATAAAATCGACTTACATGTAGACACCTTTATAAAGGCTTTTTGTGTGTCTGAGAAGCTGAAAATATGCATTCCATAATATTCAGTCTCCACAAGTGGAACCAAATAAATGAAAATAAAAGAGCAAAAATAGAGTTTATTCTTAAATGACAGGGTATAAACTATAATTTCAACCAGCTGCCACAAGAAAACATTTCCATATATGATTTTCTGCTTTATTTGTAGTTTGAGTGCTTATAGATTAATGCTGATTAGTGTATATACAATACAATAAACCAGTAGAGATCGACTGAATCCAGATTCCTGTGTCCTAAATACCCAAAGGGCCCTTTAACATACATTTAAATGCTTCTCTTGTGAGCACTTGGGTTTGTGTTTTGCTCTAACCTTTCCTCTTATTTCAGCACACTCAAATTTCATGTAAGCACACAAGTAGACTTGTCGCGATTAGCTTTTCAGTAGCAGATCTTCATAACATGTTTTATTTCATGTGTTTGTGTTACCGTATGCCATTTTGTTTTTGTATAAGACCTCATTTACACCATTATTTTTGGTCAAATACTTGTGATCAAATGATCAAAAACACATCCTAATGCCAGATTTAAATAGGAGCCAAGAGACTGTTCAGGGAAGTGGAACTCATTGGTGTGAGCAGTATATAATTAAAGAAAAGAAGTTTTGTTTTTAGGCAAGTGGCACATGATCAAAGAAACCACCAACAAAACATCCTCATAGCTTAGCATTTACCAGGCAGTTGATTGATAACACCATAGACAGAGATAATAATAATAATAATACCTTTTGTTTATAGGCTCCTTTCAAAGCACTCAAGAACATTTTACAGTATATAGCGAGCACATCATGCAAACACAAACAGTGAAAAGCAATAGATGGGGTATTGAACCAGCAAATCATTAAAAGCTATCCTGAACAAAATTTTAAAAGATTTAAAGTTGGAAGTAGTGTCCACCCGGCCAATGCGCAAATGAAGGGAGTTCCATAACTTTGGTGCTGCACAACTAAAAGCCCCACCACCAAATGACTTCATATTAAAGTTTGGAACAGATAACAGTTCAGCAGAAGGTGATCTCAGTGAGCGCAAAGTGTGTACAAATGAAGAAGATCAGAAAGATAGTGAGATGCCAAGTTATGAAGAGCTTTGTATGTTAAGAGTAGGCTTTTATATTATACACAGTAGTGAACGAAGCCAGTGCAGGTGAAAGAGAATTGGAGTTATGTAATCAGAAGCATGTGAGCAGGTAGCTATCCTAGCTGCTGAATTCTGAATTAATTGTAATCGATGAAGTTGCTTATCAGGGACATCAGATAGGAGAGAGTTACAGTAATCAATCCGTGATGTAACTAAAGCATGAACAAGTTTGTTGAGATGAATAATGTTTAAAGCAGCCTTCACTGCAGCTCTATGACATAACTGCACTTATACTTCGTTAAAGAAAATAGCCAAAGGTCGTTGCATGTGCAGGAATCTGTAGTGTTTTGCATCACTGCATTTTAAATTAAATGTCTGCTCTGTAGGTGTTAGGGCCACCCCTTTTGTAACACATACTGCAACCACAGCAGATGTAAGAGAAAAGCATCAGCCAACAACAACACTTTTTGCTGTATTTATAATCAGTATTTGAACATGTAACTGCACGTTTTAATCGCTGTATAATGTTTTTTTTTTATTATTGTTCACTTTGTATACAGGAAGTATCTTTGCAGGATGTGAGAAAAGAGATCAGATTCTGCAAAAAGGTCAATTTGCCTATCCTAGGTGTGATTGAGAACATGAGTGGATTTGTTTGTCCAAAATGCAAGGTATAGTATATATGAAAATAGGGTCTTGTACTTTATTTTCTGAACTTGTGTAATGATGTTTACATTTAGATTTATTCATGTAGGAGAACCTTATATCCAAATCCGACTACAAATCAAAAGAAAGCAGCAATACGTATAGATGCTGTGACAAGTCAGTTAGTTAGTTAATTAATTCACGGTGGCGCAGTGGATAGCACGTTCGCCTCACAGCAAGAAGGTCGCTGGTTCGAGCCTCGGCTGGGTCAGTTGGCATTTCTGTGTGGAGTTTGCATGTTCTCCCCGTGTTGGCGTGGGTTTCCTCCGGGTGCTCTGGTTTGCCCCACAAGTCCAAAGACATTTGATATAGGTGAATTGGGTAAGCTAAATTGTCCGTAGTGTATGAGTGTGAATGGTTGTGTATGGATGTTTCCCAGAGATGGGTTGCAGCTGGAAGGGTATCCGCTACGTAAAACATATGCTGGATAAGTTGGCGGTTCATTCTGCTGTGGCGACCCCAGATTAATAAAGGGACTAAGCCGAAAATGAAAATGAATGAATTAATGAATCATTTGTTTGTTTATTTATTGATTGAGTTCTGGTAATGAAGTGTTTGTAAAAAATAAATAAATAAATAAAGTGTCTGGTGCATATGGAGAATAAAGAGTGAAACAGGTGGTTTGTCAAGCCCACTCATCTGCATGAAGCACACTCAGTATTGCACTTCTTTGCAATTTCTTTTTCAGAAACATGGAGCATTATCATTGTCTGGTGCAAATAAATAGGATGTGCTATTATTGGAGTTTGATTTTATATATTATAATTATTGACTGAATGCTCTTGCTTAAGCTTGAACGGAGGAATTTTTAAATAATATTGCAATGTTTTCAGTCAGTTACAATTAATGAGGACTGGAGTTTTCAAGATTGAATGAGGATGCGAAAGCAATCTATTAAGAGAAAGGAAATAAGTCGAATTTGCATCATCGTGTCAAGTTTTCTGAATTCATATGAAGCCTTTTGGAATAAAGACAAATAATTTTAAAAAATAAGATAAATTTACACTACTGTTAAGTTTTAGGGTCAGTAAGATTTGTTAGGGAAAAAAAAGAGTAGTTATATTTATCAGTTAAATTGATGGTAGCTAAAAATAATTTTAAACAGATTTCTATTTATAATGATAAATGCATTTATTTTAATAACTTCAGTTTGTCAGTCAAACAAAACAAATCAAACAAAACACACAAATAAAAAGTGTGTTGCAACTATCATTATAAGAAGAAATGTTTCCTTAGCATCAAGTCATAATATTATATCATGTGACACTGAAGACTGGGGAAATCACTGCTGAAAATTCAGATTTGGCATGGCTGGAATAATTACATTTAAAATATATAAACAAATAAAAATTATCAAAATATTTTACACCTTATTTTTAGTTTATAAATCATATTTATTATCTTTTGTGCTCGTTTTTCATTATTTTGCATTATAGCTACATGAAAAGGAGCAATTAAATGGTGTGCTACACAGAAGAAAGTCTTATGACACAGTGACTAAATGAAATATTGTTGGATGGCCTATTTTATTATACATAGGTTTTTTTTAAATACCTTTTTTTTCCCCTCTGTTGACAGAATACATCACAGATATTTCCTCCGACCACAGGAGGAGCACATAGCATGTGTGAAGAACTAAATCTCCCTCTTTTGGGAAGAATTCCCCTTGACCCACGGATAGGTAATTAAATTAAGCTTCTACCATTCACAAGGAAGAAGGTGAGATTAAATGTAAAAGAGATTAAATACAATTCTACCATAGCTGTCAGTCTATGAGGAAGTATAACAATTTACACCGTAGCGCTGTGGTGTGTTCCATTTCTTGATTTTGTAAGTGTTTCCTTGTTTTTATAATCACAGTGTTGTCAGTATATTGAATGAAGTATCAAAAACTCCCTAAATATCTGAGAAAGTCTCTTCAGGCGGTAGTTTCTAGTTCTCTAATGCACTTCTGCTTTTCAAGGCAAAAGTTGTGACGAAGGAAAGTCATTCCTGACTGAAGTTCCAGACTCTCCTGCAGCAGCAGCCTATCAGAACATAGTGCAGAGTAAGTCTCATTAGGACTTTTCGGTATGCACGTTATCTCCTTCTAAACCTTATCTTTACCACCTCGCTGTGAAACATTTGCAGTGTTGTTTTTTTAATGCCGAGTTAACACCGTGAGTGCCAGACATGTACAGTGTGAGCTGATGTGATGGTAAAAGTTTACTGCTAAGTGCTTAGCAACTGACAGCCAATCATATGCCTCACATTCACAACATGGTTTCAACAGTCATAGAAGCACTGTTGATTGTATATTAAAAACTATCCCAAACCCTACAAATTTTAAATGTATTGCAATGCACTAAAACATGTATTTCATTGTGATTTTTTTTGTATCTTTTTCATGACTCATGATTGGACTGCGGGGGATCCGAAAAGCATGCAGTTAGAACTTAATGTCATTACGAATAAGACCTTGCCATTATTAATAACTCTACCTACAGTACTTAAGGGCCTTTTGATACAAAAACATACACACAAGTTTGCATCAGTTACTTGGCTATATCACAAGATTTGACAAACAAATGAACTGATAAAATTTTATTTGTATTTTATTTGTTTAAAAAAAATCACTATAAGTCACTTTGTTTAAAAATGTGACTTATAGTGACTTTTGATTACTTATTGTAAGTACTTATTGTATATTTGTTGAATATATTGCCATAATTTGAGGATACTCGGTGCTAGCATTCATCCATTTAGTAACATGAAATGCAAATTAGACTGGATTAAATGTTAAATTGTTAATAATTACCTATGGCTAATTTATTTTAAGTATAAAATCCTGGTTTCTATACCAAAGTGTCAATTCACCTGAAAATGAATGTGCCATAACAAACATCATGCGACTGTTATTCATTGACCTCAATTTAGCATTAACCAAACCAGATGTCAACTATCACTTGGTTTGATCATTACACTCTTCTGCTAGGTCCTGGATTTTCTAAACAGATCTGTTTAATTGTGGGTATTCCACAGGGCTATGTACTGGGCCCGCGGCCTTACCTGGAAATACATACCTTCTCTGGGTGAAAAAGCCATAAAAGCACATTTTCTCTTTAAGAAAGCGCCCACCGGCATCAGGAATTACCCTAGTTAATTAACATGCACCTATAGTTGTGTGGGTAAATTTACTACAACTACATAATATCACAAGATTTGACAAACAAAAGAACTGATAACATTTTATTTGTATTTTATTTGTTTAAAAAAATCACTATAATTATATATATAATGTGACTTATAGTGACTTTTGATTACTTATTGTAAGTACTTATTGTATATTTGTTGAATATATTGCCATAATTTGAGGATACTCAGTGCTAGCATTCATCCATTTAGTGACATGAAATGCAAATTAGAATGGATTAAATGTTAACATTGTTAATAATTACCTATGGTTAATTTATTTTAAGTATAAAATCCTGGTTTCTATACCAACCTGTCACGCCTATAAGCCGATAAACTGCCATTGTTAAACATTCTGGTAATGCTGCTTTATAGATTTGCCTAACAGTCCTAATTACTGGCACTGACAGTTCAAGAATGCCAAGCTTTGCCAGAGGCACAAAGACAGTGTACACGGTAACTACACAATTGAGACTGAATAAAAACAACTGCAGAGATGACAACGTATAGACTGATATGTTGAGCGTTTGATTTCCCCATTCCTTCTTAGAAGAACCAGTTTTTCAGTATGTGTTTCAGTATGCTAAGAAATAAATGAGCGAAAGATATTTAATCTGGATTTGTCTGCCAAGAATGATAACATTCTGAGAACTTGTTTTATATAGATTCTGTCCTCCAATTTTTTACTTCCTCAAGGATGTTTTACTACAACTACATAATGCTAACGTGAACATGGCCAGACTCTTTTGGAGTATTTGTAACGTTACTGAATACTTTCTTTAAAAAAAAATCAAAGATGGTCTCTAACCAATATCGGAAATGTTTAACTTATTTAATACTTATTTAAATATAGACAATATACACAGTTAAAACAATAAGAATATTTATCTTGGGAGAAATAGCACTTCCCCTTTTCCCCTTTTTTACATTTTTTTTTTTAAAGTAGAAGAACATTACAGAAGTGTGTATTCTTGAGAATCCAGATATGTTATTTTGACTGTGTTTAGTTTTCTTTTGCTCAGTGTAATGGATGTGTGGCCTTTGGTTGTGCTGACAACGTTTTTTGCTTTTTTTGTTTTCCACAGAAATCAGAGATTACTGCTCTTCACATTCTGCATCAGATGATCCTTGTGGAAACAGAAAACAGATCTTACCAAGACAGCTTTAATCATCTATGAATTCCTTTCATCTTAAAGAAGGTCATGAGTGTCTGCTCAATACTTGCATACAAATTTATTTACAGGAGACTGGCAAATATAGACATATCAATTTTTACATGTTTTCATTACAGTTTGTGAATATTACAAATGTTCATGTTACAATAGATTAAAAAATGTAGGTTTATATCACAACGATTGCAATTGATGAAAGTTAAACAGAAATATAATTATTACTGTGATTAAAGCAGGCCAGGATAAATGATGTTTGTTTGTTTTTTTAAATCAACATGTACAGCGTACGCCAAATAGGCCTACAGTGAGCTTGCTAGTCAAAGAAAAGTGAAATGATGTTCGATTTGTCTTCTAAAATTTGCTAATAAATTTTTCAATTTATCAGTTTCTCAATCTGATGAGTACTACATGTCTAATTTGTTTTGTTAATTATTTTATGTATGCAGCGTGTACTGTCACGTTTTATCACATGCACCATTTAACCTTTCTGTGTTGTAAATCAAAGTCACAAATGTGTCCTCGTTTCTGACATACATTACAGTATATAATAGTAGTCATATTGTTACCATAAATGCTTGTGTTATATTCTCATCAAGATTTGAGGGAATTTCCATTTTAAAAGTTTAATAGGTGTTGTCTGCATGTATGTTATATTATGAGTCACTGAATACTTGGGTCTTTTATGATTTCTGCAGCATCTGAAAGTCAAAGCTACTAACCGAAAAGCAGCATGGATGTTCTTTCAGTTGGATTGTATGCAAAGCTTTCTTTCACTTTTAGAGAAGGGTACTGTCATAACTTACCCCAACAGGACTTTTTTCACAGTTCCTAGAACTATGGGCGGAGGAATATAATTCTTGGAGCACCGCAAAAAATTTGAATGATTTTAGTTTTCTGAATGCCATTGAGGGGAACTAAATGAGTTCTTACTTCAGAGTATGGTCTAATCCAACACAGTAGGAACTACACTGTACATTACGCTACAATGTAAGTGTATCCTGATTGGGTGAGTACATGCTGTATAAAACAAAGGCAGGACTAAAATAGATACACAAACTGAAAGCTAATGCTAGAAATATTTACCTGCTGACATTGTGACATTGCGTCTTTGTGACTGTGACATTGTGTTACAATTTGCACTTCTTTTATCATGAAACACAATAAAATCACACCGTCCTCCAGCCTCTAGATGATGAGTTCCTAGTAATGGTGCAAATGCGTTCAGGGATAAAAGAACCGAGCCTAGTGACTATGACTGAGTTCCTATATCTACACTATGCGAAAGCGTCTTTATTTACTGTATGTCCAAAATCCCACTGTATGGTATGTGGGAAACAGTAGGTGAGAAGAGATTCTGAAGTGTGCCACAGGAGAGGGTTTATGATTAGAAGCAGTGCAACATAACTTAAACTGGTAAATCATTTAATAATGACGAAATGGTTCATGTAGTGACACTTTTTCTAACAGTAATGATGTAACTTCAAATGTACCGTAGTACTCACTAATTATGGATAGAATCTGTTTTTCATCACATGACGTGTACACTATCCACAAAACTGCGCATACAGCATTGTGGGCTTTCGTAGTAAACAAATGACATATCTGCTGTATTTGTTGTGTTTTGGTCACAACAAAGTTCTAGGAACTGTTAAAAGAAAGTTCCTTTGGGGAAGCCAAAATATTTCTAGTATATTGCTATAAAACTCCTTCATTTGGAACCTTTATTCTTAAATCAGCTTTTTATTTTTTAAATGCATGTAATACGTATGTATTTTAAAGAAGGGAAGGCATTGTGCTGAGTATGTGGAAGCAGTTCTTCATTGCTGCTACATTAATAAAAGGGGTTGGGATGAGGGGTGTATAACGTCGAGTCTCTTCCCTATTAATTCCTTGTAGCAGAAGAGAAGTGAGATGGAGATGTGGTCTTTTGACTTATCCATGCACAGCACATTAGATTTCTTGTGGAAAAAGTACAAGTGAAACTGTCCTCACCTGACCCGAGTAAATCTGGTTGTTTAATGAAGTCCAAAGCAGGCTAGTGGGATCCGCTGAGGTTTTTATCAAAGTTTTTTTTTTTTTAACCAGGAACAAAACAGTGTTATTTGGCATTAAGAATGGCAAAGAGGAAATAATGCAATTGAAATGAGATTATCTCGCAGCTGTTGTCCAGTCATGGTTCCCTTTGAGGAGGTGTTGTTTCAGGTGAGAAAAGCTTTACAGGTTGACCCAAGCCTGCTGCACGACCTTCTTCAAGAGCTCCACGAGGCCAACGTCTTCTCGACACAGTATTACCAGTCTCTCTATAAGGACGGTGAAGTTGGTGAGCAGAGTTTGTGTGAAGTCCTCTGTACCGATGAAGATTTGGATCGAAAACTGTCTTTACCTGTCTGGCAAAACTGGGACATTAGCGAAGTTATCCTCCATTCAACACTCAACAAACAGGAGGATCTGGTTTCTTCTGGTGAGTTAGTATCTTTAAATACTTCTAATTACACTTTAGATAAGGAGGATAATGTAACTGTAACTACATGTCAGCTATAGCAGTTGAAGTGTTTGTTGAGCGTCTGTTTAAAAGACTTTCCATGTACCTGTTTATTTACCAACCCAACAGTCTACTAATACTACTGTACCTGTATG
>CAIGQW010055694.1:12233921-12262029 GCA_903798125.1 Danio choprae | reverse complement strand
TTATTATTATTATTTATTTATTTATTTTTATTTATTTATTTATTTAATTAATTATTTATTTATTTATTTATCTGTCTGTTCCTTGCCGAAGTACTAAATTGTAACCACATAAAAATAAGAATTTGTTCTCTTGGAGTTAACAGAAATTATTAAAACATGGGAATTATTTAATTAAGTAAGCTGCTTTTTATGAAGGTTGTCATTTAGCCCTGTGGTTTTCAAATAAATGTGTAAAGATAAATAGAATTATTTATGAATAACAACAAATTAGGCCTGCACCAATGCTATTTGGATTTATTTAAAGCAATATTGATAAAAGTATAATAAAGGCAGAAACCAATGGTTTATTGATTGCATGGAGGCATTGAGTAGCACAACTTATCAAACTTTTTTTAGCAGAGTCATTTAATACTTGAAAAAAAACTGAATATGACCTGTTTAAAATATCAGACCTGCATCTAATACAGTGCTCAACATATATGAGTACACCCCTCACAAATCTCTCATTTAAATTGATATTTCTAAAGAAAGCTTTACATTATTATTTTTGTGCACATACATTGGTCAGTACTGAAGCCAAATCTGAAGCTAATCTAACAAAATAACTTATTAATATTAAAAATAATAAATAACAAATTTAAAAAGACCAAAATTCAAGACAAACCAAAAATGTAAAAAGTTTTGTTGAAATTTTGTGGTTGATAATTTTTTTTCCCAATATTTTGCATGAATTTAAATGTATAATCTTTCTATTTCTAACGATCTTTGGTGATTAAAATATTATTTTAATAAATATTTCCATTTAATAAATAAGTTTTGTTGAAATGCACCAAATATATTACCTATATTCACTGAGAAATGGATACAAATATTAATCTACAAAATGGGGTGTACTCAGTTGTGTTGAGCACTGTATGTACAAAGTGTCAGGTGTGTGTCGGGAAAGCAGTACAGCACAGTTGAATGTTAAATGGATGCAATTCTTGTTCAGTAAAATTAATTTTATGCAGAATAAAATAACAAGTACTGTATGCAATAGGCCAATATGTTAAAATCGGAATCTGTATCAGCCAAAAAAAAAAAAAACGGTCAGTGCATCCCTACAACAACTAAATAACTGGTTAAATCATGAAAGACAGCAATTTATACAGAAAACAAAAGTTATAAAGGACAAAACATGATTGAATAGAAATGTTAATAATAAGAATAAAAAATTTAACACGAATAAATACAAATTTGATTCAAATTAATAACAAAAACTAAATAGTTAAGTAATGGGTAGGAGGGAAATGCAATAATTCATTCATTCCTCTTTCTTCGGTTTAGTCCCTTATTTATCAGGTGTCACCACAGCGGAATGAATCGCCAACTATTCCAGCATATGTTTTACGCAGTGGATGCCCTTCCAGCTGCAACCCAATACTAGGAAACACCCTTACACTATGGCACTCACACATACTCTCATACACTACAGCCAATTTAGTTTATTCAATTTACCTATAGCGCATGTCTTTGGATTGTGGGGAAACCCATGCGAACATGGGGAGAACATGCAGACTCCACACAGAAATGCCCAGCCAGGACTCAAACCAGCAACCTTCTTGCTAACCACTGAGTCATCATGTCAAATGCAATAATTTAAAAGAACATTAGACTTAAGAATACTACATTAGCCTTGCAATACTTTTTCTACGCAATTGTACACAGTACCTTTTAACTTGTATATTTATAACAAATCTCTACATACAATTCAACATCCAGAGCTTTTTGACTGATTGCATCTCTGTTTAATGTTTGTTGTCTTTTTCATATTTATTTCGTGTTGTCACTTGTCACTTTATGTACACTGGAAGCTTCTGTAGCCAAAACAAATTCTTTGTGTGTGTGTAAGTACACTTTGCAATAAAACCCATTCTGATTCTGAAGAATTCTTCATAATACTTTAGAGACAATTACAATATACACTTTTGCAATATAACTTGGGTGTTTTACAAGAAACTATATGGTTTAGTTGGACATTTTAGGATGCATGGGTACTAGCCTCCTCATATTTTGAGGGGATCTGAGGTAATAATATATTTAAAGTCTTTTTTTCTTTCTTTCTTTTTTTTGCTGAGCAGTATTAACACTTTTGTAATGATTTGTAAGTTCCTTATTAGGACATGGAAGGCTCCACGGCTCTTCTGTACCATTGGAGAAAGCATAAATTTGATTTTGTTACTTGATAACCAATCACATCAAATCCTTGACCTCATTGAATTTCTCAGTTGAGACCGTCATCTGCTTTTCAGATACTATGAAAATGAACTGGATGCAGGATTCTCTTTAATTGCTTCTTCTGTACAAATATGGTCCTGTAGTTGGACATTGTTGTGTCGGCTGTCAAGCACTCGCTTCAAGCGACTGAACATAAAATACATATGCGTGTGATGTCAACATCTTCACAAATTTGACTTTTAGATTAGAGACATTAGTTGTTGCATCAGGGAGCATGGTGACGCAGTGGGTAGCACAATCGCCTCACAGCAAGAAGGTCACTGGTTCGAGCCCCGGCTGGGTCAGTTGGCGTTTCTGTGTGGAGTTTGCATGTTCTCCCCGTGTTCGCGTGGGCTTCCTCCGTTTGCTCCGGTTTCCCCCACAAGTCCAAAGACATGCGGTATAGGTAAATTGGGTAAGCTAAATTGTCAGTAGTGTATGAGTGTGAATGGGTGTGTATGGATGTTTCCCAGTGATGGGTTGCAGCTGGAAGGGCATCCGCTGCGTAAAACATATGCTGGATAAGTTGGCGGTTCATTCCGCTGTGGCGAAATGAAAATGAATGAATGAATGAGTTGTTGCATCATTTTTAAAGACGTTTTTTTTCTGGCTGCTAAAGTGTAAAAAATCTGTAGTTAAATTTTATTTAAATTTGACATTTCTGTAGTTAAAAGTGGTGTTGTGTAAATGCACCATTACTTTCGCCCAGCTATATATATATCGGGCTTTGTTGTTCGAGCACTTCCCAAAACCTCATTGACTGGGTGATACATTTTCAGCACAGACTCTCTCTGCATTTTCAGTTTTGCTTATACAAATACTGGAGAAATCAATGTGCTCTTTTGTGAAAGCCTCTTCACTTGGCAGACATATTAACAACATGTCTGGGAAGTTATTTTCTTTACCTTAAAAACATCACAGAATGCAGACTGCTTTTATAGCAAACAAAGCTTCTAAAGGCTGCTGCAGCAACTTTAAAAATCTAAATTCACAGACTCACTGCTCAGTACTGTACTATTTGAAGTCATCCTAAAAGGAAAGAGAAATTTCAAGCATATTTCACTTTTTTCAGTATATTCTGAAGCACAGTATTTAAAAACATTTAGTCCGAAAGCCAAATCCTTTATCAGCAGAAAGAATCAAAAGTGAGTGTGAATGCATTTAGATGCTTCTTCAGCAACATGCAGTTCCTTCCCTGCATTCATCACCCAATCAGAGCATTTATAACACAAGACAAGACAACTTATTTTCAAGTTGAAAATGCGGAGGTAGTTAATTTGGCTGCCCAAATTAATCTAAACTTGATTGAGAATGTCTGAACATTTCTTGGAAACAAAGCTGTGGCTCAAAAACACTGCAATTGGCTCAAAAACACTGCAAAGTGGCTGCAATCGCTGTTAGTTTTAAAGTTACTTCATGCTACAATCATTGATGTTGTATCATTTTGATCACTGAGCTTTTCACAATCAAGGGGAGCCTTGTTAATAAATTGTTGTCTAATGTCAGTCTTCTCTGTTTAAGTCTTTGAGCATACATGCAGATACATGCTAGTTTTTCAGTCAAGCTGTGAAATATACATTTATATCACATTCTTAGTATTGTGATAGTATGTTTTTGCAATTCCAATAAGGCCTTCAATACTGCACTCACAGGATGCACCTGTAACTAGATTACCCACTGAGTTGCTTTCTGAGCATGCTGATGTGTGCAGCATGCACTTCTTTATTTTCTTGGTGACTAGTTATAAAAAATAAATAAATAAATAAATACATGAGAGCACTGAAAGATGTTGTTTTAACCCAAGATGTCCAGTATATACAACAAGAGTGAAATATATTATAATAGGGTAACTGTAATGTCACAAGCAAAAAAGGTTAGTCTGTTTGTTGTATAGGCACTGTTAATGAAAAAACGAAGCAAACAAAATACTTGTCACACCAGTCTGTGATCCTTGCGAGTTTCATTTTAGGCGGGTGGCATGAGATTGTTGCCTTTCGTTTACAGCTGAACTCTGTGTGTTAGAATTAAATCATTTTTAAGTTGGTAAGTGCTGGCTTGTTAGTTTTGCAAAATTAAATAATAATGTGGGAATTGACATTACACTGGCATGAAGAAATGTATTATATAAGACCAATGTTTAAACAAAAGGCCTCACCTGACAGTGGAAAATACCTGCCACTCCAGGGTGGTGTGTTTCCGCATACATGTGCCAAGCCTCAGCATCTGATTTGATTAACCTTTTTTTTTTTTTTTTTTTTGCAACTTATTTTTACAAAGAAACTGTACATTTTAGAGTTCCTTTATTATTAAAATAAATATTTGAGTGAGCTTAAAAAATCTGTTCATTTACACATTACTATGAAGAATACTTTTTTCATTGTTGCAAAATTAGAAAATGTAGTTTATCATCTCCATCATAACCCCAAATAAATAAATAAATAACTTTATTAACGAACGCAGAATGTATCTGTTTTTTGAGAGATATTTGGTTCCTACAAATATAGGGTTGAGTTTGGCTTGTGCCGATCAAAACCAACTCCCATCTCATAATGAAAGTAAAAGCAACCAGGGGAAGGTGCAGCTTGTTTTGGCGTTTGCCAGACTGACGGCTGAGGACACGCAGTGCGGTTATTAAAAAAATAAATAAAATCATCGCAACTTAATGTAATGGATTAAAAAATTGTTCAGCAAGCATGGAATATCTCTGGGAAACAGGTAAAGTGCAATGCTATTTTAATATATTATTTATTTTTTTATATATTGAACATGCGTTGTGCGTAGAAACTTTTTTTTTTTTTACTTTGGTGCATAATATTTATAAAAAAGTGTCGCAAATCATATATGTAGTTGTTTGATAAACCTTTTTATATCAGAAATGTATTTGCCCCCTCGAGCTATTTGTTTTCCCACCGAAATCCGGCACGCGTGCCCCCACGTTTTAAAGCGTCTTGCGCATTTTTCTTTTAAGAGTTTTCGCTCAGTTAATTGTGAAGGCACATTTTTGTCTTTGTCAGATGTAATGTAAATCTACCGTGTTATTAACAGATGCTGAAACAAATTATATTGACCCAGATCCAACGATAGAGCCTTTACCTGGTGAGTTGATAACGCAGTAAACAAATAGACCTATATTGGACATTTGGGTTTTCAAATGAGATTTACCATTTCTTAATGTTTTCACAGACAGTGTTCTCGGTGAATATCTTCAGTCCCTCCTAGATGGATCTATTGAAGAATCCTTTGGTCAGTTTCAATTATTGGGCTTTATTAAATTTAGTATTTACATAACTGCGTGTATAATACCTATCATTTCCTACTTGTATCTTTGCAGATCCAAACTTTCTTGAAGACCCAAATTACTCATGTAAGACTCCCTGAAATAATATTATCAATAAAGTCAGCTCTCAAATTAAATTTGACATTTTTGGTGGTTATTTATAAATAAATTATTCAAATGTATCGTTTTTCACTTCTGCTTTACAAACAATAGGTGACACAGATACAAACGGGGTACCAGAAAAAAAATCTAAAGTTCCCCGTCCAAATAAACGAAAAAGAAAAGGTACTGCTGTTTTCTCTTAGATGTTATTTTATGAACGACCTGTATCGAAATCGGCAATTGAAATGTGTGTTTTTATTTTTGATGCAGCTCCGAGGAAAGACCTACAGCATATACCATGCAAACAAGGTAATTTAAAACAACCATTGAATATGCTTGGGCTGCTTGTTAATCAAAGGGGAGGAAAATAACTGTAACTCTCAGGCCAGTTAAACCACAAGTGAAAGTAAAAGTTGCAAACAAAACGATTTATGTCTCAATTGCAGCAATAGTTGCCCATGAAAGCCCCTCAAATGAATTGACGCCCAACATGACATCTGGGACTAAGGGGAGTTTCCATTTGTGCTCAAATCCATACCAGCCTGTGTTAAGGTTTCCTATCAGCTCCCATATTCTGCCCCCTAGTGGTATGTATTATGTTTTTATATACTGTATATGGCATGCAATTCAACAAATGAGGCCTTGGCTTTGAACACTGACTGAGATGTTTTGGATCTCTTAGGTGGTCCAGCACTACAGTTCATCCAGACTATAAGCCCACTCACGTCACCTCTAATTGGTAGTGTGGTTCAGACAGGACCCACATATGTGCTTGGTGAGTCAAATATAAATGAACCATGACATTGCTGCATATGCCTGCATGTCCTGTTGGTTTGTTGACCATGGTATTTCTCATTTTAAATTCACTCTCTACAGTTTCGCCCCAACACATGAGTCCAGGCACTCAGATAATTCCTCTTTCACCAGGTGAGTTAAAAAGAAAAGGTGTCTCAATCACAGCAAGGATTAGCAATACTGTAATGTGTGTTAACTGAACTCTTCTCTTACAGCTGATGGTACAGTTGCTCCACCAGAGCTCACTGGTTTTGTACTCCCAGTCGGCTCGTCCTCGGGTCTGACGTCGGTTTCTGTAGACTCAAGCCCTGTTAAAGGTGAGTATGAGATAAGTATGGGTTAAAGTTAGGGTTGAAGTTTTTGAGGGTGGTTTGAGGACATTTGACCTTATCCACTCACAGCTATTTTGGGGTTTTCTGCCTGGATTTTTCAACCCAAATGAAAAAGCTTCCCATACCCACATACAGAGGTCTAACTGCAAAATATATGGTTGAATTTTACTACAACTCTGTTGGAAATGCTATAAACAATTGTATAAGTTATCTGTGTCATAATAAACCCCCCAAATAATTTAAGGCTTTTTAAATTATTTTTCATAAAGTCAAATTTGGAAGTGTATAAGTTCCAAAGGCCCTGTGTGCTCCAGCATCCTGCAAACAGTTGTGTTCATTTTTAGCACGTCAACAAACAGAAGAAAAAGGAAATTTGATTATCTCATAAGTTATTCTCTTCCTGAAGGAAGTAACACTGTTTTTTGTATACCTCCATAAACCTCAATGTCATTTTACAAACAACCCTTTGAAATTACATAAACTGCTGAAAGTGTTAAATATTTTAGTATATGTTTTCTGCCTATGATTAAATATACTGGGCGGAAACCATTGCTGATGTCACTCTGGACAATTTTATGATGGACACGTTTAATATAAATCTAACTGAACTTTTTTTTTTAATAGTTAATGATTGGTTAATTCAATTCAGTTCATCTTTATTTCTATAGTGCTTTTACGATGTAGATTGTGTCAAAGCAGCTTAACATAGAAGATTATAGTCAATTGAAGCTGTGTCAGTCCAGTTTTTTTAAACAAAGTTTAAGTTCAGTTTAGTTCAGTTCATTGTGGTTTAATTTTCACTACTGAAAGTCCAAACACTGAAGAGCAAATCCATCAATGAGCAGTTTTTTTTTCAACCAACTTTTAGCAGCAAAGTATTTGCCCTGTGTGCTATTGTGCTGTGCTGCTGAGGAGTAGAGGATGTTTGCAGCACAGAATGATGACGCATGTCAATCGAAAATTAAGTAAAAGTCACATGAATTCTTACATAACCATTCCCATTGTGGTCGCATTGCACAACATCAGAATTTATTACCATTATTAAATTACACTTATTTTGTTGGCTGAAGAATTAATAAAAATTACTGCTTGTTTGTTTTGCTAAATACAGAAGGAACCCCACAAAAGAATACAGAGTCTCCACCTTCCAAACTAAAACACAAAGTCCGTCCCAAAGCGCCAGGTGAGAAACCATTTCCTTATTATGCAAGCCCGAATGACCTTATTAAAGTATGTAAAACATGATAAATGTTTGCTTTACAGAATGTGTCAAAGACTACATTCATCGCTTAAAATCACACCTGAGAGATGTCTGCAGCACTATGCGTGGGGGGATGGGAATGGAGTCACACTACGTGGATGCGCATCTGATTCAAAGGAAACTTCTCATCAAATCTGGGAAGAATGCAAACAAGTGTTTGGAGAAAGAGCTGGTTGTCCTCAGCGATTCGGAGCGAAAGAAAGCAAAGCTGGACACAAGTCAGTTGTTTCAGAACATTGACTCCAAACCAAAGCAATCATTTGCTTTCCTCGGAAAAGCCGGAGTGGGGAAAACCACTTTCATTCAGTGGTTATGCCTGGACTGGTCGAACGGCGGCCTGTCTCAATTTCAGTTTGTTTTTCTCATGAACTGTAAAATTTTAGACATCAAACAATCCAACTACAGCTTAAAAAGTTTACTGTTTGACTTTTCCACATCTCCTCACTGTGAGGACTCAGATGCTGCTTTCAAACACATTCTGTCCTGTCCTGATGAAGTTCTCATTATTTTTGACAGCTTTGATCATATAAAAGACCTTGAGGGGCTTCTTCAGTCCCCTGCTAAATCACACACAGACACTAAATACACCATCAAGCAGCTGTTTTCGGGTTTGTTTCAAAAGGAAATCCTCTCGGGCTGCACGCTTCTCATCGCCACAAGGCCTAAAGATGTTTTAAATCAGGTACTGCGAAAAATGGACAGTCTTTTGGAGATTTGGGGCTTCTCTCCTGAAGATATTGAGTCGTATACGTCCAAATATTTTGAGGATGCTTCCCTCCAAGAGAGTGCACTAAAAAAGATTAAGAATCAAAGGTACATGTTTAGCTTATGCTCTAACCCGCTGCTTTGTTGGGGTACCTGCTTTCTGCTCAAGCATCAAGATGGTGGGGATTTGCCTTCAACCCTCACAGACTTGTACCAAAGAGTGACCTCCAAGCATCTGGAATTGGCTAGCATTGGAAATGGCACAAAGAAGAAACAACTCGACACCCCACAGTTGTGCAAAATGGCATGGGAGGGCTTCAAGAATCACAATACACACGTCAACCCTGTCAAATCCACAGAAGTGCTGGACTGCACCCTTGAAAGTGGAATACTTATACCTTACGAAACATCTGAGGGACAAGAAAACCACTTTGCTGACCTTTTCACCCAGAACCTCCTGAGTGCTTTGCATTTGGTGCAATCCAAACAGGTCAATGAAAAAATGGTGGTGGCAAATACTATGGTGCAGCACAAGAAACGAAAGGTTCAGGGAGAATCACAGGATGTGCTGCAGAGGTTCATCACCGGCTTAATCTTCCAGAAGACAGCAAGTGGAGTCAGCATAATAGACAGCAGTGTGGACTTAAAAGCCAAAAGGAAGGCGGTCGAATCCCATTTAGAGAGCATGAAGCCCAAAGATTTGGTTCCTGCCAGATTACTTGAATTGTTTCACTGTGTTTACGAGACCTGCAGTGTCAAATTTGCCGAAGTGCTAGTGAAGAACCTGCCCGATGATCTGTCTTTCTGTGGGACCCAGCTTTCCCCATCTGATGTCTACGTCATATGCCATGTCCTTCAACATGCCAGCGCAATGAAGCGGACCTTCACCATTAACCTGCAGGATACATGCATTCCCATTAGTGGCCTGAAAGAGCTTGTGGGTCTCAAATGCATCACATCATTCTGGTGAGAAGTTACATGGCTGTACACCTAGATAGGAAAATGTTGTGTTTGTTGAGTTTAAAGCCTGTAAGGTTAACTTTTTTTCTGTGAAATTCAAAAAGATGCTGATTTTATTCCAGTTCAGTTACAGTCTTAGAGAACTAAAGCTTTTAAGCTTAAAAAAAAAAAAAATAGACTGTAAGATGTACAGTTCCCGGTTTATATTAAGTGGCCTTAATTGTCCAGGGAAGTTCTTTGAAATGTGCAATTTTTATTCAATGTTTGATGTAATCTCAACTGAAACATGAAGAGTGGGTGGGACATACAGTAGCTCCTCCCCTTTAAAAAAAACAGCCAATAGCGTTTTGCTTCATAACAGCTCTGTCAGTGAGAGTGGTCAAATACTGGAGAGCATTTGATTGCTCAAGATTTGATGAGAAACTGACATATGAGATCACGTAAAAACAGTGTAATCAAAAATGCAATTAAAGAAATCAGTTGTAATAACATGCAGATATTTTTAAACGGGACTATGTACAGTACATAATATGTGCGTTGTACAAAATAAAGAATTTAAATAGAAGTAATTAAGCTCACTTACTATAAAACGGGATGGATTCGTGCTTTATTCAAAATGTTATGAGGTCAAATAATAGCTTTTCAGATTATCAGACTGAATTTTAGAGTAGTTATTAGCATAGAACTAATTGCTGATTAGTATCTAATTTAGAAATTTTAGAAGAAACAAATCATAAACAAAAGAAATCTGGTTCCAAAGGCTGATTGAAAGGGAATGGACCAAATCATTCAAAATAATGAATTATTTATCCATTTATGAGTGAATCATCCTTTGTTGTTTTCCTATTCACAAAACTGGTCGGATTTATTCCACACTGATCAGAATCTTCAGTTCATTACTTTTTCACATAAGAAAAAGAGATTTTGGAAAATGGCACACATGCAATTAAATATTTGAATTACATTTTACATCCTTTTAGAAACCTAATTTTAAAGAACGTTTAATATTCCTAGAAATGTTTGAAAGCAAAATTTGCTTTTGTGTTCTGTGGAAGCAAAGATGTAGGGAATATGAGAATTAGTAACTGGCAGGATTTATAGTGAGCTTTCGCTTTTGGCTAAATGTTTTCATTTATGATTTATTACCATTAGGGCGCATGCAGAAGATACCATTGACTTATGGGAGGACTTACATCAAAGCAACGATGAACTGAATTTAAAAAGCGCAATTGAGAAATTCACCTTGAACCCATTAAAGGCCACACAGGGGTATCACATAGAGAGCCTGCCTGTCCTCGTCCAGATTCACAGAGAAAAGAAGCTGCCAACAAGGTACAGCAACAAATTTGTGTTTCTAAAAATAGTGTTAATATTTACCATATGCTCATTTTATTTGTGCTGATAACTTGCATGACGTATGTGTTTTCAGTGAACTGGTGCCTGCACTGGATGAAGGTGTACCAGCTCTCCGGCATCTTCAGAAACTGGAATTTGGGTAAGTAAAACAGACTTTTATCTTTTTATTATTGCTCCATTCTTCTATATGCTGAAGATCCTTTTTTTATTCATTAAGTGCTAATTTAATCACATTGGGTCTTGCAGACTTGGAGTGCAGAATGGTCCTGAACTTTTCCCTAAAGTCATAGAGGTCCTGCCCTCTCTGCAGTCTCTCCTTTGTCTGGAGTGAGTATTCGGTGCTGTTTGGCATATTCATAGCTTCTGAATTCGTAATGAATGCTTAACATGCATGTTAATACTCGTGCACGCTTATTGCAAAACTAGTCTGTCCACTACTTCATTTTTATTCTGGTGTCGAATGTTTCTTTTCAGCTGTTTTATGCTTATTTGAGGACATGCATAATAAATTGCAGGATGCATTGGCAAAATGTGCATAAATTCAACAAATGTACAATAAAAGCATATGCACTCTTACCCAAGTTTTCCAGAATAAATATGATTATGCATAGTATTATGCAGTATTATGCGTTTTACCAGTCTGGACGAGGAGCGTTTTCATTCTAAAATTTAACCAGTCAATGTCAACAAAGAGTGTTATTTATTTATTTTTTGTTATTAAAAAAATCGTAACTTTTTCCCCCTTTAGCCTTGATAAAAACCATATTGGAGACCCTGGAGCTGAGAAGCTGTCTGGCGTTTTACATTATTTGGAATGTCTGAAACTGCTCATGTAAGTTTTGAAATATTTACCCAAGTATCGAACGCTGGCACTTAATAGTCAGTGTGTTTTCCATATTAATCATAACTTGTAAAGCAACAACTGTGTCACAACTGATCAGTACAATTTTTTTGCCTCCACCCAGTCTGTCCCAAAATTTAATTGGAGATGCCGGAATGGGAAAACTGGCTAAAGCTCTGGCGTCAGTTCCTTCTCTACAGACACTCAGGTATGTTCACTCTCGGAAATAGCTATGTACTTACCAGGACTAAGTAAACATGAGTTTTGGAACTGTTTATAAAAACCCCACTGTTTTGTCACGATGACTCAATTTTCTTTACTTCTAGACTGTATGGAAATGCAATTGCTGACAGTGGTGCTGAACATCTGGCCATGGCTTTACCTGACATGAAATCACTCCAAGACCTAGAGTAAGAGTCTGGATTTAGTCAAATCATTTTCAGCTCTCAATACAATTATGTTACAAGAAAAGAAGTACATTTAATATCCTATTCATTTTTGACATACGATTTCTGTTCTATTTTAATCTACACTACTTGACAAAAGTCTTTCCATCGATCCCAGTTGTAAGAGCAACAAATAATAAATTAACTTCTAGTTGATCATTTGGAAAAGGGGCAGAAGGTAGATTTGTCCAATGAATCATCTGTTGAACTGTATCCCAATCATCGCAAATACTGCAGAAGACCTATTGGAACCCGCATGGACCCAGGATCCTTACAGAAATCAGTCAAGTTTGGTGAAGGAAAAATCATGGTTTGGGGTTACATTTCAGTTTGGGGGTTTGTGAGAGATCTGCAGAGTGGATGGCAACATCAAAAACCTGAGGTATCAAGACATTTGTGCTGCCCATTACATTACAAACCACATGAGAGGGCAAATTCTTCAGCAGGATAGCGCTCCTTCTCATACTTCTGCCTCCAAATCAAAGTTCCTGAAAGTAAAGAAGATCAAGGTGCTCCAGGGTTGGCCAGCCCAGTCACCAGGCATGAACATTATTAAGCATATCTAGGGTAAGATGGAGGAGGAGGCATTGAAGATTAATCCAAATAATCTCAATGAACTCTGGGAGTCCTGCAAGAACGTTGTTTGCCATTCCAGATGACTTTATTAATAAGTTGTTTGAGTCATTGCAGAGATGTATGAATGCAGTCGTCCAAGCTCATGGGAGTCATACATAATATTAATTCTTTTTCCACTGCACCATGACTTTATAGTCTATTCTGTACATTATTTCTGTTAAGTGACAAGACTTTTGTCTAAGCAAAGTCAGACCTTACTGTCCTAATTAAAAAATTAAAAAACAAGACATGATTATATTTTATTTTGATAAAATAAGCGTAATCTAGCCAAATTATCAACTAGATCAACTAGTCAACTTATTATTTATTGTTCCTAAAACTTGGGAAAGGCGACAAGACTTTTGTCAGGTAGTGTGTGTTCAAATTCAGATAAAACGTGAAATTTATATTATATGTTTTGTTATATTTTATTAATGCATTTATTGTTATTTATTTTAGTGTTAAGTTCAACAAGTTCACCGACATTGGAGCTACAAAGCTCAGTTCTGCTCTGAAAAACTGCCCTGGAATGAAGTCTTTGGAGTGAGTGTCTATTTTTTTTTTTTTTTTAATCATTATTTAATCTTTAACATCCATTGAGATTAAGGTAGTGGTCATCACTTGTTTTTATTATAGCTTTTGGATATTTGCATTTCAGGACTTGTCACAATATTTGTCATGTTATGAATGAATGAAAAATTGAAATCTGGTTTAAGCAGCCAGAGTGTCCAGACTGACAGACATCTAAAAATCAGATTGAACACAAATACAAATGCAGAAATAAATCAATAAACACAAAAAGATTCATGTGTGTTTCCCCGCTTTTAAGACTTTCAAATTTGTTAAAAATCCATCTGGATAAAGGATATGCCAAAAAAATAAATAAAAATAAAATAAATCTGATCCAAGCCTAAGATTATGTATTTAATGACACATTATGCAGCTCAAATAATTTCCTGATATGCAATGTTGATATAATGTTGTTTTCCTTGTCTGTCTTTAGGCTGTGGAATAACTGTATACCCTATGGAGTTTTTGAGCACCTCCGTCTTCAAGATTCACGGATAAAATCACTTTAACACATTTTAAAATGGTTACAAATCAGACACTGTTACAAGCAGGGTGTTTAATAACCATTGACTTCAAAAGTTCATCAACGTCTGCCGACACTAAACTACTTCAAAAGCTGTTTCACTTTTCTTTTTGAAATTACTTTATTTGACTGATATGATGACTGACTTTTGCACTTTCTCACATTATTGTGGATGGATACTGTTTCTCAGCACTTTACTTTGCTTTATATATTGTATATAGATATTCGTTTTTGTGTACATATATTTTTTTTACAATAAACTAATTCTGGCTTTGTAGATTTTGACATGTTCGCATACATCACATTTTTCATTCATTCATTTTATTTTCGGCTTAGTCCCTTTATTAATCTGGGGTCGCCACAGCGGAATGAACCACCAACTTATCCAGCATATTTTTTTACGCAGCAGATGCCCTTCCAGCTGCAACCCATCACTGGGAAACATCCATACACACTCATTCAC
The DNA here is from genome assembly GCA_903798125.1 of Danio choprae. NCBI lineage: Eukaryota > Metazoa > Chordata > Actinopteri > Cypriniformes > Danionidae > Danio > Danio choprae. The sequence continues at coordinate 12,247,527 of CAIGQW010055694.1, read as the reverse complement.
TACCAACAATTTAGCTTACCCAATTCACCTATACTGCATGTCTTTGGACTTGTGGGGGAAACCGGAGCACCCGGAGGAAACCCACGCCAACACGGGGAGAACATGCAAACTCCACACAGAAACGTCAGCTGACCCAGCCGGGGCTCGAACCAGCGACCTTCTTGCTGTGAGGCGAACGTGCTACCCACTGCACCACCGTGCTGCCCCAATCACATTTTTATAATTCATAAAAATGACATAGTTTATATTAGTTATTACTGCAGCTTTGACTTTATGTTCAGTTGGAGACTTGGAGTTCTGCTACTGAATTAATAATCATAGATTATTAATCACTGCATTCATTCATAGAATGCAGTGCTGGGTAGATTTCTTACAAGTTGTAGTCTGTTACTGATTTCATATTAAATGTAATCTAGATTACTTATTTGCATATTCAGACTAATTTGGATAATATTTTGATTACCTAACTTGCTTATTTTTTCTTTAATGTCTCCTCAAATTCAGAGGCAACGATTGCAAATTTATTTACATGGCCATCATACATTCTGAATATTCAAAACTAAAAAATAACACGCAGTTACCTTATTTTGAAAACGTAACAGAGAAAACTAATTGAGAATCAAATTATTAATAATTTACTCTCATTGAGGCAATCATTTGTAATTGTGGTATTGTAGTCTGATCATAAGCATTTTAGAACATAATCTAATCTAACTGGAGCTGCCAAAATCTTGCAGCATTATTACATAATCCGAGGACTGCATAGATAGATAGGTAGGTAGGTAGGTAGGTAGGTAGGTAGGTAGGTAGGTAGGTAGGTAGGTAGGTAGGTAGGTAGGTAGGTAGATAGATAGATAGATAGATAGATAGATAGATAGATAGATAGATAGATAGATAGATAGATAGATAGATAGATTTTCATTTAGAACAGTGAAGTTAACACATTAGCCGCGTTTCCACTATCTCGCCTAAAGCGAGCGAGCCAGGGCAGGCCGCGTTTCCACTGTCACTTCCGAGGCGTGATCGGGCCAAAGCGGGACTTCCTCGGGGCCAGGGGCCGGCCTTTCGCCCCCCAAATACCTTGGGCCAAAGAGAGCCAGCGCGGGCTTCGGGGCGGAGTGAAAGGAGAGGCGGAGTTTGTCCCAGTCAGGTAAAGATGGCGTGCCGCCGTTAAATAAATAAATAAGGGAAAGAAAAACATATAGCTGGTCAGTTTAAGATAGGCTATTCCATAAAACACCTTATAGGCTAGGGGTCTTTTTTTATTTGCTTAAGATCGCTCTTATGTTTCCCTTTTAAATGTAAGGGTGTTGCATAAAATAATAAAGTAGTTTTAATTTAATAAGTCTTTCTTTCCTGCGTCTTCCTTGATGTTTCCATAACGCATAATAATCTTTACACACATTAAAGACAGACGCCAGTAAAACTTTCAGTTGTCGAGAGTTTTGGTCAAGTTTAAAAGGCGTATTTGTGGATGAAACGTGCGCGTTTAGATGTGTGCGAGAGACCGGGCGTTCTAAGGGCGGGGTTTGCGTGCGCGCCGGGCCGGGCCGGGCCGTGCCAATAGCCCGGGTGCTTGAGCAGTGAGGCCGAAATCGTGTCGCGAAAAAAAGCCCTGACTCGCACTGGCCCGAGAGTGGAAATGCGGCTGACTTTCTATTAGGCATTGGAGATTTAAAAGTCAAATATGACACCATGGAAAGTCAAAGTAATCATTTATTAAATATATAATTAACTGGTAACTGAACCTTAGCCAAATATTTCATTTAGTCACAAATATGTGGTTCGTAGAAAATAAAACACTGATTCGGATGGCCTGTTTGTGGCATGACGTATTGCTCATTTAAATGTTATTAAAGGGAAAGAAAACATGCCAAGGCAGACCACATTTAAGGGCGCTGTCTACGGGGTCACATCGACACAGAATCCTGCCCGAGTGCTGAATGCCAAGCTAAAAATAAATAGGCTAATGTAATATTTATATCCAGACTAGTGGTTAGTGCCTGAATTTGATCTCTGAAGAGACACTGACTGGCTGCTCCAAGGAAAAGCACACGGTCCGCTCAGCTTATCGGTTCCTGGTAAAATATTCCATGTGGCATGATGGCAGGTCAGTTCTCCGAGTCTGGACAGCCTGTGGAGACAAGACACTTAATGTAGATTTGTTCCCCAATTTGTATGAATCATATGTATATGTGTATTTAACATGACTTACTTATTCATGACATTCATTTTTACACTAACTGACCACTGCAGCATATTTTAATGCCACGTGTAGTTCCCTTTGACAATGACTCTTCTTTACACAAATGACACCTTGCCCACAGCAGCTTTGGCTGGGATTGCCAGTCATGGTAACGTTAGTCTATTCTAGATATCCCTCAAAAACATCCAGTTCAGTGTCTGTGTCATAAGGAATAGAGGCTGGGTCAGAAAGAACGCCCAAATCCACCAGAGCCTGGTCCATATCCTCCGGCAAGAACACGATCCCTACATTCAGAACTATGTATTCCATTAAAAAGGCATAGTAGAGGATTAAGACATTGACAAAAAACAGGCCGAGATAATACATATATGGAAGCTCGTCGATTAGCGATTCCACTGAATCTAACTGAAAGTAAACGGAGTTTGTCATAGACTCCAAAACATAGACTTCAGTTTCAAAGAGCAGAACAGACGAATTAGATGCATTTAATCGCACTTCATATGAAACAAGGTAGTGAATTAGTGTGAATCCATTCGTCTTCGTCAAGTGAAGCAGCGGTGCAACTCCCTTTTCAGCAGAATTTCCCCTGCAATCCGTTCAACACACACGTATGTTTCCACTATACAGCACATAAGTTAGTGAAGGAAAGCATGCTTGAATGTTCCAAGGCCACGCGCTGCTCTTTGACATTAGGACACAAATATCCAGAGACCTTCTTAAAATGCTGAACATTCAGAAATAAAAATTATTCGAATGCTCGACGTAGCTTTATAACGCGTGAAAAACAAAAACAATCGGCGCTTTCTCATGACTTCACCAAAACGTTGCCTGCGCAAGGAACTCCGGGAAATAGAGTGCGTGGGGTGTGGGAAGAGATGCGCATTCGTTCTAGTCACTTCCACGATAAACTACAAATCCCAGGATGACGTGAACTGACGTTTGGGCTGTCATGAGCGATAGGTCGCCAGGTATGTTTTCATGTGAGGATTCTGGGCCTTCACTGCGGCTGATATGGATTCGTACTCCTAGCAAATTGGGCTAGAAACATACAGTTTGCGGAATAAAAGCCACCGAAAATGTTTGGGCGGTCAAGAAGCTGGGTCGGAGGACAGGGAAAGTCTAAAAACATTCATTCTTTGGATCATTTGAAGTAAGTTTGTTATGGACAATTTGCAGCTAGTTCGCTAGCCAGTTCAGCCCGTAGAGATAAAGCTTTATTATTAAGCCAGCGTTTGTCATTGCTGTGGAAAGCCATTAGTACGTTTAGGAAATGGGAACATTTATTTCTACTGACATAAGTAATTTGAAAGGTTACACCGAGCGGGCGTTTGTGTGTGTAAAGCAGCGGATTTGTCAACATCAAGTGAGCTGTCTTAGCAAGATATTTGTGACATAATAATAGTGTGCACTGTACATTAAGTTAGTTTATTTTATGCTATATTATGCCTATACTGTGCTTTTAAACATATTATTTGATGTAGTTTTCTGTTATGAAATAACATTGTTTATGGTCTTTACAAACTCATAAAGATGTTGTGATAATATGACATTTAATTTGGAATTTAAATAATATTTTTTTAGGTATATGTACCATGTCCTAACAAAAAACACAACAGTGACTGATCACAACAGAAATCTTCTTGTGGAAACTATTCGCTCCATTACTGAGATTCTCATCTGGGGTGATCAGAATGACAGCTCAGTGTTTGAGTGAGTTTTGTATCTCTTTGTTATTTATTTTAGAATTCTTTTTAAGATGCCCCCCCAATGTTATAACTGACTGAATATATGATGCTTTCTTCATAGCTTCTTTTTGGAGAAGAACATGTTTGCATTTTTCCTCAATATACTACGACAGAAATCTGGACGGTATGTTTGTGTCCAGCTTCTGCAAACGCTCAACATTCTTTTCGAAAACATCAGTCATGAGACCTCTCTGTGTGAGTAAATGTGTGGACAAAGGGCAAATTTAATGCATTATAATTATATGTTACTGTCCTGAACATTCAATATTGCATTATTTTCCTTTTCAGATTACTTACTGTCTAATAATCACGTTAATTCCATCATTGTGCATAAATTTGACTTCTCCGATGAAGAAATTATGGCTTATTATATCTCATTTTTGAAGACTTTGTCTTTGAAGCTGAACAACCACACCGTTCACTTTTTCTACAATGAGGTAAGATGGATTTGCTGGGGCAACCCATTTTTTTTAAATGACTGATCATGTACTGAAAGCAGAAGGGGGCTTTTATTTGTGGGTTTGAATGTGATAGAGCAGTGCACTTCCAGGAAGAGCTAACAGCTCACTGTGACTCTGTAAAAGCATGTTTCCTGTGTCTTCATGCAACTTGAGCAATTATGTTCTTTCATTTTGGACAAAAGAAGGCCAGTTGTAAGTTTAAAAATGTTTTATGCTGATTGGAAGGTGACAGATGTTTCAGGGCTCTTCTGTATAGGGGGAAGTTATTGGTGTACTGTAAATGGTTGTGTTTAACAGTCGTGTGCTCTTTATTCCGTGGCACCTTTGATGCTGTTAATCGTTGGTGTCAGGAATAGAGAAGGCCTGAATGGAAGGATTCACTCTATGAGAGATTTGAAGCTGCAATGTTTTTATGTAAATATACATTATATTAGTGTCAAATTACAATTTGAATTATATAAATTGGTGTAAGTTAATATTTCAATTTGTAGAATGCATTTGAATAGTATTTTCCGTCAACACCTACAGTTTACAACACTTTGTGTATGTTGTGTCAGGCATGTGCTGTTGGTGTGGTGTGAATTGGCCTTATTGAACTACAGAAATGCTGTTACCCCAGTAACCATATAAACCAAATAATCTGTTTTTGAACATTAAGCAGTTATTAGTATTAGGATTTTTGTATTTGCTGTTTTCTTTCAGCAAAGGACAAAATACTTTAATATTTAAATGAGTAAATCTTTAAAATAAGATTAGTGTAGTGTAAATCTTTCTCAACATTAGTTAGTAAACATACAGCGCATTCAGGAAGTATTCACAGAGCTTCATTTTTTCCACATTTTGTTGTTACAGCCTTATCCCAGAATATATATATTTTTCATTTTAAATTCATAACTTTCATCAAAATCCTACAAACAATACCCCATAGTGACAACACGAAAGTAATTTGTATAAAGTAATTGCAAATGTATTTAAAAAAGGGAAAAAAATCACATGTACATAAATATTCATAGCCTTTGCTCAATAGTTTGTTGAAGCACCTAAGTTGGTGGTCATTACAGCCTGAAATCATTTTGAGTATAATGCTACAATCTTGGCACACCTATGTTTGAGCGGTTTCTTCATTCTTGGAGTACTTTTCAAGCTTTATCAGGTATAACAGGTAGTGATGGTGCACAGTCATTTTTAGATCTCTCCAGACATGTTCTGGCTTTTTTATATATATATTGCTAAGTAACTCAAACAGGCACTGAATGGCACTGCTTGTCGTACCCTTATAGAAAACCATGTTTACTATTCTAAAAGACTTGCTGCTGTGCTTCACTTAAGGTGTGCGACACCCTATAGCAGGGGTGTCCAAACTCTGTCCTGGAGGGCTGGTGTCCTGGAAAGTTTAGTTTCAACCCTAATCAAACACACCTGAACCAGCTAATCAAGCTCTTGGATATACTAGAAACTTCCTGGCAGGTGTGTTAAAGCAATTTGGAGCTAAACTCAGCAGGACACCGGCCCTCCACCCCTGCCCTATAGCCTCTTCTTTGCTATTTTGGTTTTATGCATAGGGTCCCCACAGCATGATGCTGCCACCACCATGCTTCACTCTAGGGATGGTATTGGCCAATGGTTTCCTCCAGACAAAGAGTTTTTAGCAACTCCAAACATACTGTCATGGTGTATAGCCACTCTAGCATACAGGCCTGATTGATGGAGTGCTGCAGAGATGGTTGTTGTCTTGGAAGTTTCTCTTCTCTCCACAGAGAAAAGCTGGAGCTCTTTCAGAGTGACCATCGAGTTCTTGGGCACCTCCCTAACTAAGACCCTTCTACCTTAATTGTTCAGTTTTACTCAGTGACAGATTATAGGAAGAACCCAATTCTTCAGTCCGGCTTTTTTGTACCCTTCCCCAGATATGTGCCTCCATACAATCCTGTCTCGGAGGAAAAATTTGTTGTACTTCATGGCTTGGTTTGTGCTTTCACATGCACTGTTAACTGTGTGACCTTATAGACAAATATGTGACCTTCACTTAACTGTGACCTTGATGTCCTGTCAACAGAATTTGCCACTTGTTGACTCCAATCAAGTTCTAAAAACATCTCAGGCATGACAGGGGGCTCCTGAGCTCAATTTTGTGTGTCATGGCACAGGTTGTGAATGCATATGTACAGTCGTGGCCAAAAGTTTTGAGAATTACATAAATATTGGAAAAGTTGCTGCTTATGTTTTTATAATAGCAATTTGCATATACTCCAGAATGTTATGAAGGGTGATCAGATGAATTACATAGTCCTTCTTTGCCATGAAAATTAACTTAATCCTGAAAAAAACTTTCCACTGCATTACACTGCTGTCATTAAAGGACCTGCTGAGACCATTTCAGTAATCATCTTGTTAACTCGGGTGAGAATGTTGACAAGCACAAGGCTGGAGATCATTATGTCAGGCTGATTGGGTTAGAATGGCAGATTTGACATGTTAAAAGGAGGGTGATGCTTGAAATCATTGTTCTTCCATTGTTAACCATGGTGACCTGCAAAGAAACTCGTGCAGCCATCATTGCGTTGCATAAAAATAGCTTCAGAGGCAAGGATATTATGGCTACCAAGATTGCACCTGGATCGACAATTTATAGGATCATCAAGAACTTCAAGGAAAGAGGTTCAATTCTTGTTAAGAAGGCTTCAGGGCGTCCAAGAAAATCCAGCAAGCGCCAGGATTCAGTCTCCTAAAGAGGATTCAGCTGCAGGATCGAAGTCCCACCAGTGCAGAGCTTGCTCAGGAATGGCAGCAGGCAGGTGTGAGTGCATCTGCACGCACAGTGAGGCGAAGTCTTTGGGAAGATGGCCTGGTGTCATGAAGGGCAGCAAAGAAGCCACTTCTCCAAAAAAAACCCCATCAGGGACAGATTGATCTTCTGCAAAAAGTATGGAGAATGGACTGCTGAGGACTGGGGCAAAGTCAAATTCTCTGATGAAGCCCCTTTCCGATTGTTTGGGGCATCTGGAAAAATGCTTGTCCGGAGAAGAAAAGGTGAGCGCTACCATCAGTCCTGTGTCATGCCAACAGTAAAGCATCCTGAGACCATTCACTCACAATTTTGCCCAAAAACACAGCCATGAATAAAGATGTCTCCAACAGCTTTTTCTTCCAACAATCCAACAACAGTTTGGTGAAGAACAATTTCCAGCATGATGGAGCACCGTCATGGCAAAAGTGATATCTAAGTGGCTCGGGGACCAAAATGTTGAAATTTTGGGTCCATAGTCTGGAAAATCCCACTAATTCTGACAAACTCCAAGAAGTGATTATAAAAGAATGGGTTGCTATCAGTCAGGATTTGGCCCAGAAGACCATGCTTGAGAGCATGCACTGTCGAATTGCACTGTCGAATTGCAGAGGTCCTGAAAAAGAAGGGCCAACACTGCAAATACTGACTCTTTGCATAAATGTCATGTAATTGTCGATAAAAGCCTTTGAAACGTATGAAGTGCTTGTAATTATATTTCAGTACATCACAGAAACAACTGAAACAAAGATCTAAAAGCAGTTTAGCAGCAAACTTTGTGTAAACTAATATTTGTGACATTCTCAAAACCTTTGGCCACGACTGTACTTGTGATTTATTTATTTATTTTTTTTAAATTTGCAAAGATTTTACACATACGTTTTTCACATTGTCTCTATGTAGTATTGTTTGTATAAATGAAAAAATTGAAAATTAAATACATTTTGGAATAAGGCTATAACTTAACAAAATATGAAGCAAAATGAAGCACTCTGAATACTTTATGAATGCTCTGTACAGCTGTTTGTTGTTCATTTCAAGTAAGCCAAGTTTCACAAATAAAAACAGTAAGTAGATAAAGTAGTTACTACTAAATAGTGGTGTTTGTTTATAAATGGTTTCAGAAGTATTTAATAAATGCTTTAAAGTATTTTTTGTTAACTAATGTAAACAAATGGATCCTAACTTTAAAATGCTATAATGTTTAGACATGCCTTTTATAGAAAAATATCAATCCAAAAATTGTACTAAACTAGATCAAGCCTACTAAAATTATGAAATGTCACTTCTCTTGTGAATTAGCCAGGTCAGCCGAGTATACTCTAAATGAGATGAATGTATTAATTGCCGAACATTCAGGAGTTACAGCCATGCATTTGGATTTAGCAAAAATGAGCTTGTTTCTACTTCTAATTTTACATCACTAAAAAAGAGGAGACACTTTGTGTATGTGTGTGTATGTGTTATCTAACTGGAAAAAAATGTGTCATGGTTTCCACAGACAAATTAAGTAGAGCAACATTGAAGATTGGGCAGATTTTACTGCATTGATTTGAGTCTGTTTTAACCTCATAGCATTATGAGGACCAAAATACTACTAATGATCAAACAGCAAGAAGGTCGCTGGTACGAGTCCCGGCTGGGCCAGTTGGCATTTCTGTGGGGAGTTTGCATGTTCTCCCAGAGTTTTCGTGGGTTTCCTCTGGGTGCTCCGGTTTTCCCCCCAGTCCAAACACATGTGCAATTGGATGAACTTAATTGGCCGTAGTGTATGTGTGTGTATGGATGTTTCCCAGTACTGGGTTGTGGCTGGAAGGGTATCCACTGCATAAAACATATGCTGGATAAGTTGGCAGTTCATTCTTCTGTGGCGACCCCTGATGAATAAAGGGACTAAGCCGAAGGAGAATGTCAATAAACTCCATACTACCTACTGCATATCTATTAAACCTTAATGCACATTTTATGTGAATATAACATAAATGGGCTTGTTTCTACTTCTACTTTTACATGAGTAAAAACAGAGGAGACACTTTGTGCAAGTGTGTGTATGTGTTATATGTAACAGGAATTTTATTGAGACGTATTTGAATTTACTTATCACCCATCAGTATTGCATTCAGGGACTATTTTAGTGAGGTTATGCTCTCAGGTCTTCTCTATAGACATCCTGAATTCACATAAGAAAAAAAGTCCAGGTTTTGTTTACCATGACTAGTTGCAGCTCTCGTCTCTCTGAGCTAATCCTCCATGCTGACGGCCTCACTCTCTGTCTCCCATGCTTCTAGCACACTAATGATTTTGCCCTGTACACGGAGGCCATTAAGTTTTTCAACCACCCAGAGAGCATGGTCAGGATCGCGGTCAGGACTATCACACTCAATGTGTACAAAGGTGAGTAGAGCCCTGATTCAGCTGCCGTCAATCGCTCTGTCATGCCTGTGATGCATAGGCAATGCTGCTGACGCTGCTCTCTGCCATCTGTGAGTAACACACTTACATTTAGCAACCGCTGCTGATGCTACATACATGCACGGGCACACTGGGGTTTGACCTTGATTCGGTAGCCTGCTGAATGAAAAAGGACTTTCGCTGATCTGTTTCTCTGGCTTGTGCTTTAGCATAAGTTCTTCCTTTCTTCCATTAACTTACATGTTTTCTACCTGCTTTGTGCTTGCCTTTGGGGTTTAATTTGTCTTCTAGGTCAAAGTACTGTCAGTGCATGTCAGTAATGTTAATGTGCATATAGGTGACAAATAATATTTGCAAACACTTGAAAATGTTTGAAAGTCATTGCATTTAATAAAAATCAACTTGTTCTTTAACGTAAAGGTCAGTTGTTATAAAATTGGTACAGCTGCTTATCATACAAATTTCTTTTAACAAATATGAAAACACATCTGTGCCAATTTATAAACAATAAATGTTTTTAATATCAATAATAATTAAAAATATTTAGCAATATTTTATTATCTTTTATTCTGTAATACATTAGGTTGGACAAAATTGGCAGTACATGCTTTTTTATTTTTTAGAATGGATAGAGCATATTTTCATAATTTTATTATGTTTGCTCTTCTAAAAATTGTATTCATCAAAGTATCCAGAGAGATTTTTACCATGGTTTTCACAGAAAAATTAATCGGCAGAAAATGTGCATATTATTTATTTATTTTCTTTATCTATTTTTCTACTTTTTAAAAAGAGATCATGAACATTTTTATTTATTTATTTATTATTTAACCAACAATGTCCCTTTTTGATACAATATCTTTTCTACCAGGGAGTCCTGGTCAAGACAGGCAGCATGAAATGAAAACAAAAAACAAATCACAACACATAAACACACAAAAATAGTATAAACCATAATCAATTGTCAAAACGTGCGCTGTTCTAAATTGACAGTCTTTAAAATATTTTTAAATATAGCGATAGATGGTTCATATGTAGTATATCTTGAAGCTCATTCCATACATATGGAGCAGATTTAGAAAATGCAGATCGAACTAATTCTGTGTGAAATAATGGCATCTTATATAAGAGTATATTTGCTGATCTGGTATTGTAAGTATTTGAACAGTGCTACAACAAACTAGATATATGCTGTGGTAATTTACCAACTAAAGCTTTAAAAATAAAAAGTAATGTTGTTTTCTCCTTGACTGTAATGAGGTCCATTCTGTCATTTTATATAAATTACAGTGATGTATGCGGGCACTTAAATCAGTGACAAATCGTAAGGTAATGTGATAAGCAATAGAATTTATTTTTAAGCATTCAGAGGTGTGTGCATATAAAGTATATCTCCGTAATCCGATACTGATAGAAGTGTACTCTCAACTAAACGTTTTCCAGCTGCGAAGGAGAAACGAAAATAAAAACCTAAACTTGGTCTGAGTTTTTCAAAAAGGCTATCAATATGAAAACTATAAGTCAATTTGTCATCAAGCCAGAGACCTAAATATTTATAAGAACTTTTTAAATCTGTGTGCCGTTTAAAGCTTTCATTTTAAAATCATGTATTGATAATTTGGATAGTGTAAAGATCATGTATTTAGTTTTTTTTAATTGCCACTTTTATAGATGAAGTCATAGTGTAAATAATTGTGGCGTCTGCATAAAAGTGTACATTTGCTGACTCAACAGCTTTACCAAGTTCATTTATATAAATAGAGAATAAAATTGGCCCCAAAATTGAACCTTCGGGAACACCTGTCTTTACTGTTAAAGATTTTCTATAGAAGTTCTTCCCGTCAAATAATTATGTAACATAGCAAATGACCAAATATCTGCTGAAAATTTTGCAGGAATTAATAGAAGTAATTATACAATAAAATATATTTTAATGGAAATCAATTATATTTAACTGTAACAATAATTCACAATATTATTGTTCCTCTACAGTATTTTATGCAACATAAATGAGCCTAAGAGACTTTTTCAGAAATCAACAAAAATATTATTGCCACCAAACTTTTGAATGTTAGTATATTTATTGCACCAATACTGGTAACATCAAAACTCCTGTTTATCTGTATACTATTATATAATGACAAGCAGTGACATTCATACATTTTTAAGTGCTGCATGATTGTGCTTTCTGGGTCTAAATGGGGTACAACTGAAATTCTTGTTATGACAGATCACATACATACTATATAAATGCAATGAACCTATTTTAAACATGCAGATACAAGCCTAAATTGTGGGATTAAGTAGTTGAGCAGTATGCTTTCCCTTTTGCTTTAGCATGTCCTGGCAGATTCATGAGGCTTGTTGATATGTCTGGTGTTCTAGGCTGTTCACGGTTCTGGAGTCTCTGTTGTGCAGGTTTAGCATTAGTCACTAGATGGCGTAATGGTTTCATCTTTTGGCCTCTAGGGCCCACAGCTCCACTAGCTCAGTCCCTTCATCCTGTTTAACCCTTTGTCTGTTCTTCCCCTCTCCTTCTATGGTGACTCCTGTGTGCCTTATTCCAGTCTCATGTAAGTGGTCCAATTCAGAATTTCTTGTGCCACTTGTATTGTATTTTCTCTTGAATTATTTTAAACAGTTGCATTTTGTGTGTGTGTGTGTGTGTGTGTGTGTGTGTGTGTGTGTGTGTGTGTGTGTGTGTGTGTGTGTGTGTGTGCGTGTGCGTGCGTGTGCGTGTGTGTGTGCGTGTGTGTGCGTGTGTGTGTGTGCGTGTATTCAGAGGGTTTACAAGTTACACATTTATTAGTAATAGTTTAAAATACACTTTCACACTGTCAGTCATTGATGCCTTTGTTTACAACCTCTTTTTTGTATTTGATTTTAATTTTTTAGACTGTGTGAATTGTTTATGCGTGTTTAAATTTCTTAAACAAAAAAGATGCTGGAGGTTCATTGGCTAAAGGTCAAGCTGTATTCCATTTATCAACTTTAAAATTATTCCTAACCTCACATCAAACATAAAAAGACCCATATTATATTTATATTTATTTTATTAATGGAGCATGCAAAGGTCAGTTGACTTGAGGCAGTAAGCAGCCACTCAGAACCCTTTTCATATGCTTTCGTTTAGTGCATAGTGAGCCTTTACAAGCTTAGATACTCTAAGCATGCTTAATGCAGGACTTGTCTATTGCATACGATCAAATATAGTCAGTCAGGCTTGGTTTCATCATTTAACTTAACCCTCCATCATCTGACCATTCACTCTGCACATTGCTCTATAATTAACCGCTTTATGAGGGCGAGGTGCCGTCATCGTTTGTGTCTGTTTTGTGTTATTAGTTATACTAAACCTTTCGCACGTCACTGGTTATTTCCTGATCCCTCTGTTTGTTCCTGAGTAACATTGTTGTCTTTGGTCGTTCCCTGCAGTGGACAACCAGCACATGCTACACTACATCCGGGATAAAACAGCTGTACCATACTTTTCCAATTTGGTCTGGTTTATCGGCAGCCATGTCATCGAGCTGGACAAGTGTGTGCAGACTGATGAAGAGTAAGGCTTTCATAACACCTTTTTAATGTGCAGGATGGCTTTTGTGTCCTTACCACTCCTTACCACTAGGTGTCACTATAGTCCACATTCAATCGCTGTGCAGTTCATTCACCAAAACATCTCAAAACATAATTTCTCTTTTAAATATTATATATTAAGTACTATTATAGTACAACTGGTATGATTAACAATTTGCTTGTTTTCATATCTGTACTTGTTCTGATTAGGCATAAAAACAGAGGAAAACTCAGTGATCTGGTAGCCGAGCACCTTGACCATCTTCACTATCTGAATGACATTCTGACCATCAATTGTGAGTTTCTTAATGATGTACTGACTGACCACCTCCTCAACCGCCTCTTCCTGCCCCTCTATGTGTATTCACTGGTCACCCAAGAACAGGTGAGGATATGACTACACTTGTCTAAAAAAACAACT
>CAIGQW010055694.1:12185953-12233821 GCA_903798125.1 Danio choprae | reverse complement strand
ATATATATATATATATATATACATATACACACACAACTATATATATACTACAGTATTGCAAAACTACAGATTTTTTTGTATTGGATTGTTTGATTATTCTTTAGCTTGTTTCCTTTTTTTAAACCATAAAGTGTCCAAAGTGTTTTGGGAATAACAAAAAACTTTTCTCATTTGAATGTGTTTGTGATAATGCTTGTCATGTGTTTTATAATGTCCTTCTGTAAAAAATAAATAGGGCAGTGTGTTTACAGTATGGCAAATACGTTGAGGCTTATTGCACTGCAAATACAAACATTAACAAAGACACTCTTAAGCCCACTGAGGCTGAATTTATTGTCATGCATTTATCATTATTTATTTATTTATTTATTTATTTATTTATTTATTTATTATTAATATGATTACTGTTTTCTATTGTTACACTTAAAAATGTATTTAATTTCTTGGCTGGTCTTTACATATGATCTTTTAAAAATTAATTTAACAGGCTACTTTGGTGCTTAAATGACATTCCTTATTATAAATATCAATGTTGTGTTGCTCATTATTTTTTCATAAGCACATATTTTTTCACAATGAATCAAATATAAATGGAATATTTTAAAAAAATTGAATGATCTCAAATTCTTTACTGTGGCATTTTTAATGTGTTTAATAGAAGTATTAGTTTACATATTTTTAAAAATCTGAATGACTTCTGAAGAGTAGTCTATGTTTGTGATCCAAACATAGTGATAATTTTATTTTTTTTATATATATATATATTTTTTTTTTTCCACAAGTAACATTTTTTGCATGCCACATGATGCCAATTTTTCTTTTTCCAGTCTGAAGACCGCAAGATCAACCCTCAGGTGTCACTCTACCTGCTGTCACAGGTATAAAAAAAACAGTTTTGTTTTTGTTGTGACTTTTTATTAGTAGCTGAAACAAATATGGCCCATACTCTGAGCTGCATGTACAGTATGAGACAATAAACGACCCCCAATGTCTCTAGGTGTTGCTGATCATCCACTACCAGCCACTGGTTCACTCCCTGGCCGATGTCATCCTAAATGGAGACCTGTCTGTGTTCACCTTACAAACTGAGCAGAGCACTCACAAGAGTTCAGTGAGTACATTTATCAGTTGTGATCTTCATTTGAATATGCATATAGTGAGTAATCATGGAGGATGGATCCCCACAAGAAGAGACATAAGACAAACGATTTAGTCAGTCAGTGGCAAGCCTTCAGGGGGGAAAAGACTGATCTAAATGACCTTTCATAAAACCTTTGGCACTAGAGCTAGGTTATAAATTGAAAAGAAACCAAAACTGAAATCTACAACCAACATAATTTCCCCATGTCTGTTTTTCATTTTTTTTTAAAAATCCTGTTAATACTATTCCTTTAAAACATACTACTGCAAGTGAACAGACTGAGCACTTGAGAGTTTCACTGTCAGCTCACAAATCACTGACAAACACATTTTTTCTCGTATATGCATACTACCTGTAAATCATATCCTTTGTTGCCTGTTTATTTGGTGTTGGGCAGGAGCAGTGAATGGGTGGAAAAAGTTTGAGTGAACAAACAATGTAATTATTATTAGGAGGCCTGACAGATTATTAGCAACAGTAGTTCTTTTTAATTTTTATTTTTAACTGACCTATAATGTGTTAAGCATCACTTGTTTGTGATTATAAGAACCATTAGTTCTATCATAGAATTCTTTTTATTTTTATGTATAATAATTTTTAAGGGGTTTTTCACCTTTTCATTGTGATATGATAGTGGAGATCAGACAGGAAAGCACTGGGAGCAGAGAGAGGGGAGGGATCGGCATAGGACCTTGAGCCGGGAATCGAACTCTATATGTTCTAACTCTATATATACATCAACATATGCTATATGTTGGTGCACACTGGCCTGCTCGGATTGGGACTTGTGGAGCTGCACTTCGGTGAATTTGCTCTTCAGTATTTGAATTTTCAGCAGTGAAACTTAAACCACACTGAACTGAACTAAACTCTGAAATCTGGACTTTACTAGAACTTGTTAAGCTGCTTTGACACAATCTACATTGTAAAAAGCGCTATATAAATAAACTTGAATTGAATTGAATTGAACTTAACCACTAGGCAATTGGCAATACATTTAAAATGTTTAATTGACAGATGTTTTTGTTAAAACATATGTTTTTATGATTTCCAGTTATCACCTAAGAATGTATAGAGCTGTCCTTTTGTAATGATAAACACACACGTGCTGAATAAATAAATAATTACATTGAAAAAAAAAAAATCATTCAATAAAACCAAAGTAAAGTGTTCATGCCTTTTTGGCATCATATTATAACCTCACACTTGACATGACTGCTTATGTAATCAGAATTTGTATAATTTATGTTATCTTTTATGAGCTTTCCATAAATCCTGATTTCTTGTTTCCTAGCAACCACTTTTTTTACATGTCAATGTCAAAGTGCCACGTGATTATCTGGTGTATTAAAGCAATTTTGTAACGTATGTAAAAAGGGCATTTACTTGAAAGGGGATTCATTTCTGTTTTACAGTTACACGCCCTTGGTTGATCTCTATCACTTTCATAAGCTGTTAGGGGTTTATCTACCTACTATTTGATATTTACTTAGTGTCAGATTAGTCGCGTCACTGGCCAAACTTTGCCCTTAAGAAAAGTTTGGTCAATCTGTGTCATTATTACAATGACTCGTGCCCAATTGCCATGCTTAACGTTATCACCTCTGCCAATCTCTCTAAAGATGCCAGTCGATAGCTGCAGCACTGAGCCTGTGCCCTTTTTAATATGGGTATCAAAACCCAAAACAAGCTTCTCAGAAAACAGGCAGTTGTGAAACGCTGCTGCTCCAGTCTGTGGATGAGATGGTTAAAGAAGAGGAGAACAGAATTAATCTTTGTGGTTTGCTTCCGCCCTTGTTATTTTCTAAAGGGTATTTACACTGAGGTATGCGAGGCAGATAAGAGTGCTGCGATATCGGTGGTGTTAATGGGCTGCTTTGATGTCTTCTCCACAGCAGACATTACTGCAGCGTGTAGGTGGATGTGAGACTCGATTGTGTATAGTGCAGCCTGTAGCGCATAACATGTTGTTTTTTATTGTCTGGATATCAGAATCCGGGCCAGGCCGCGCATATGCACATATGCAAATATTTGCAATCAAAGCGTCCCGAATGTTTGCCTGCTTGAGTCGTTCGCTTGTACCTGGCACAAACAAAAACACTTAAATGTCAGATTTGTTTCTAAGTGAGCAAGTGAATGTAGGTTTCTGCTTATTAGAACGTTACCATGGAAGTAGCATTTGAATAAGTAGTTATGCAATTATATGGAAATTAGTCAGTTCTAATTCTAAACAAGTTCTGCATAATTCAACAATCTAACAGCATATCAAGATAATAAACTGCACCGAATATTAAGGCAAGCTCCATGGTAACAGTCTATGATGTAATTTCCCTTGTAAAATTAGTAGTATAGTTTTTTTGAATAGTGACTCACAATTTAAATGTCAGCATGCAGTCATAAAGCATTATATAATTAAAAAAAAAAAATACATGTTATCCTTGCATGTTAAAAAAAGAAAAAAAATATATATATATATCACAATATTGTGAATTGTTCTTTGTATGATGTGTACTGGACCACTAAATCACAAACCACAACAATCTCATGTTTAGATCTGCTTTCGTCCAATCAACAACTGATGGGTTGATATAAGTCCCTAATGTTTTTTTTTTAATTATAATTATTATTATGATTTATTTTATTTTATTTTTTATAAATGTCAAGTTTTCTATACACTATGGAAAAAAATATAAATTGTAATTTTGTTTCACTATGACTTTATAAAAGACCAAAATAATAACATAAAAAGTGTGCCATTTGCTAAAGCTTGCATAGAAAGTAAGTAGATGTAATATTATTTGCTTCAAATGTTGTAAGATCTTTTTTATTTTTAACTTTGATTAAAATCTACTATTACAAGAGACTCGTATTAATAAACATTCTAGGAATGTTAATGTACCTGTAAGTTATCGTTAACTGTTAATGATCACAGATGCAATTGGATTCCTAGAATGTTTATTAAAACGCGTCTCTGGTAATAGTTGGTTTTTATCAGCACACCACCCTTATTATTCTGATAAATGCATGTTTATCATCATCAGCAGAAAACTAAACATGCAATCAAGCTGCCTTTTCAGGGAAACAGTTTTTCTTCTCATTTGTGTAAGTCTTATCAAAAGCCATTTCCTCTTTCCCATTCTCTGCCCTTTCTGTGGTTTGTTTCTGTGTCTCACCTCTCAGGCTTAACCACAGCCTGCTCTACTAGACCCTTTTTGACAAGATTGACGGTAATCAGTCAAACCCAGCTTCCCTAAACCAGAGCAACCTGCACTTTCAGATCAGTTCGAGGAAAGAAGACGTTTAATCAAAAATGCATTTGCAGGATTTATTTATTATAACAAAACCCCTTGCTGATCTTTAAGTTACATATATAATTACTGATGATCATGTTGACACATTTAAGCGTGATCTGTTGATGATAAATGGACCGTGACGGTGACTAATTTTTGTTCAGTGCTGTGAAATGAAGTAATTTCGCTGACTGCAACATTTGTTTTGGTTTGCACAAAACTGTTGACGGCATGCATATCTGTGCTATTATGTACTTTAAACAAAACTGCATCTGCAAAACTCAACAGCCTGTGCAGCTTTAAAGGCCTAGGTTGTGTTGTTTTGTGAGCACAGCAGTTGTTGTTTATAGCATCTTAATGGTAACATTATTAGGCATGTGCTAGTACTGGTATTTTTTCTTCAGTGACATAGATTTAACTAGGTGCTGGAAACAATAATCTAAGATTTTTGGTCCATATTGACATGAGAGCATCACACAGTTGCTGCAGATGTATCTGCTGCACATCCATGATGTAATTGTTCTTTTCCGGCACATCCCAAAGGAGCTATATTGGATAATATGACGTTTGAAATTCAGTTAGTTAATGTAGCTAAGGGCAATGATAAAATGACAACAATACAATTTAGCAGATTGACTGACCCAGGTGCTATTGAATTCAACTTACTTTGGTTTCATTTATCAGTTGCTCCAAAGTAACATAACTAAGGAATGCAAAATGCATCCTTTAAAATTAATAACACTACTAGCAATAAAGAATTATTGCTCTCAAATGGCAAGATTTTCATTTGGTCTAGCTTTCTTTTGCAAAATGATTTTAATTTATTATTTAGGAATTTATTCCAAAACTAAAAATAAATGTTTTTGTTCGAACAATATTTGTGCACAGGCTTGTCATGAAGTGCTTTGTTAGGAAGCCAGTGGAAATCCTTATGCAAATTCAGAGTTCTGGTCTGCCTTTTACTGTGGCTCTTGTTGCTCTGATGTTCAGCGATCTTACAACCGCACTGCCTCTAACCTACTTTCTCTCTTTCCCGTAAAGCCTGTGAAATAGCTGCTGGTACGTATGTGTTACCAGCAGCCAAACACATAAACACACACACACACATACACACATACACACATCACATGACGTTCCTTTACCACAAGCCACAGGTAGAGGATGAGCACAGAAGGGACTAGGCAGAAGACGACGGCTGTGTACATCTGGATTTCAAACAGGTCCTTGCGCAGATGACAGGAAGTATGAAGTTTATGTAGTGCAGAGATGAAGGGCAAAACCACCACCGTATTAGAAGCTTCCCCTGTTTTCTCCTTATACGATTTACATACTGCACAGTGAGCAAGGTGCACATGTCAGCGAACACACACCTGCGACGCAGTTTGCTGGAAACACACCTGCAGCCTGGCGGCATGCTTTAGTGACCTGTTTCTGGAAGTTAGACAAGCGGTTGTCACATTTTAGGTTTTTATGCAAATGCAACTCGGTCTGTTTGGTTGGCTGATGTGAATGTTGCATCAATGTGGCGTGCATGAATAATGATGTCACACATGTAAGGATGCAGTCCATCTCAGACAACCACATTTTAGTAAAGTCCACATGTTGATTATTTTTTAATCTGTCTCCGAAAGTTAGATCATCACCTGCCATATCTACCAGATCTTTCTCGTAAACAGCGCAGTGTAGAGTGAACTTTGAATAGAATTCACTCATTAGGTCTGTGACCACAGGCAGACCACAGATGGCTTTTTTTTTTTTTTTTTTTCGAATGCGGTGTCCTACAGAGCACTCCACTTCTCTGCTACAAGATGCATGTTCTTTGCACCGTGTCACTGTGACCTGCTGTGGTCCTTTTTTCTTTTCTTTTTTTCTTTGTGGAGAGTTGTTTGTTAACTCCTGTGCTACCAGACACCTTCAGAAAGTCACAGTTCAGAAACTGGATGGTTGTATCATGTATCGAAACAGTAGAGCTGGGTTCTTTGAATCTTTGCAGGCGTTCTTTGAAGAGCAGACAGAGTGGTTCAGAGTGCAGTAACACATCTGTGAGACCACGAGCAGGTGATTGTTCTCATTCTGTTCCTTCCGTTCTAAGAATGAACGGCTTATTTTTTGTACACACGTCATGAATGAGGTTGTGTGTTGATCAGTGGGCTGTCCAGCATCACTGCCCACTGCTTCTTACATCTCATGAGTTCTTGGAGATCGTCAGAAACAGTACCACTGACCGTTCTACACTTTACATGCGTGTCCTTGACTGTTTGGCAGCTGTTTCCTGTCTTAGTGGCTTCTTGTTTCTGAGAAGCCAGAGACTGTTTTCCTTTCACTGTCTCTTTAAGTGCTACAAATGTTGTAAAAGCAGCTATTGCTGTTACACGAGATGGGTTATGTGCAAATATGTCGTGCCAAAACAAAGAACCAGTAGATTTCTGATGTATATTTAATTAGTTTTTTTTTAATGTGCTTATTTTTTAATAGCTTTGCTTTTGATTTTCACTGGTTGGCCTGAGAGCATACATGCAAATAAGACACATCTAATTATTAGTTTAGAAATTAAGTTGTAAATAAAAATAAAAAGTTGTAATAATATAAAATACAGGGGAAAAGTATTGAACACAAAGGGAACTGTTAAAAGGCATTGAAAGCCCAGACACCATCCGAAATCTCTCTATTTTTAGAAAACATAAAAAACATGCCTCTCTCATCAGTGTTAATGAATTTAAGCTGCTTCAGTCCCAACATCAGCATTACCCGGATGATGAAGATGAAACCAGGGTGGAAATCTTTGAAAGACAGTGATTCCAAACACAGCCAAGGAAACTATCTTCTGCTTTAAGAAATAAAATTAAGCTGATAGTATGGACCAGACAAACACTTGACCCGGATCCAACAGAAAATAAAAACTAAAGGTCAGAATTAGACTCTGTTGAGGTCTGGAAAAAAAAAAATCACACCTGAGCAATGAATGCATCTCCATTCTCCATACAAGAGACATCTAGAAGCAGTCATTACCAAAAACTGCTGTTTATACAGCATAATAAATACATTTCAGTAGTACTTTCTCCTTGTCAGTCCATTGTTATTACACATATTAAAATCATGATGTGTCCTATACCTTTTTTTACCTAGTCTGTTTGTGTGTGTGCGTGTGTGTTATACAGCTTTGTTAGAAAAAAAGAAAAGGAAAAAAAACTAAATACTGTCCCTAATACTAATTTATTTAAACCAAGAAATTACTGTGAAAGTATGCCAAATAAAAAGGTAAAGGCCCAAATAACAAACATAACAATAAAGAGTAAATATTGAGAAATGGTGAATTTATTACTTCATTTAGATTAGTTAATGTATTTTATTGACATTAACAAATAATGAACAATATGTTTATTACAGTATTTATTTATTCATCTTTGTTAACCTTAGTTAATGATATTAAAGTTATTCATTGTTAATTCTTGCTAACTCTCAGTGCATTAACCATTATTAGCAGGATTTTAATAATGTATTAGTAAATGTTGAATTATGATTAATAAATGATGTTCAGTATAGTTCATTCTTGGGTCGTATTAGTAAATATATTAACTAATGGAACTTAGTAACACTTTAGTTAAGAGATCAATTCTCACTATTGACCACTTGTATATTAGCATGCCTATTATTAACATATTGGCTGTGTAGTACTTATAAAGTACATATTCCGCATGATTAAATTCAACACCACTAATCCAGCCAGTACCTAAAATTAATACTTTACTGACTATTAATAAGCAGGAAATTAAGAGTTTATTGAGGTAAAAGACATTGTAAGTGGTTTGTTAATAAATAAAATTGAAAAGTGCCATTATTATTATTAGTAGTAGTAGTAGTAGTAGTATAGTATTATTATTATTATTATTAGTAGTAGTAGGTGTTGTTGTTAATACTATTATTATTACTATATTTTCCTCAAAAACAAAGACCTTACAAAATTGTCTTGTTCACCATACGCTTCATTCACCTATATTTTTTTTCATTTTAGAGCAATGCTGGTGTTCGCCGCTTCACCAAGCCACTAGAGAGCCTGGAGCGTTCCCTGGAGATGAGTCGTCAGCGCGGGAGGAAGAGGGCACAGAAAAGACCCAACTACAAGAACGTGGGAGAGGAAGAAGAGGAGAAGCGTGGATCGGACGAAGGACCAGAAGAAGAGAAGGAAAAGGCTAAAGGTACAGAGGCTAGTTCAAAGGCCAGCAGGACAAGTGGGGACAAGGAAGGTGAGTAGCACTAGATGAATGTCCCAGCATGACTGACTGACCCTCCATTCTTTGGATCACACCACACTTTGGCTGTGGCTCTGCTCTCAAAACTGACCGAACACCTGCGATTTTGATGACTTAGATTTTTTGGAAAGGCCCAGCGCTGTTTGCAAATTTGAAATGGTGAGACTTACAGTTCATGTCAGAATTATTAGCCCTTCCTGTATATTTTATTCCTCAATTTCTGTTTAACGGAAAGATTTTTTTTTCAACACATTTCTAAAAATAATAGTTTTAATTCATTTCTTATAACTGATTTATTTTATCTTTGCCATAATGACAGTACTAAAATAATATTTTACCAGATATTTTTTAAGTTACTAGTATTCAGCTTAAAGTGGCATTTGAAGGCTTAACTAGGTTAATTAGGTTAACTAGGCAAGTTAGGGTAATAAGGCAAGTCATTATATTACAGTGGTTTGTTCTGTAGACAATTAAAAATATATATATTGCTGAAAACGGCTAATAATATTGACCTTAGAAAAATAAAAAACTGCTTTTAATCTAGCCGAAATTAAACTAATACGACTTTTCCAGAAGAAAAATATTTAAGGAAATACTGTGAAAAGTTCCTTGCTCTGTTAAACATCATTTGGGAAATATTTGAAAAAGAAAAAAAGAATTCACAAGAGGGCTAATCATTTTGGCTTCAACTGTATATGCAAAGATCACCTGAAAACGTGTCACTATTTACTTAGCTTAATGTTGTTTCAAGGCTATGGAAAAGGAGAAATTATATTTTGAGTCATCCAAGTATATTTTGAGCCAGAACAATAATCAATAAAGTCTATTTTAAGATTTAACACGCCAAGGAACAAATGACATTTAATATTTGTTCAAGATGCCTGCCAGGACGTTTAAAACCTCTACTCAAATTTTTAACATCAGTGGCAAATTTACCAGAATGTAAAAACCCACTGTTCATTAAACATATTTAATTAGACTGTTATATTTCTACATACTGTTGATCCCTTTGACCCATTTTTTGTCATTTTTATATGGCTTCTAATGAGAATTTTTATATGGCTTCTTTTAGAAAGAATTCATCTGAAACACCTGGTCTAGTTTTAATATTTAAATGAACCATGAATGGTGTGGCTTTAAACAAGAAAGAAACGTGCCTTGGGTTATTTATTTAAACAATATTGTAATGATTTCCCAACGAATTTAGGGATAGGCAAGGGTTTGGTCTTTGATCGTTTTAGAGAAAAGATGATTTCGTTTTAAATGTCATGTATGGCATCGATGATCCAGCAACATTTCTTGGGTGACTAAATCCCGTTTTGCAGGTTGATTACATTGTTTTGCCAGTTGCGAGAGCACTCCACCTACTCACATCATTTTTTGTGTTTTAGCACGGTCTCTTTGGTCCACATTCATTGTGTGCTCTTCACCTCAGTCTCCGATTGGGCAAAAACCTCACCCCCACACGCTCCCAGGATAGAAAAAAATGTCTGTCTCCTTAATCCTGCTGGTGGGGAACATGAGCTAAGCCCCATTCTTCTGTCCTGTTCATTCCTCTGTGTGACGATGTCATTCCTTCATCTGTCCTTTCTCTCCTCTGGCACACAACCAGTGTTCATTGAAGTAACTTAAGTTTAAGACTAATTTGAGGATTGCATATTCATGGGCAAGCATCCCTTGTTTCTGGCTTGGGTTTTTTCTGTGTGCAATTTGACCACATTTAGAAGTATACAGCATTTCAGATGTTTGCTATTAGTTGGCCCTCACGTAATCTTCAGCCATAGATTTGAAAGGGAGTTAAAATCATACATTTAACAAGGGAGTTATTCATAAATATTACTTAAATCAAAGTAACATTAAAGAATCTGAATTTACTGTATATGAATCAAATATGCACGAAAATGCAATGAATTTGTTACAGTTTCCAGGAGCTCTGTATTCAAGCATCAAAATAATAAAAGTGTAAATAACCATTAATTTCCCTCATACATTGCAATAGATTAGATTTTTTTTCCTCATCAACAATAATGACTTTGATACATTTATTTTAATAATAATAAAAAAAATATATAAAAATCATTTATAAAATATTATATTTAATATTAATAAAATATTAAAATAAAATATTTGTAAAAATTTACAAATAAATATATTAATTTAAATAAATATATTACTTATTCAGATAAAAAAAATTATGACATATTAAGAGGCTGGTCAGGGATCATGGTATAACTCTAAAATATAAATAATTGTCATTTTTATGCATTTATGTTATCTTCTATATGTAGTATGATCAATTTAGTATGCTTTCTATATGTTTTTATTTATATACATTTATTCATTCATTATTTATTTATATTTTTCTAATGAAATTTAATATGGACACCAAAATAAAGCATCTCATCTCTGACCCACATACATAAATGCAAGCATAAACCACAAGAGAATAGAAAGAACAAGTAAAAACTTCAATTTAAAAAAACTACTTTTCTAAAGTAATGACCTTGTTCAACGTTTTACTCATATTCTCACCAGGAATGCAATATTTGATCAACAGTAATATTATAATATAAGTAATATAAGTATTTTACAGTCAATGAGTACGTTTACATGGACACCAATAATCCGATTTTAATCCGATTAAGACAATACTCTATACTTAAGTGTAGCATGTAAACAGCGATTTTTGATTAATTTAATCAGGTTAAGGTCATAATCGAACTAAATAGAAATCGGATTAAGACATGTAGAGTATGCCGATTTTAGTCACATTATTGAAGTGCAGTACAGACATGCAAACACTTTAATCAAATTATTACCATCGTGTAGGATTTTCGTCACTTTTTGCGACAGGATAGTCTGTACACACACGGCTGTTTGACATTATTCTCTGCATCTACCGACTGAGAGAAGGGCCACAGTATCACAATATCAAATTTCATTAAAACAACACTTTTCCAGCAGTTCATACTCACATCCAATATCTCGTTTGTCACGGGGGGCATGCATGAAATGTTCCTGAATGAAAGTGAAAGTGCCAAACTGCAGTTAGTCATGAATGATGTGCTATAACATGTAAAATGGGATCATAAAAGGAACATTTAAAAAGCAACTTATGTAAACACCTTAATCATATTATTGTCTTATTCAGATTAAGGCAAATAATGATTAGATTACTGATGTCCATGTAAACATAGTCAATACACATTTGTCCTGAATATACAGTGCCTATAGAAAATCATCATACGCTGGGAATACTCCCATTACACCTTGCTTTCAAAAGTTGAAGAAAGGCACAAATAGGAGAAGGCTACAAACACATTTCAAAGGCTGGAAAAGTTACTTGGAATGTGATTTTGATTTCAGGCTGTATGACAAATAAAAAAAAAATATTTCCTTTCTTGATATTAGTGCTAAAATATCTGCCTGTTAATAACAAGCCTTTACTATAAAATGTAGGAAGCGTTCCCTTATGACTCGCACTGTTGGATTCAGTAAGTTATTTCATACAAATAAGTGACTTGTTGAAAGAAAAGCCTACAGGCATAAACTTATTTCAATGCCAGCTTTTTAGTGTACGTTTGGGTAGGTCAGATCAGTTTACGGCAGGAATCTGACATACTAGCTGGCATCTGACTTACACAGGGTTGAAACCCAGCTCTGCTGTTATACTCTTTCTGTTTTGTTTGTGTTTTGCAGAAATTGAGATGGTAGTGATGGATAAATGTCGGATCTCTGACGTTTCCACATTAACAGAACAAAACATTACAGATGAGGAGAAGAGCGCAGCTGCAGCAGCACGATCCGAAGGACAGAAGAGCAGGTACTCGATCAAAACCTTCAGCTCAGTCCTTAAAGAAAAAACACTGCATTTATTGGCTCAGAAAACACATTTATGAACAACTTTACAAAATTAGCTCTTTCCCCATCATTTAAATTTGACAGCCCTCCAAATGTTTTAGCTATGAACAAACATATGAGCTTATTATACTTCAAAATAAAGAGTCAAACCTCTGATTTTAAACACATAAAATCATAGATATATACATATATATAATCATGTGTTCATGCTTTATCACCAGATAGGATTAATTAGAAAAATAATACTGTGTAAAATATATTTTTCGCAAAGTAGTGCAATATATGTGACAAGTCTTAGTTTAGCGGTGTGTGTTTTGTTTTAAATAAAATGAATTTTGAGAACCAACAATTCAGTGCATCTAGTAAAACTATATTTTAGTCAGACATGAGGCTTTGTGAGTGTTAAAAGTGTTGGCAAGCATTGAACCGATTGAATGAATGATCCTGGAATTGGCTTGTTACTTTCAGTTCCACTGAAATGCAGCAAATCATTTCTGTTTTGGTTGACATGCTACAGGGAAAGAGAGCCTAGGACGTGTTCAGACTGTCTCCCAAGCCAATCAATTTTTTTTTTCCTCGAGTTTTAATTCACACACTGCATGTCTGTGAAAAAAGCAATGTTCCCAGAAATACTTTGCTCGAACATGATTTGATGCTTAAAAGCAAAGAGTTTGCAAGAAAGTTGCAAATTTGCTAATCAAGCAATGGTTTTTAGACCCTTAAAATATGTTTCATCTGACTTCAAACCACCCCCTGACCCATGTTAAAACATCTTGTGTTACTTTTTAAATAGTACAATTTTCAATTATTTAGTGAATTTCAGTATATTTAATTTCGTAACGGATCTGGTTCTCATTTTATTAGTAAACATAAATTGTAGTTTGTTTATTACTTCACCAACCCCAGCTGCCTCCTTAATAATCTTCCGATCCATGTAGGACAATTAAAATACAAAAATCATCAATTTAGACCGTCTATTAAGGAAACTGCTTTTTTCCAGTTACATTTTTACATTTATTTATTTTTATTCAAAATAAAATGCATCGTAAACAACATAAATAAGAGCTTTGGCCCCATACATTAATGTGAGCGCAGGCGAGATGAGACAGTCACGCTTTTGGTTTGTTACAAAGCATTCGTGCCTAGAATAGGTTCAGCATCTGCATTAAAAAAAAGAGCTCCTCAAACCCACAATATATCCTGTTTGATTTCCAGATGATTGCTCACCTAGTCATTGCCTTACATGTTTGCAACTCTCAGACAATGCAGTATATCATCAGCATATTGTACACATTGTCCTCATTATAATGGGTAGATGTACAGTTTTGTAGAATGAAAACGATGAAAGAATGGCTTTTGTCTTGATTGTTTTTTTTGTTTTTTTAGGCCCTTCCTGGACATGTTGTACAGTGCGTTGGACTGCGACACAGAGGATTATCAGGCTCTGTTTGTGCTTTGCCTCCTGTATGCCATGTCTCACAGTAAAGGTATCACAGATTTGCAGATTTGCAACAATTTAAAAACAGATTTGAGCAAAGCATGCTAATTGATGCTAAAGTTATGCTTGATTTAACAAGTTTGTGGTTTTCAAAAAAAAAAAAATGGTGTACGTGTCAAAAAAAATGATGTAAATTACTATTACTGACATTAATTACATAACATTATACAGATAATTAAGTTGGAGTACTTTAGACATGCTTTTCTTTATAACAAGAAATGTGCATCTTTGTATATTACTTATAATTGTTTATAGTAAGTATAAGTGAGCTCTAAAAAGTAATTACAAAATCAAGACAGAATAACCAACAGGATTTTAAAGTGCCCACAATAGCGATTTTTATTTATTTTTTTATTTTTTTATTTCTTTCTTCCCACATTACAATAATAACAACATTGCTACGGTATATTGTTGTATTGAAATATGTAGCATGCAACTATTCAAACAAAAAATGCAGAAATTATTATTATTTTTTTTACTTCCTCCAAAAAAGAAAAATGAGGAAAAAATGGTTCTTGTTTCCAGAAAAGTTTTAAGCAGCTATTTTATTTTTATAGCTCTTCTCAACATTGAGAATAAGCAGAAATGTTTATTGAGCAGAAATGATGAATTTTGCTTTGACATTACAGCGAAAAAAGTCTTTACAGTATTTTGGGGGGGGGGGCATATTATTGGCTGTAGTAGCAAAGTTATGTGTTATATTCAAAGTACAAATAAATGTTTGCTTTATGGTCCGTATAGACATGCGAAATATGGTATAAAATATCATTTTAAGGCAAACACAGGTTGCCGAATTTATGCCTAGACAGAAGTCCATAGATTGATTTATTGAGTTAAATTGACAAAACTGTCCAATAGCTGATGACGGCATGGTTTGAAGTTTGTTCGACCAATAAGCGGATAGAAGCATTTTTTTTCCTGCCCACACAGAGAAGAAAATTTAAAACTGTTTATTCATTTTGGTTTAATCTCATTTTCATTTTATGTGTAAAAACAAAATGAGACAAACCAAAAAAATAAATATTGTTATGTTCGTGAGAAGGTTCAGATTTGGCGTAAGCAAAAACAAAAACTGCTTGATACAATGACTATGTGGTTGCACAGATGTAATATATTAGATGACTTCACGGTTCTTTTTATATCTTGTTAACGTGAGCTTGTGTGTATGTGCAGGTATAAACCCAGAGCTCTTGGAGAGAATCCAGCTACCTGTGCCGAATCAAGAGAAGAGCTCTTACAGTCAGGTGCTGGTTGAGAGAGTGATCCGTATCATGAGCCAAGCTTCTCAACCAGGTACACAGACCTAAAAACAATCACACACCCACATACACGTCCTCCTCGTATCATCCGCACGTTTACCAATGATTCCAAATATAATCCTTCACTTGCTTAGACATGCTCATTTAATATTACAAGCTGCAGATTCCACTGGTGTGCCTGAACATGACTATGTAAACCAAAGCACTCACTATTTATTCAGTGCAGTCCTTAACTGATGCTTCAGCTAAGAGATTGGGCAATTTTTTATGTACACACTCAACTTAAACAAAACCTCTTCTGTGTGGTTTGTTTGACAAATATCAGGTGTGATTAAAACATCTGCTCTTTGTCCAAACTAGAAAGTGGTTAAACAATAAATTAATCAAAATGGACCTAGTTTGATTATTTTTTTTTTTGACAGTACTTAATAAATGTGTCAGATTTTGATGCACATGATTCCGCAATGCATTTTTTCAAGCCAGTTTCTTTTCATAATCAGTTGTATTACTTTTATCTTCCTCAAACTGTATACAGTCGTGTCCAAAGGTTTTGAGAATGACACAACTATTAGTTTTCACAAAGTTTGCTGCTAAACTGCTTTAAGATCTTTGTTTCAGTTGTTTCTGTGATGTACTGAAATATAATTACAAGCACTTCATACGCTTCAAAGGCTTTTATCGACAATTACATAACATTTATGCAAACAGTCAGTATTTGCAGTTCATAATCACTTCTTGGAGTTTGTCAGAATTAATGGGTTTTTGTTTGTCCACCCGCCTCTTGAGGATTGACCACAAGTTCTCAATGTGATTAAGTTCTGGGGATTTTCCAGGCCAAATTTCAACGTTTTGGTCCCCTAGCCACTTAAATATATCACTTTTGCCTTATGGCACGGTGCTACGTCGTGCTGGAAAATGCATTGTTCTTCACCAAACTGTTGTTGGGTTCTTGGAAGAAGTTTCTGTTGGAGGGTGTTTTGGTACCATTCTTTATTCATGGCTGTGTGTGGGCAAAATTGAGAGTGAGCCCACTCCCTTGGATGAGAAGCAACCCCACACATGAATGGTCTCAGGATGCTTTACTGTTGGCATGACACAGGACTGATGGTAGCGCTCACCTTTTCTTCTCCGGACAAGCCTTTTTCCAGATGAGAATCTGAGAATATGACTTTGCCCCAGTCCTCAGCAGTCCATTCTCCATACTTTTTGCAGAAAATCAATCTGTCCCTGATGTTTTTTTTTGGAGAGAAGTGGCTTCTTTGCTGCCCTTCTTGACACCAGGCCATCTTCCAAAAGTCTTCGCCTCACTGTGCGTGCAGATGCGCTCACACCTGCCTGCTGCCATTCCTGAGCAAGCTCTGCGCTGGTGGCACTCCGATCCCGTAGCTGAATCCTCTTTAGGAGACGATTCTGACGCTTGCTGGACTTTCTTGGACGCCCTGAAGCCTTCTTAACAAGAATTTAACCTCTTTCCTTGAAGTTCTTGATGATCCTATAAATTGTTAATTTAGGTGCAATCTTAGTAGCTACAATATCCTTGTATTAGCATTATTTATGTACCATTATTATTTTAAATGAGCTATTATTTTGTTTTGCTGTTCTTTTGTTGCTTTCATTGACTACGTTTACATGGACATCAGTAATCGAATTATTTGCCTTAATCTGAATAAGACAATAATATGATTACGGTGTTTACATGAGTTGTTTTTTGAATGTTCCTTTCATGATCCCGTTTTACATGTTATAACACATAGTTCGATTAACGTCATTGCGTCACCATGCTATCCACGTTTCCTCTGGAGTTTCATGTAATTTCGGGTGTTTAATTTTTAATTTGTCGACTTTAACTGCAGTCCGACAGTTTCACATTCATTCAGGAACACTTCATTCAGGAACACTTATAACTTGTATGTTTATAACAAATCTGTACATACAATTCAACATCCAGAGCTTTTGACTGATTGCATCTCTGTTTAATGTTTGTTGTCTTTTTCATATTTATTTCGTGTTGTCACTTGTCACTTTATGTACACTGGAAGCTTCTGTAGCCAAAGCAAATTCCTTGTGTGTGTAAGCACACTTGGCAATAAAGCTGATTCTGATTCTGATTCATTCCCCCCGCGTGACAAACTAAGGTATTGGATGTGTGTATGAAGTAAGGACTGCTGGAAGAGTGTTGTTTTAATGGAATTTGATACACGCTGAATAGAAAGCAAAAAAACTCCGCATTTTGTGATGCAGGTGTCTGTGGTCCTTCACTGTCTCGGTAGGTGTAGAGAATAGTGTCAAACAGTCGTGTGTGTATAGACTATCCTACATGATAGCAATAGTTTGATTAAGGTGTTTGAATGTCTGTACTGCACTTCAATAATGCGACTAAAATCGGCATACTCCACATCTTAGTTTGATTTCTGTTTAGTTTGATTATGACCTTAATCGGATTAATTTAATAAAAAATCGCTGTTTACATGGTAGACTTAATCAGAGTATTGTCTTAATCGTATTAAAATCAGATTATAGGTGTCCATGAAAACGTACTCATTGTTTTTTTTATTACTTTTTACTTGTTTTGTTTTTTCAGTTTCATCATTTTATTCCTATATTTTAGTTAACAGATTATTATTATTATTATTATTATTATTATTATTATTATTATTATTATTATTATAAATTTTATTTTTTTTATTTATAAAAAAATTATTATTATTTTTTTTTTTTACCAGTTTTTGTTTGGACTATGACAACACTCCTCTAAAATGACATTTGTTTATTCCTAAAGTAAAGAAGTCCACACAAGTTGAAAAAAATAATATTTTGTTCAAGAAACATCAGCAGATGTAATCCTTTGCGGTGCAACATTATAAAATAACCTCTCTTCAATATTTACCACATTATGAGACCACATTTTACTAATCAAATCATATACTTTCCACTTTATTGATGTTGTGAAAAGCTTCAGCAACCGGTAACGAAGAGGACCAGAGCTTAGTAAAGTGTCGCTTTAAATGTCGTTTTTACTGATGTACGTTTCTTTAGATCCCTAGCCTTTACCACAGCCTTGAGTAACACAAACTGCAACCACTCCTCTAACCGTCCATCTCTTTCGCCTTTGTTAAGAAGAATGAAGCCAATTTCTCCTTTTCTCCTGTTATTGTTGTGACATTTGAATATCGATCTGCTTTATGATGCTAGTTTTCTGACTGGTATTTGGCTATACTTAGGAGTAAAATGTAGAACTGATTGAGCCCAGAATATACACATGATGTCAATATCACATGATGTGTAACTTCAAAAACTTGCTATTTGTGATTTTGACATTTCCGTCCAGAATTGGACATGTCCGTATTGTGACACTAGCATGACAAGAAGCTGAACTTATCTCTCTTTCATTTGCAGCACATTTGTGTGCCAACATTGTTTTGCTGTTGTTGTGGTAACACACACCCCCGTAAAAGCTATTTTAATAAACATGCTTCCTTTTTCCAACAGATATTTCACCCCAAAATAAAAAAAATTACTCACCCCTAAATATTTCCAAACCTTTATGAATTTCTTTTTTCTGTTGAACACAAAAGATTATATTCTTGAAGAATTGACATCCATTGTAGGAAAACCATAATTCTTCAAAATGTCATATTTGGTGTTGATCAGAAGAGATAAACTCTGAGATGGTCAGAAGTTAATAAGTGACATGTTTAGTTTTATTTTTATAAAATATTACATTGATTGATTTATAAAATTAGACCAATTGCACGTAATGCGTTTGATGCTATGTTGTGATGACATACATTGTGACAAATTGCTTGTGTGCGTTTCAGATGGGAAGGTGCGTCTTGCCACCCTGGAGTTAAGCTGTCTGCTTTTGAAACAGTCAGTGCTGTCTGGCTCTCAATGCATTATAAAAGACATCCATTTGGCCTGTTTGGAGGTAGGCGTCTTAACAAAGAGCTGCTGTACTATCACATGTTCACCTTTGTATGAATGCCAACATTGTAATGTGATTGGAACTCTTTTAGATTTAGTAAACGTGTTTTATGAATATTTCAAGTTCACCAAATAGGAAAGACGTGAAAGACGTGCATAAATTTAAATAAATATTGTACACACACACACACACACACACACACACACACACATTTGTGTGTGTATATATATAAATTGAATTGTTTTTTCCAGAAACATCAGCAGATAAAATGCTTACAAATTATAACAATTTTACAAATTGTCACATTATATATTATGTCACAATTTTACAGATTGTGTCCCCCACTCAAATGTCAGACAGAATGGCAATAGTTTAAACACCAAAAAATGCTATAAGGCTTAATTACAACAATAGTTATTTAATGACTTATTGAAGGAGACCGAATAATCACAGAGCAGCCATGAAATGCTAATTAATTGTCATCTTTTTACATTTACATTTTTGTTTAAACCACAAGGTTTTACCCATTTGTCGGCCAGAAGTTTTTAAGTGTTTTTAATGTAATAAAAAAATTGGATGATCACATATTAGTTTATATTTGTTTTTAAGTACAGGTTTGAACAAGTTAATATGTTATGCTGAACGATGATGAATCATTGTTTCACCAAAATTTTGACATTTTATATTCCAAAAGGTTTTTTACAAAGCACAATATATTCTGATAAACGTTTCAATGATTTAACATCCATTTTTTGACCCATATAAAAAAATACTATTGAAATAAT
Source organism: Danio choprae (assembly GCA_903798125.1). NCBI lineage: Eukaryota > Metazoa > Chordata > Actinopteri > Cypriniformes > Danionidae > Danio > Danio choprae. Next base: position 12,213,812 of record CAIGQW010055694.1, on the reverse strand, counting down.
ACAAATTGTAATCAAATAATATTATCTTAAGTCAATGAATAAGAATCCTTTATTTACATGAATACCATATTAATCTAATTAACATAAATGCAAGTAATATTTTCATTCCATTTTGGCCAATATTTTAACTGTAGGAAAATAAAATCTGTTAAAAGATCTTAAATCGTCTTGAATGTAGTTTTTTTTTTTCAAACAACTATTTATTATTGTTTTGTTAGAACGTCCTTATAAAGAGAATTTGGTAACATGTTTATATATGTTCACTGATCTTATTTTACAGAGTTTGAACCTATAACTGAAAAAATTATGAAAAACAATGTTGTCTAACATTGAAGATGCATCAAATGTGTGCCATTCTCTATAGTGTATATTTTATTGCTAAATACTGCAGTAATAAGTACTATATTGGGGTCAATGTTTTAGTCATGAATATTCCTTGTAGCCTGCTTTGTCATTGAAGATAAGGAATTGCACATGTATTTTTATCTCTCAATAACTGAAAAGGATACCCTTGACATTTGTAATATATTAAAAAAAATGAATGAATCATGCTGATCTGCTTTTCAACAACTGCAAACAAGACTATCCAAAATGGATTGCATCATATTTCTAATTTACTGGTCATTTTTTAGCAGTATGCACACTTTGGTTTTTCCCAGTAAATTTTCATCCATTGTGTAACGACTGCTTTCATTCTTATTTTGAAAGTCCAATTTACAGGAAAAGAGACATTTTACATGTTTATTTTGTGCAACTCAGTTGAGCCATTTCTATGATGATCTTCTTTTATGTTTAGGGTGCCCGAGAAGAGAGTCTTCACCTTCTGAGGCAATTTTACAAGGCAAGATGGTCTTTCCTTTTATTTCACATCAAATGAAAATCACCAGCATTCAAGCACTTTCTGGAATCTGGATAGTTTATGGCAACGGACTCTCTTGCAAATCATTTTCGTAATAATCCCCTAGTCATCCCTCTTCGTTTGATTTCCTTTAAAGTCTGAGGAAGAGCTAAGCTCTCATCCTAAAGACTTTGCTGTTTTGATATTTTGGAAAATCCCAACAGTTTCTTGCCAAAACAAGTCAGCGCTCTTGGTGGTATTTTCACCTTGAGACATTTCTGTGAAAGTGTACTGCTATTAAAAATAATTCTCAGATTCCTGCAAGACAGCAAAGGACAGTATTGTGTTTAACCTTAATTTTTGCCATTCTGTATTTTTTTTCACAGTAAAATTTCAGCATGTTTCATAACAGCCTGCTGGTATTTTTTTTTTATTAAAATTTTTCTAGAAGTCGTGAAATTTGAATGCTCTGCCATGATGGTGTTCTGTGGGGACAGCTTTTGCTTTCACATTTCAGTGAAAACCCTTTTTAAGAACCCATTACTTACATTCCAAACACGATTATGTGAAAGAAGTTTGGAACGATTGAAAACAGCATGTAAATAATGACATGACTGAATGTTCTGTTCAGGGATTATAGAGAGTCCTGGGAGGACCCGTATTTCTGTTATCTGATCTGTGCTCCTTACGGGCGTACATAATGGGATCAGCGTGTCCTGACTTTTCCAAGAAACTGAATAGACATGTAGTAGTCAGAAGTCTGGTCACACCTACTGTATGTTATTTCTTTTGTCTGCATTACAGCATAACAGTGAAGTCAAAACAATGAAATAACAGAACCGAAAGCATGGAAATTATCCAGTGACCAAAAATGACTATTAACTCCATCTGTGGAATATTAGTCTGACTGTTCTGAGTAATTGAACTCATGCTCCCTTTCTCTTTAATTCTTTAATATTACTGCCTTTTCTCAGCATGTTTCTCGGTTTTAACCTTCGCATGAAACTTTTCATTGACTGAGCAATCATACTGATTCATGTTTATTGATCTTTTGAGAGTGCTGATGTTGGGTGATGTCACAAGTTGAGTAATAACATTACATTAAATGTCATCCTGAAATAAGAGCAATTATTTTCTGTATGGTCAAAGATGAGTGTTTCATTCATATTGTCAGCTTTGAAGTGACGTTTGTCTTTCCGTCACATGATCCTTCAAAATTCATTCTGATATGTTGACTTGCTGCTCAAGAAAAGCTTTTTGTTAGTTTTATAATTATTCAAATAATATATTATTATTACTAGAATTAAAAAGTATTGTTTTTGTTGTTGTTATTATTATTATTAATGAATGCTTAATGTTTTTGTGAGTATTACTTTTTCAGCATTATTTATTTGGAAGTACTAGAAAAGTAGAAAACTTTTGTTATTAATGCATGTGCTGTCACCTATATTAATTCATTGCATCATCCTTGCTGAAAAAATAATATAATATAACATGGGCGACACGGTGGCTCAGTGGTTAGCACTGTTGCCTTACAGCAAGAAGGTCGGTGGTTCAAGTTCGAGCCAGTTGGCATTTCGAGTTTGCATGTTCTCCCCGTGTTGGTGTGGGTTTCCTCCGGGTTTTCCGGTTTACCCCACAGTCCAAAGATATAAAGTACAGGTGAATTGAATAAACTAAATTGGCCATAGTGTATGTGTGTTCGCATGTGAGAGTGTATGGGTGTTTCCCAGTACTGGGTTGCAGTTGGAAGGCCATCCGCTGTGTAAAACATATGGCGGATAAGTTGGTGGTTCATTACGCTGTGGTGACCCCTGATGAATAAAGGGACTAAGCCGAAGGAAAATTAATGTACAATATAATATAATATAATATAATATAATATAATATATGACCCCAAACTTAAGTGCACTGTTTGTTTTACTTTCCTGTATGGTAATAATTTCCCTGTACTGTTTCTCTTTTCTCAGGGAGAGGAGATTTTCCTGGATATGTTTGAGGATGAGTACAGGAGCATGATGGTAAGTGGCTTTACTGAACACATCATTGTTGTCTTTGTTGCAACTTTACTCTTGCTGTGTGTCAAAACCTGATGATACAGCAACACATCCTGCTTCAAAAGTGAGAGAAACCTTTGTTATCAGAGTATTTCTGGGTAAGGAGTGGCTAATGCTTAACCGCTTCCTTTAACAGAAAATAGTTTCCTGGTGATTTTCATAACTAACTTCCTTCATGTTGCAGCTAACCTGTGTGCCATACTTCCTTCCATGGAATACAAAAAAAATATAGATAGATAGATAGATAGATAGATAGATAGATAGATAGATAGATAGATAGATAGATAGATAGATAGATAGATATTATATAAACGCTATAAACATTAAGAAAAACAATTCCTTAATTCAAGTTTTTGTATAAACCTCATATTATTTATTGATATTTTGTTAATACAGAAATGTAGATTTCTTCCAAATTTTTTTTTTTTTTTTTACAAGAATTTGAACTGTACTTGAAAACCATTACAGTCTCATAACAAGAAAGCAGTTAAAACGTATAAAACGTGCTTTATTTAAAATTCTGCATTCATTTGTATTATTTTTTTCATGTGCCCTCTCTTATTTATTTTTTATTGTTTCTTCTTTTTCTTTCTCATTGTCTTTTGCTTTACCATTATTATATTTCTTTCAAATTGTCACATTTCTCTTGTTGCAAAAAAAGTAATATCTGTATAGTTTGTACGATACTTCCATCTGTTTGTATTTCTATCTGTTGTAATTGCCTGTTGTAATTGCAATTAAAAAACAAAACAAAACAAAGTATCATTAAACTACTACTCCACATGACTAGTGTATTGTTCTATATTTCAAAACTTATTCTTTAAAATATCCTATGATAGACATGTTGCAAGCAGACCTTCTGGACTATAGGGTAGTATAGAATCGTGTTAGTTTTATGATACTTTTTTGATGTTTTTTATTTTTTATTTTATAACTTTTTTGTAACTTTACACCCCCGTTCCTCATCTGCTATTATAATTAAAACAGAGGCATGGATATTGATGAAAAATGTAGCTTTTGTGTTCAACGAATTAAAATATGTGGAAATAAAACTTAAATATGTGAATTGTAAATTGTGAAACATAAACGCCATTTACTCAACCGATAAACACCAACATGGTGTTTGGGGCAACTTTAGCTTTAGAACCGGTATCAACTACCAAATGTAGTGTTTAATGTCTTTGTTAATGTCTAATGTTCATGTGTTTATAGAATAAGCCTCTAAACGTGGAGTATCTTATGATGGATGCATCCATTTTGCTTCCTCCCACTGGCACCCCCCTTACCGGCATTGACTTTGTGAAGCGGTTGCCCTGTGGAGATGTGGAGAGGACACGCAGGGTCAGTCATGAACACATACACTCATTCTGAAGGCCCTGAGATTGAATTATATGCATGGATCCCGTGGCCTTTTGTCAAATATTATGGGTTTATCCAAAACCTCCCTTTTCTCACGTTGCAAAAAAGCTTGTGTTTCTTGGCCAGTGTTTACTCTGTTTGTCTTCTGGGAAACCTTGCACTGCATTTTTGAAATGGATTTCATGTGTTTTAGAGATATAACAATGGCAGGCTTTCTATAACAATGCAGAATATTGACTTAATTTGGTCTGAATGGCAAGTATGTGTGTTTAGAGATGCAGTTGTGGATGTAAATGGAAGACCAATGGTAAAATGCCAAGTTTGTTTAGTCAATACTAAAACTGTATCAAAGTTGCCTTATTATGCTTATTATGCTATATTAGATAATTGTTGCTTGCTAGCTGAAGCAGTCTGTTTGTTACTTCAGTTTTTAGGATTCATCAACGTATGTTTAAAGATAAAGATAACAGTAAGGCAAATATGAGAGGTTTATGTTTATTTGTTGGTTTATTTATATTTATTACACAGTTACTGTTTGTATGAAGGCTAAAGACAAATAAAAGGTTAACTTTTTTGTACTATTTTTATACCTAAAATGTTATTTTGCCTAGTTCAGTAGGACTTTTCGTAGACTTGGCAAATACATTTTGCACACTTTTGTACAGACATCCAATTAGGATGTTCTTTGCAGTTTTTCTGAGGCATTTTAAATTATGGAATCATATTATTTTGTGATATCAATTTTGGCCATATTATCCAGCAACCCTCTACTTTCACAAACAGCTATTTAAAATGTATTAATATATGCATAAAACAAATTTAAAGACTGTTTGCTTGAATGAATAACAGTTGCTTTACTGTGTTGATTTTCGTTTAATGTTTAACTTTAAATAATGCAATGCATTCAGAAAGTGTTACTAAGAGATACAATTTTACAGGTAGTATTACTAAAACTTCTAATAATATACTAAGACAACTCTCCATAATGTCACAGTATGGATGTGCTTCTTAATTGAAGTCCCTGAGATACATTTTTAATATTTTACGGACTATTTTGGAAGAAATCTTAGCAATGATGTGGAGAATAAATTCCAGGAAGATTCAAATCATTCATGCTGCATGTTCATAATTGATTGTTGTTACAGCTTCAGTTACTTATTTGTGTCCCTGCAGGCTATCCGCGTTTTCTTCATGCTGCGCTCGCTGTCCTTACAGCTGCAGGGAGAACCAGAAACTCAGCTTCCTCTCACACGTCCGGAGGATCTCATCAAGACGGATGACGTGCTTGACCTCAGTAAGGCCTCAGTCACATTCATCTGCAAATTAAATGCTTTCAGGTTTCAGTGCTGATTTTTGCAAGATTTAGTGACCATGCATCACTAGACATAACCCGATAGCATTTTTGCTAGTTTATATAAGTTTTTTCTTATGAATCACACTTATAACATCCTGTCTTATAATCAGAAGAGTCACCACTCATTTTCATGTGAATCTTTTTGATACTAGATAACAGCTGAGTGATTCACATAAACTCAATTGCGTGCTAGATATGTTTTTTTTCTTTCTGCGGTATCAGATAAAATGCAGTTTGATGAAGATGGAACATGAGCCCTTCGCTTGAATTATTATTGAAATAGAATGTCTGTTCTCGTGAACTGCAACCATCTCTGGTTTTGAGTTCCATGTTATGTTCTCGCACTTATTCGCAAAACTGTTTACCACACATAATGAAATCGCACTCTTGTCACCTATGCACCTCTTTCATGCAATCTGTGGGTTTGCACTGTTAACTGATTCTCACTTCAGCCCTGATGTGCTGCGTGGAAGGTCCTTGTATCAGAACCTCTTACATGTCAGTGGTTGTGTCCAGGTGTCCTGGTTAAAAACTGACTTTGACAGGTAAGAGGGGGTGTGTGTGCAAGCAAACTGACTCAGACCTTCCACTGTCACCGAGGCCTCTTTGCTAGAGCTGGTGCAGCTGTTGTGGGCTGCAGTCTTGAGCTCTTCCAGTATATCTGGTGTCTAACTGTAAGGCTGTTTGTGAAGCACCTACAGCCTGGGTCAGAGAGTGGGCAGAACAAGCTTTTGGAAGTGTAAGCTGGTGGGAGGGAGCTCAAATTTGGATGCCAAAATCAACCCACTGCAGCTTCCTGTCTCACAGCAGTTTGTGCATGAAAGGGTTAATGCAAAACTTGTGACATCTGGTATCTGACAGGTTGTGATCAGGATTTGAACTGGTTGAGATATCAGTTATCAAGGGTGGCATTAGGTCAAAAAGCAGATGATTGAACTTTTTAACCTAATTTAAAGGGATGGTTCACATGAAATTCTGTCATCATTTACTCTTCACTTGTTCTGTCATCATTTACTCTGCACTATATATATATTGAAGAAAGCTGGAAACCTTGTAGCCATCTTTCATTGGCTTTTATAGTATTTTTTGAAAATCTTTTATTCTTCAATACGTTTTCTTTTCTGTTCAGCAGAAGAAAGAAGCTCATAAAGGTTGTGAACTAAAAGTTAGTGGGAGAAAAAGTATTTGATCCCCTGCTGATATTTGTATGTTTGCCCACTGACAAAGAAATGATTGGTCTCTAATTGTAATGGTTGGTCTGTTTTAACTGTGAGAGACCAAATAGCTGATTTCCATTTTAAGGAGGGAAATAAGTATTTGACCTTTTCGCAAAACATGACTTCAAATCCTTCACAGAGGTCAGGCATTTCTTGTTGCTGGCCACCAGGTTTGCACATCTCAGGTTTGCATCTAAGAAGGTATTTTGTCCCACTCCTAATGGCAGATCCTCTCCAAGTCATTAAAGTTTTGAGGTTGTAAGCAATAAAGTAAACAATTTTATATATAATTTTAATTTGAAATATCTAAGATTTGTCTAATCAATTGTGACAGTGATCATGTGACGTATGAGGAAAAAGCAAGACAAAAAAAAGAACAGTAGCTTTAACTCTATTTATTATGCTGTCAATACATTTTTTATGAGAGTATATTAAAGGGATAGTTCACACAAAAGTGAAAATTTGCTGTTAATTTACTCTCTTTTTTCTATAGAACAGTAATGAGATCTGAAACCATTGTGCTTTGGTATCCATGTTCTTAATGGAAGTCAGTTGGGTGCAATAACTTTTAGATAAAAAAAGAAACAAACATATGAATGCAGAAACATAATTAATACCCGTGGCTCCTGGCGATGCACTCAGGCATTTTGAAGAGAAACTATTGCTTTGTGCAACAGACTGAACATTATTTACAACTTTGTTACCTGTTATCCTTAGGCTGACCCGGTATACTGAAGAATGCACTACACTGATCTCATCACATAATGACTTTTTCATTTTTAAGTGAGCTTTCTCTATAAATAAAAATGCATAACGGATCACTTTTGTGGTTTCAGACTTTGTTTGAAAAGGAAATATATGAGGCACAAAAAAATCTCTATTTCCTTTTATTTGTAAGTTCTCCTGTACAGCCCTTTACATAGCACTCTGTGTTTAGAGCTGGCACATCTTGCATCATCATGATTTGCGATAACACTGGCCTTTTGATGTTCTTTTGAATGCGGATCCTAGAAAGGCTCATCATCGAGTAGATGGAAAAATTGCGTTGGTCTCAAATGACGAGAGAGATTGTCACTCAGACATACAGACAGACAGACAGACAGACAGACAGACAGACAGACAGATCGACCTGAGAAACTGATGTGCTACTGATCTGTGTTATTTTTAGATGTGCAGGAAATGATGCGCGCACAACAGTACAAGCAGCACACAGTGCGTTGTGTCAACTTTGTGAATTCTTGCTGAAAAATTTTCAATCGTTTCTTTTTTTATTATTAAATTTTTTGTTTTTCGCTTCAATTTTTTTTTTTCAGAACACAATCACTGAAAAACATGCGACTACATTCTCGTACAAGTGCGTTTGATCCCATTCTTGGTTCCTTTTTTCATCTTTATGCATAATCATTATTACACATGACGTGACCTCTTTCTGAGGAAGTTTCTCAGAAAATGTTTCTTACCTTGAACACTTAGTCACATGGTGCTTTTGCATGTAACACCTCACCCCCACTTTGGTTTAGAGCTGAAATCTGTTCTATTAATAGATGTGTGCTAAAATACACTTGCATATTACATTTTCTCTTGAAATTAAACCGGATGTAACTGTCCTGAATGTGTTTGTGATATCTGGATGCTCTGATTCTGTTACTTGAGCGAAGGATTAAGTCGAACAGTTTGTCCGGCAGTAAAATACAATTATGATGTGCTGAAGGTAATTTTTATATAGACTTATATAGAATTTTATTTAGACTGCCATTTAGTTGACACTTGCATTAGGATCCCAAGGTCATTTTTACATAATGTATTTTAAACCAAAGACATTTTTAAAAATCTATATACTGTACATTTCTATAGTTACAATTGGATATAAATACCTTTTTAACACTTTTGTAAAGGATTGAGTAGTAAGTAGTCATTTTACCAATACTCTAATGTTCAGTTAATCAGTGGCCATGTACACACTACCAACCAAATTGAGTTTCTAGATTCATCTTCTAGTACTTACTCCTGTTGTATAATCACACAGTTTAGTAATTTATGGGAGAGACAAACAAATTGACACATAAATAATGCACTTGATAAACGACAAGCTACTCATCTAGAAAAATAGCTATAGCTTATTATGAGTTATTACTTATTTCTTATAAGTTATTGTCAAACTACACTTAAAAAAAGTAGCTAGCTACACAAGTTACCTTCTAAAAGTACCTAGTTACATTGAAGCTACTTTTTTTCACAGAGGCGTATGCTACAATATGTATAAATATTTATTTTAAGTACACTTGTTTACAATTATGATATCAAAGCTCAATGTTTTGTTTTGCTTTTTTCTCCATTCTTGTATTTAATCTGTTCAAACATTTTTTTTTTATGTTTATATATTGACCTTATTCTTCATGTACAAACAGGCACAGCCATTAGACACAGCTTGTTATGCTGCTTGATGTTGAAAACAGATATTTTCTTATTATATTATTCATATTTTTATATGTAGTCATGAACATGTAGAGAAAGTATTTTGATCGTTATGCATAGTTGATATCATTTACTGTCGTTTTTTAATGACGTCCAACTCGCATTGACAGGTGAAATCCGATCTTCCTGCCCACAGCAGATGCAAATGCACGTATCTGATTCACATCTGATTTCAACATAAGAATGAGACCTGAAACCGATCTGAGATTATCAGTATCAATGTGATTTTTTTATTTTTCTTCTTTTTTTTTCTTTCCTGCTAACATATACATACACGTGTAAGAGGAAAAAGCACAACTGTAACTTGAATTGTAAAATCTGGATGGGATACAGATGCAAATACTTGCATCAATATAGTATAGTTTTTGTGACACTGTACAACTATAATTAATATTTTGTTTACTGTGAGGGTTAGATGGGGGAGGCATTAACAAAAATACAGTTAATGGTTAATTTAATATATATATTTAATATAAATAATTCTTGTTAACTTCCGGCTGCAGCTGTACACCATATGCATGCTGTGTAAATGCGACAAAAAAAGCTAGTTTGTAACACCACAGATAAGGAAAAGCTACATTGTATCATAAGTAGCTGAGCTACAGTCAAGCTACTGAAAAATGTTTCCGTCCCCTGTGTTAAAAAGAATAAAATAGTCACATGCTGAGAAACGATAAACATTATAAAAATTAGCATTCAAGCTGGGAAACCACTTTAGCTTTTTTTCCTGTCTCTTTCGGATTTACAACATACTGTAATTTTTTTTTTTTTTGTCATCTTGGCTAGACATTGCCTAATGATATCATTTAGAGATCAAATTCCGTGTAAAAGAAGATTCCTTTTAATGATTTGGTTAAACTGGTTCCATATTTTTTCAGAATGATTCACTAGATTTATTCTAAACCAGAGTGATTTTTGATGAAGTCACAGAGTTTTTATTTTGCTATTTATAAACACGCAAGTCAATGCTGTCTTCTTTAAAAAATATATGAATTAACCAACGTAACCACATTTAACCACCTGTGAAATGCACCCTAATTGCCCGTAGGATACAAGATTCCAGACAACAATGTATTTGAAAAGCGCTACCCAGCTGTCGGTTTAACAAGTCAAATGGCAACTACGTGGAAGTGCACATTACTTGGTATAAGACAGGATCATTTTCCCCAGAGGTGACACAATTCTGAATGATTAAAGTCTGCTGCACAATAAAAGGAAGAGCAATGCTCACACTTTCAGTTCTAAATTAATTCTTTAACCCATTAGTGTGACTTCTAAGGAAGCGCAGAGCACAAAGAGAAGTCATAGTGCCTCAGTTGTGACAATGCTATTTCAGTTATTAGTAGTCTGTATACCTGAAACTAACTTCAAACCTTCATGACCTACCTTTATAACTTACCCCTCCCCTTCTTTGCCCACCCCTTTCTTCACCAAACTATAGTTGCGATACACTGTCTAGATCATGACTCACTGGAGTGTTTTTGAAAACTCCCGCATGCCTTAGTTATTTGATTTAATGCCAGCTGAACGCTCACTCTCTTACTGTCTCTTCAATATGATTGAATTCACCCTGCTCTGACATTTTCTTAGCACTTTGTAATAGGACATGCATGACTATATTTGGTTGTGCGAGTCCTACTGTTTCTTCGAAAAGAGATTAGATGGTTAATTGTAATTTTAAATGTTTCTTTAAAAAAAGTTTCTACTAATACAGTGCAGGTCTGGGTAACACTTTAGTTTAGGTCACAACTCATGCTATTACCTACTACTTATTACCTGTCTATTATTAAGATATTAACTGTTCATTAGTAGTTATAAAGTATTATTTTATTCTGCATCGCCAAACTAAACCCAATTTCTTCATTACTAACTGTTAATAAACAGCTAATTAATAGATTTTTAAGCTAGTAGTGTTATTTAATGATTTGTTCATACCGTGAACTGTGACCTAAATTAAAAATGTTACCCATGTCTGTGTGAGAGGCAAAAAAAAATTCAAATTCTTGAAATGCTACATTTGGGTTTGTTTTGAACGCTTGAATTGGTTTCATTGTATGATCACCATTCGTATCTTGAGCTCTGACCTTTATGGCTTGTGTTTTACTGATGTGAGTTTGTTAAAAGTCCCTGGGAATTAACTATCAATTATTCAATTGTTTTGTTTGTCTATTTTAGACAACAGTGATCTTATCGCTTGTATGGTGGTGAGTAAAGATGGGGTTCAAGCTCAGCGCTTTCTGGCTGTGGACGTGTACCAGATGAGTCTCGTGGAACCGGATTCAAAGCGTCTTGGCTGGGGTGTTGTCAAGTTTGCCGGCCTTCTCCAGGTCTGCTTTACTCCCACTCTTACACTGCAAACATAACACCCAGACAAAGGAAGTACACTTTGGCCACATTCTTTTCTGTGATGTACAACACATGAAGTGTGAGTCTAATTTTGGTTATTTTGGGCTGTTTAGAGTTGCATGAACGCAATCATTATTTTAAACAAATCAGCACAACAAGAACACTAACAGTCTTGCAACTTGTGTAGATCTAAAATGTAAAGTCATCTAAAATGAACTCGCTAATTCTGATGTTGAAGAATTTAAACAAATAGTTCACCCAAAAAGGATAGTTACATAATTTTCTCACCCTCAAACCATCTTCAGTTTATGTGACTTTTTTCTGTCAGACGAACACAGCTGAGTAGATTTAAATTTTACTCTGGCTTTTCCTTGCTGTATAGTAGTGTGGGGTAGTGACTTTTAGTTTTGAAGCTTTCAAAATCCATCGTCAAATTAACACAGACACCAGGGGGTTAACGCATGTCTTATGAAGCCGATTGATTTGTTTTCGTTGCAAAAATAATTCTACATTTTAAATGATAAGCTTCTGTCGCTCTGCAAATGTGTGTTATGTGTTTTGGGGTGAACTATTCTTTTAAGCAGCTGTAACATCTTATGATGCTACAAAATAAGTGAAAAAATAACCATTGAGAACTGCTTTGCTCGAATAATGCTTGCGAAGGTTCGAGTGGATAAACTTGCTCTTCCAGTCTTTCATGTTTTGGCTCAATATTGATATGATCAAATTTGACAGCATTGTTATTTTCCTGGTGTATGAACAATTTGATTGGGCCATTTGATTGATCAGAACAGAGTAGGCCAGCAGAGGGTTTAGAGAACCCTTTAGAAAGGGTTTTTGAGAAATTAAATGATATGAAATGTAAATTATGTTACAAGGTGAATTTTGAACTACACAACTGATTTAGGAACCTTTAAAATGACATAAAAGGAACACTTAAAGTCATAATTAGATATTTTACAAATTATTCTGTTTAATAAAGCTTAGTTTAGGTGATATCCTTCAGCTTCTTGTCAACACAGCAATTATGGCATTAGGTGTGGTATGATTGATGTGAAATGTAATTATGAGGTGAAAGTAATAACATGTCATTTTTCTTAAAAATTTTAAAGTGCTGTAGGAAAGTCAAAAAATGTGTACATAAATAAATAAATTACATAAATGATTACATAAAAATATATATTTTTGTTCAGAATGAATATAATGAATCATTCAGAAATGTTTTTTAACCAAAGCATTAAAAGGAATTTTCTTTTTCTTTTTTCAAAATAATTTGTTCTCCTAAGCATCTCATTAAACAATGTCTAGCCAAGAGAATTAAAAAACAATATAATAAAAATATAGTTCTTTTATATCTTCAACACACTGTACATTTCTATTATATTTTAAAACATTTTTGTATTTTAATTAATAGAAACTAGGGTTAAAATATTCCGGCACATTAATAAACCTGTTTTAATCTTCTGCATATTTAAATATTTTCACAGGACATGCAGGTTTCAGGAGTAGAAGACGACAGCAGGGCTCTGAATATCATCATTCACAAGCCCACATCTAACCCTCATGCCAAACCCATGCCCATCCTGCAGGCTAACTTCATCTTTGCAGACCATATTCGCTGCATCATCGCCAAACAGCGACTTGCCAAGGGCCGCATCCAGGCCAGGCGCATGAAAATGCAACGGATAGCAGGTAAACCGTGTTTTTACAGCAGCTCATATCTTCTGTTTATAAATGATGCTTACTCAGAACTTGTGCTGTTGTGCAACATTGGGGAAGGGGATGGACTTTGGGTCATTTGAGTTGGACTATATGCTTTATAGTTAAACTTTAACAGGATAGAATAACATCTCAAATAAATTGATGCCAGGTGCATCAGGGTTATTTGTACTAACTTTTTATTTCATGTTTTATTTTGTAAGGCTTTGGTTTTAACCAATATCTCTGTTTTTTGTTTTTTCTTTCCATAAAAAAAATTACTATAGCTCTATTGGACCTACCTGTTCAGCCTTCCACAGAGGTGCTGGGCTTCAGCCAACCGTCTGTTGCTTCATCTTTGCCTTTCCGTTTCTATGATCAGTCCAGACGTGGGCCAGCCTTCGCCTCTGTTGATAAAGTTCCAGGTAAATTTGTGAACCATTAAGGAGGAAATCGCAGATGTTTAAGAGCCCAGCTGTTTTCTGTATTTACTTTTTTTTTTTTTAAATGAACTTATATTCAAGGTCCGTAAAATTGAATTAAATTGAATTAAAAATGAAATTAAATTGTGTGTGTGTGTTACTGTAAATCCATCAATGAAATTAGCATAAACCTCTTTCAAAAACATTAAAATTACATATATTTACATAATTATACTTTTTACTGTATCTCTTATCTGTATCTGTAACTTCAGTTGTTTATTAATGCTAAAGTAAATAATTCATATTTTGTCTCTTATATTGCAGTTTGTTTAAGAAATAGTTTAGCTATTTAGTATTTAGAAATGCTATATTACTATAATGACTGTGATTGATGTGTGAAATTCATATCTTATGAAAGTGCTCACAACTTCAAAGGCCCCTTTTTTGCCACAGTACAGGCTATATTTAAAATATGTTATGCAACATTTACCACTTTGCATGTTTGTTTCTAAAAGCAACATGCTCTGCTTGTCTTTGTGGACATTTGCAACGACATTTGAGTAATTTTCTTGCAAATTGCACATCCTAATTCTGTTTTCCCCGGAATTTCTCTAGGGCTTCTCGTAGTTACAGTTCTGTTTTGCCTGAATAAGGTTTCTAGGTAACGCTTCCTCTATACCAGCTGTGATTCTGAGGTTTCGTGATATTCAGGCCTTATTTAGAATTTTATTTCAAGATCAGTGGATTTAACGTGTACTTCAGCATGATTATGACTATTATTGTTCAGTTTATATATAGAAAATCATTTAACAAACAATTCCAAAGCTGCTTAAAAATGAGAAAAACAGGAGCAATTAAATCAGTTTTAATGTTGGAGGGTAAGATTAAGGTTCTTTCTAGTCTTTTTTTTTTATTATTAAATCCGAAATACTGAAGGTATTGAAGATATAAGTAATTAGTGTTTGTGTTGTATTTTTGGAGAAAAAACAACATAATTTTATTATATTTTATTATAGGTTGCAATTGTTTTTGCAACACCTTATTTGTATTAAATATTTATTATTTTCTTTACCTAAGCATACATGTTTAATAGTACATACAATATTATCCTTATTCATGGAGAAATTGATAAAAACTTAACCTTGGCTTTCTGGATATGTCTTCCAACATAGTTGTTTACCCATTTAAAAAGCCACACAATGCATCAGTTATGGTTAACATATAAATGTTCATGCCACAACATTTAACAAGCCAGACACAATTAATTATTGCATTATATTCAATCATATACTCTAATTTTCTGCTTCTGTAAATCCAAACAGACTTTTGAGAATGCCAAAAGTTTTGAGAATGACACAACTATTATTATTCACAAAGTTTGCTGCTAAACTGCTTTTAGATCTTTGTTTCAGTTGTTTCTGTGATGTACTGAAATATAATTACAAGCACTTCATACGTTTCAAAGGCTTTTATTGACAGTTACATGACATTTATGCAAAGAGTCAGTATTTGCAGTGTTGGCCCTTTTTTTTCAGGACCTCTGCAATTCGACCTGGCATGCTCTCAATCAACTTCTGGGCCAAATCCTGACTGATAGCAACCCATTCTTTTATAATCACTTCCTACAGTTTGTCAGAATTAGTGGGTTTTTGTTTGTTCACCCGCCTCTTGAGGATTGACCACAAGTTCTTAATGGGATTAAGATCTGGGGAGTTTCCAGGCCATGGACCCAAGATGTCAACGTTTTGGTCCCCAAGTCACTTAGACATCACTTTTGCCTTATGGCACGGTGCTCCCTCATGCTGGAAAATGCATTGTTCTTCACCAAACTGTTGTTGGATTGTTGGAAGAAGTTGCTGTTGAAGGGTGTTTTGGTACCATTCTTTATTCATGGCTGTGTTTTTGGGCAAAATTGTGAGTGAGCCCACTTTCTTGGATGAGAAGCAACACCACACATGAGTGGTCTCAGGATGCTTTACTGTTGGCATGACACAGGACTGATGGTAGCGCTCACCTTTTCTTCTACTTCATCTTGCTCCGATGGCCATCGGAGAATATGACTTTGCCCCAGTTCTCAGCAGTCCATTCGCCATACTTTTTGCAGAAGATCAATCTGTCCCTGATGTGTTTTTTTTGGAGAGAAGTGGCTTCTTTGCTGTCCTTCTTGACACCAGGCCATCTTCCAAAAGTCGTGCAGATGCGATCACACCTGCCTGCTGCCTTTCCTGAGCAAGCTCTGCACTGGTGGCACTCCGATCCCGCAGCTACTCCACTTTAGGAGGGCATCCAGTTTTCTTGGACGCCCTGAAGCCTTCTTAACAAGAATTGAACTTCTTTTCTTGAAGTTTTTGATGATCCTATAAATTGTTGATTTAGGTGCAATCTTAGTAGCCACAATATCCTTGCCTGTGAAGCCATTTTTATGCAACACAATGATGGCTGCACGCGTTTCTTTGTAGGTCACCATGGTTAACAATGGAAGAACAATGATTTCACATAACCCTCCTTTTAACATGTCAAGTCTGCCATTCTAACCCAATCAGCCTGACATAATGATCTCCCGCCTTGTGCTTGTCAACATTCTCACCTGAGTTAACAAGACGATTACTAAAATGCTATTATAAAAACTTAAGCAGCAACTTTTCCAATTTCCAATGTTTATGTAATTCTCAAAACTTTTGACCATGACTGTACATAAGTTGGTAGATTGAATGTTGTGTTGAATTGTGTTAATGAATGTAACATGTAGAAGAATAACAACTCACCACACCAGTGAGCAGCTCAAGTCCTCTAAAGCCTGTGACATGGCTGATATTGGGCGCATGGACTATTTGTGGGATTGTGATGAAGCAGAAGTTGATGACGAAGGAGAAGAGGTTGAACTTCAGCAGCCATTTGAGAAACAAGAAGTAGGAGAGGACAGAAGTGCCAAATCTACCCCCGATCTCCTTCAGAGCATCTTGCCATACGACCAAATGCTGTCTGGCGGATGTCAAGCTGGAACGAAACCTGCGGAAAGACTGAAGAAGCTTCTTTTTTTTTTTTCAGAGAAATCATACAACACTTTGATGAATGTGAAATAAAAAATATATCTAGATTTAAAAAGTGTGTTATCTTCTTACTAGAGAAACCTGTTGACGACAGTCTGTGGGGAGGATGGTTTTCGAGAGTTTGATGCTGTTCACTCTGTTCCTGTTGAGGAGATTGTAAGTTCAAGTTTAGATCAGGCATTGTTGGAAATACTGCATAAATGTATGATGTTGCAAAAGACATTAACCTGATTGTTTTCCTCTCGTTATATGACATAGTTAATGACCGTATCGCTTGAAATCTGGCTCCGGCTGACAGGTCTGACAGATCTGATACCAGTTCAGATGTATCTAGAGTCACAAGTAAGGATTTTATATAATTGTTACATTTATAATATTAATACATGTGTTAGTTTGTTTTTCATTAAATAAAAAAACATATACAGTTTATATAAATTATTAGCTCTCCTGTGAATATTTCCCAAATGATGTTTAATAGAGCAAGGGATTTTTCCACAGTATTTCCTTTAATATTTTTTTCCTCTGGCGAAAGACTTATTTGTTTTATTTCGGCTAGAATAAAAGCAGTTATTAATTAAAAAAAGAAAAAAACATTTTAAGGTCAACATTATTAGCCCCTTTAAGCTATTTTTTTTTTCGATTGGCTACAGAGTAAACCACTGTTATACAATGACTTGCCTAATTAACACAATTTGTCTAGTTAACCTAATTAACCAAGTTAAGCCTTTAAATTGCACGTTAAGATATATACTATCTTGAAAAAATCTAGTAAATATAGTATGCTGTCATCATAGCAGAGATAAAAGAAAACAGTTATTAGAAATTAGTTATTAAAACTATTATGTTTATAAATGTGTTGAAACAAATCTTTGCAATTTAACAGAAGGGCTAATAATTCTGACTTCAACTGTATATATTCAACAAGGCTGGATTTAATTCATTTAAAATACATTTATAATCCTAAAAAAAATCTATTTCAAATAAATTGTTTATTTTAACAAAAATATAATTTTGTATATTCAAATCAGCACATCAGAATGATTTCTGAACGACTGAAATGCAACTTTGTTATTATAGGAACAAATGAAAGGAAACACAATTAACATTTTACAATAATCGTGTTTTACTGTGTATTAAATGTGTAAAATGTGTTTACAATTTATAGTTCTATGTTTGAAGAAAACATCATTTTTGTTTTGGTGACATTTCTTCTTGATATAGAGCCTAACAAGAAAATTGGCCATTTTTCTTCAGAGATGTTTATATTTATTTTAAACAACACATTATTAATATGTTAAATTCACAAAAGTTTAAAAAGCAATATAGAATTAACCCAGATTTTCGGTCGACCAATTGTCATATTCTAAAAAAAACAAAATAATTTTTATTATTATTATTATTATTATTATTATTATTATTATTATTATTATTATTATTATTATTATTATTATTATCATTATCATTAGCAATACTACTAGTAGTACTAGTACTACTACTATTACTACTACTACTACCAATAATAATAATATAAAACAATCTAAATGACAATATTTTTATTTGAAATTTGTAGATGTTATCAGACTTTTTATAGAATAAAACTAACATCAAATCAAATAGCCAAAATAAAAGTAATACCTAGTAGCTCCATGGAAATCAATCATTTGAAATGCTCTATATTACAGTATATATTACTTATTTATCAAAGATGACCTGATTCTGACAAACATGACTTACTGTTTTCAACTTCCTGCCGGATTTCATGTGCTGTAAGCCCCAGGTTTTCCAGAGCCGTGCCATGCTGTGGGTAGACGCTCATCCTCCTCATCCTGCTTTTCAGATCATAGATTTGTCCTGGCAGAGAATAAATAAATAGACTTTAAACATTACATTGTGTGCATAGGCACTCCAGGAATAACAGACTGTGGCGTTTGCTGAGCTCACTAAACTGGAGGAACAAGGAAGTTGTGGTTTAATTGTAGAATACAAGGTACAAGTGGGCTGTATCTCATTTTATCTTTGTGTCCTGTTGTCCAGGTAACAGGTTTCACCAGCCAATGCCACGCGGGAGGAACTCTGTGGTCTGGTGTTGTGTTACATTCAAAAAGGTATTCATTAGTTATTCATTAACTGTCTTCCAGCTCGTCAGCAGCAATATAATGACGACATAATCAACTTCTGTTTATTTGAAGCATGGGGGAATGAATCATCATTCCTAACAGTAAGATAAGATTGTTGCAGTAACCACATAATAAAAATGTAAATGTTACAGCAGCTTAACCACGGATCTCTGCTTTGACCTGCTCTTTTTTCCATTTCTCCTCTGTGGGGTTGATTTATCATCCTTTTGTTTTCTTTTGGGAATTTTTAAGATCTGATTTTGGGATTTTGAACACAAGGTCGTAGTAGTGAAGATGTTCAGTCATAATGGCCTCAGAGACAGGGCTCAGACTAATACAGGATTAGGACATTTAGGTTATGTATTTATTTCTTTTTAAATATGCCTTATACAACATTTCTGGTGTCCATCTTGAGACAAAACAAAATCATTGACATATTTTGAGATCAGTCAGTGCAAGTTATTTTGCTTTTGAAACAGCTCAGACTTACATTTTAGACTGAGACTATGGACTTAAGCCTTTTCTGTGAGGGGGAACTAGGGGAAAATGTAATTTTATTTATTCATTTTTATAGTATATTTAAAACAACAGAGCATTGACCAACGTGCTGTACCTAACTAAACTTATAAAGCATAATCACAACAATATCAGGACATACAATAAAATAAAGTGCGAGAAGAGGATCAATGGCTCAATATTTTGTAGTTGCAGACTTTAAAGCCAGGGATAAAAAATGGGCCTCAGGCGTCTTTTAAAAGTGTTATGAGTGGGAGCAGCTTTAATTTGGACAGGAAGATTATTCCTTTTTTTTTTTGGAGCTGCCACCGCAAAAAACAACAACAATCACCTCTATGTTTAACATTTGTAATCTGGATGGTTAAAATCACTTAACAAGTTTTGTAAACCTGAATGTAATTAATATTTTTTTTGAAAAAAGTTAATTTTACTTAAGGCATACTTGACATATTTAAAGTTCTTTCTACAATTTTGTAGTGCCATTGGGAAGTCATAAATGGTCAGCTTGTGTCTACCTAATTATTAATAATAATTGTTAAATGAGTCACAAACATTTGTCATCGTTTTCTGTATTACCAATGTGGCATGTAGAAAGCATCACCCCACACGAAGAAGCATTAATGTATAGTCAATATTATAGTGTTTTTGAACCATATATAATGTGTATTGTACTTTATAAATATTGTTTATAATTTATATACTATATAAATTATAATGTAGCCTATTCACTAACATGAACTAATAATAAATAATACTTTTTGTTTAATCAACATTTTTTAATCATAGTTCAACGTTTACTAATGCATTATTAAATCCAAATTAATGCTTGTTAACATTAGTTAATGGACTGTTAACAAGAAAATGTTACATTTTTATATAGCCTAACTAATTAACTAACCTAACTTAAGTGTTACTGTATTTATAAGCACTTTCTTGGTGAATTCTACAGCCTAAACCTGCAGTAACTAAACAGTAAACAAACTAATAAATGATGTAGTATAACCTGCTTTAGTTTTTACAACAGTAAATTGTGGTGTATAAATTGATATATCCTATAGTTGTAGAAAACTTGTGTTTTGGGTAATTTGTTTATAAAGTCGTTTTATTACAATGGCAACTATAGAATTAGATTAATTTAGGTACTTTATTGTAATATACAAAAACAGTATAGTATTTTTGGAGAACATAAACATTTTGGCGCGATGGAATGAAAATAGGCCTACCAACTTGTGGTTTTCATTGTCATTAAGTCTAATTTGAGAATATTTGCAAGGATGCTGGCAATGCTATAGCAGATGTCGTCTGTCAGGTATGGCGCAAACACTGTTTTAATTCTACTTTTATTTCTATTGTGCCATTATTGTTTTGTTCCCTCTGTTGCTGCTTTTTAAACTTTGAGAGAAAATCAGACAAAGTGTTTCAAACTCTTACACATCCTTATTAACATAAAACAATTATTTAAAAACCCCTCAAGGAAACTACCACTGTTTTAACCTCAGCTTCACGGGCATTGTAAAATATTTGAAATAGCCTACTTTTACAGCGGTTTTAAATGACAAACATTAAATTAGGCTATTTAAAGTTGTAAAAACAAACGCAGTATGAGTTCTAGGAAAACGTAATCTATTTTATGTGCAATGCTTTGAGGTTTTCCGTCTGAAATGTTTTATAATGCACACATCAAGCAGTAGATGGCAGTATTGGAACATTCATCTTTTTTCCCTATTAAAAGTTCTTTGTCAGTTTTTTTACTATTAAAAAGAAATATATTAGAGCTGGAACTAAAATACTTTATATTAATAAACGTTGAACATAAAAGAGCTGAATATGAAAAACCAACGGTGTGTGAATGCTTTTAGTTTAGGTCACTCTCAAGCAGTTTTTGACACTGGCACATCAATTACACCATTGAAAATGATAATGGGGTTCAAGTTTAAATGTTTAGTCTAAGCTAAGTCAGAATTTTTCTTTTAGCCTGACTGAAAATGAAAAAAGAAGACTGATAAATGTGGTTAAAGGTATGCCTTGCACAATTCATGAAGATAAAGACTTTATTAAAATATGCTTTGGATATTGTATGTTTTATAATAAGATATTATAGCGGTCTCGCTCTGAATTGTCTTAGAAGTACAACAAGCATTCATTGATTTTGCAGGGAGGAATCCAGACAGACATATTTGATAGCGTTCATTATTTTTAATGCATTTTGTTCAAATTAAACATACGCTGAAATCCTATAATGCAATATCTGATCTGGAATATGGTTCTGAGAATCATGTTATTAAAATTGCATCATTACTTTTGCCCAGAAAACTCCACTCATTCCAGGTCTGACCTAACCCCCCCCCCCTTCTCTCTTGCTCTCTCTCCTTCAGGGTTATTGCTGCATCTGATAGCGTAGTCCAACATGTGATTCTCAGTCTTGAGCAAAGGCCAGTTAACTGGTGTGAACCTTTCACCGGCAAATCCAGTCCGCAGTTGGTGTGATCTGACCCGAGTAAAGTGCCTGTCCAAGGGCAAGCCATTCACACCAGCACACGACGGCTTTTCACACTGATCAGGGATGTGCCACTCGACATGCCTCCAGTAAGCTCTCAGCTTCATGTGCAAGGTGTGCAGTACATCCAGAGCAGCAGATCCATAGCCAAGGCCAGGGCAAAGAAACAAATCCCGCTGACCCAGAGATTCCCCTCAGCTAAATGTCATGTGAGTTAGTTTAGTATCACCAAGACTGAATCACGCTGACCCTTCTGCACACAGGCGCATTTGTTTGAGCCAATACCACAGAGCTGCTTCAACACTCTTTCAGTCGATGGCTGCGGCAAAGGGGTCGTGGCCGTGACAAATGTCATTTGCTTCTGGGAGATGGCTGAAATGTGCCAGCGCAGTGACCATTCGGGGCAGGGGTGATGCTGAGGGCAGGCCAGGCCATGGGGCATGTGCCATTTAGCAACCAGTCACATTTAGATGGTAAAGACGTAAACAATGTTAGACAGCAGCAGGGGTTGATGAGAATAGGGGCAGGGGGGGTCGTCACGGTGACAGGATTGGAGGATGAAAACTAGAAAAAAAAAACATCATCGGATTAATATGAGGCCTCAGTGACTCTTTTATTCTGTCAAAATGATTCATGAAATATTTATGGCAATAATGGGGAGGATTATTCTAGTGCAGTGAAACCCGATCAGAATGGGTAATTGTATCCAGTGCCTCTGTGCTGGATGGTGGAGGGGTGCGGCGCGAGAGGAGTAGAGACGTGCCTCTAAATCACAAGCAAGTAGTATTCGGTCTCAGTCAGAATGAAGGCGAGGGAACACACTCGGTCAGCACATTGAGATGTGAGTCAAGGATGGAGATCTTGGCATTGTTAAATGGCGATTTGGTCTGTTTCCTTGCTTGGTGGTTCTTTGTGTGTTAGATCTGGTTTATTTGGCACAGGGAATCTCATATGACCCTGGTTAACAGCACTCTGCTAATAAATCACAGTTTTGTTGTTGTAAATTGATGGTAATTGATATAAAATGAAATAATATAAAGTAAAAATGCTGGATGAAAATATAACCTTGGCTAAACTAAATGAAAATAACTAAATGATAAATAAATATATTCAAGGCTTTAAATAAAGGGACACGCAGATTGCTAAATTAATTAAGCTATGTGAATTAAAAAATAACTCCACAATATTTATTTGTACTCTAACAGAATATAAATAATAATATAATAATAAAATGACTCTAAATTATGTCAGTACTTGCCAATAGGATTATTAGGATTATATTATATGTATTATATTATATTATATTATATTTATATTATATTATATTATATTATATTATTCATTCATTCATTTTCTTTTTGACTTAGTCCCTTTATTAATCTGGGGTCGGAATGAACCGAAAACTTATCCATATGTTTTACGCAGCGGATGCCCTGCCAGCTGAAACCCTTCACTGGGAAACATCCATACACACTCATTCACACACATACACTACGGACAATTTAGCTTACCCAATTCACCTATAGCGCATGTCTTTGGACTGTGGGGGAAACCGGAGCACCCAGAGGAACCCACGCCAACACGGGGAGAACATGCAAACTCCACACAGAAATGCCAACTTACCCAGCCGAGGCTCGAACCAGCTACCTTCTTGCTGTGAGGCAATCGTGCTACATACTGTGACGCCCGCATGTCATTATATTATAGTATAATTTTAACCAGTGAAATATTATTTTTGGAGGACTTTAAAAAGTGTGAAATTGACTTATATTTTTTCTCTGTCTGCTGTTCATATTAGAGCTCAGGTCGCTTGTGTTGTGTGTGTTCTTCTGGTGCCATCAGCTTTTTCATGCATCATTTTTATCCAGAGTGATTATTCACACGACACGTACAGCAGGGGGGTCCAACTAAAACATTTTCATTGAAATTGAAAGGATGGCAGATCACTCTATACAGGTAATGCATGCCTCATCTGTATTATATAAAGTACCAAAGTTACCTCCAAATAACTGGTTTCACCCTTACATTAAGAATATATTTTTAAAAAAAGTATACCAGCCAACATTTCAATTGGGTCAAATGTTTTCATAAATGTTGTACTCAAACCACCAACAACCCCCGTTCTTGTCTAGGATAACTTTGGTTACATTTTTTGGATAATTTTTTTTATTTAAATTTTTTTAAGAACTTGCCAAGAATATATCAGCAAAAAAACAAATAAATATATATGTAAAAATTATTATCCCTCTTATGAAATTTGTATTCTATGGGCGTCACGGTGGTGCAGTGGGTAGCACGATCGCCTCACAGCAAGAAGGTCGCTGGTTCGAGCCTCTGCTGGGTCCAAGTCCAAAGACGTGGTATAGGTGAATTGGGTAAGCTAAATTGTCCATAGTGTATGTGTGTGAATGAGTGTGTCTGGATGTTTTCTAGTGATGGGTTGCAGCTGGAAGGGCATTTACTGTGTAAAAATGCTCGATAAGTTGTTGGTTCATTCCGCTGTGGTGACCCCTGATTAATAAAGGGACTAAGCTGAAAAGAAAATTAATAAATATATATAATTTTTTACTCTTTTCTATATATTTTTTATTTTCTAAGAAAATGTTAATTTGATATCTAAAACAAGGAACATGCTTTAAAAAAAACATGACTGTTACTGTCAAAAAAAAATTAAATATACCAACGTACATAATTTGTGCAGTTATATTATGATATATTTGTGTTATTCTAAACCACTGTAGAATGATATTTTTCTAAGTCATTTTTTATTTTAAATAATGATTCTTTAAATCTCCATCCACAATCTATTGTGCGGTTGGAAATTTATTTTATTGGCTATAATTTAAATTTAAATTAAATTTATTTTCAATAAAAAAAAAAAAAAATATATATATATATATATATATTATCCAACCTCGCAGTTAAAAATATATTTAGCATGTATTGCACTGTAACACTGGTCCAGCATTATGTGATACTGGATACCTGGTGTACGATAGCACCATTATGGTGTCAAAGAACAATGATTCTGGCCAGCCAAACTTGTCTTTTAATCACTCCCAGGTTAGTGTTTTCTTCTGCCGCATCAGTGACTGAAGCCAGCATCTGTTAAGAACTCGGGGCGAAAGGGAAATACAGCATGGGTTCAGTAGCTTTGCATTTCCTTTCAACCTATCACCATGAAGGAAAAGTAGATAGCAAGCCTGTCAAAATGTCCTATAGCTTCTGCCTGCTACAAACCACCAGCTGTGCTTTAAAGAAAAATGCTTTCCTGTCTTGGCCTTTAAAGGATGAATATTTTACATTTATCAGGGCCGACAAGATTTCAGTGACATAATTTATTTGGTCCTCCGACTGAATTTTAAATGCTCGGTGTTTCGAGTTATAAACCTTCTGTCTGAACATGTGGTGAGGTGAGGTACTTATATCTGCATTCACAGTCATTTGCATCTGTTCTGCATTGCAAAACATTGAAGGGACAGTTCACTCAAAATTTAAAATCTAGTCACCATTTACCCACATTGGTGTTGTACAAATGCATATACACTTCTTTTAATTTTGTACCACAAAAAGGAAAATGTCCTGCTTGTGCTCATCTGTTTACAGTAATTGTAGTGAAGAACTACCAGCATTACACTTACAAAAATGCTAAATTATCAAAAAATGGCCTCATATACAGTTAAAGACAACATTGTTATCTCCCCTGTAACATAAAAAAATTATAAAAAAGTAAATATTTCCCAAGTGATATTTAATGGAGAGATTTCTTTTCAACAGCTTTTGAAACATAATAGTTTTAATAAATATTTGCCATGTCTTTGCCATGGTGACAAGTGCATAATATTTTTACTAGTTATTTAGTAAAATACTAGTATTCAGCTTAAAGTGCGATTTAAAGGCTTAATTACAGTAGGTTGACTAAGCTAGGTCAATTAGCAACGTCATTTGACTTAAGTGGGTTTGTTCTGTAGCCAATTGGGGCGAGGCTGATCTGAAGAGATCTAATAATATTGACCTTAGCAGTTTTTCCAGTCAAACCAAAAGAAATATGAAGATATTTCTCCAGAAGAGAAATATAATAGGAAACACTGTGAAAATCAATTGAGAAATATTTGAAAGAAAAACAATTCACGGGAAGGCTAATACTTATGTCCTCAGCAGTATATATTTCAAGTACTTTGGGGCTATACAATATGGTTTGGAGAAAAATAAATTGAACCACTTTTTTGACTAAATCTCGTGACTGCATGTTTTGCATAGTATTTCACTCAAACGTGCCAAGAAAAAGCACACAGGTTGTGACAAATCAAGTGAATTAGAAATAAGACACGATTACATTCCATTTGCTGTCTTCTCTCAGCTAAATATATCTGTTGTGTTTATCAGGTTAACTATTATTTTTCCCTGCAGAGTCATCTGACAACCAGAGTTTTAGAGTAAAGAAACTACACAGACCACTGGGAGATATCTAGCCGTTGTGTTTCATGTTAAATTACTCTTGATTTCTCAAAACAGTGAATACATAGGTAAAACCATATTGTATTTGCTATGTCACATAAAACCATTATTTAGCATCTTTTTAAAACAATGCTTAAAGCTGGTTGCTATTTACTACTGTTATGTAGATGAGCGCGAGCTTTTGTGGTTCAAAAAAGAAAAATCATTAAATAAATGAGTTTTCAGACCACCTTCCAGCAGCATGTTGTCATAAAACAGATGTGTTTTCCAGGAAAGCCTGAGATGCATCAGCAATATGTTCTGTATGTGCTGTTTTTGTTAGAGCTGAGGAACCTCCTCGACTGCCCTGATCCTTCGCATTGCATAATCGAAGCGTTCACAGTTTTGCAGACTAATGACATGGTTCACAGAAGGGGGGGGGGGGGGGGGTCTCTCACGCTAGGCCAGAGTCTGTCCCAGAAATGGCATCTAAAATGCGGTATTTTAAATTCTCGAGCAGCATAATTTGTCAGGCTGGGTGCTCTGTCATTACTCACCATGTCAGGTCAGGCAAATATTTATTGGGTGCCTTCAATAATAAATGGAACATTGGAGCATCTGTCACTTTGAGTTTGGGAGATGAGTAATAAGTTCGTATTTGAGGGGCCGTTCGGACGGTGTCCTCCGCGCACGGTAAAGCTCCACTCATACGAGCCTCCACACAGTCCATCAGATAACCACCGCCATGGGGCATTAGTCATGAATGAGCTCCAAAATAATATCAAAGCTCGTAATGAGGTGAATTAATAAGGTTACAGTATAAGGAATGTGCCTCGGTATTTAAAATGCATCAGTGTTCAATGTACCCTGAATTCCCTCATCTCATCTTTGCACATTTATATTTGCCTGGTTTTTCACTCTAAAAGGGGAACTAATGGCTGCAAATGCGAAGGCCGGAAAGTCATGCAGTTTACGGCAGCCAAATCCTCCACTCTTAAAAGTCTAATGTGGCAGGAAGGGTCATTATGATAATATTTCTGCCAGTACTACAACAGTCGGTTTGACTTTAAGACCCGCCTGTCACATGAGCTCCGTGAGGGTTTGTTTGCCCGTGCAGAATGCTGAGTGAAATCCTACAAAATAAATGTGGAGGCTTCTCCGCAGTATTAAAATTCAGCTTCTCTTTCCAGGACTGCTAAAACACCAACTGTTCAGATTCATGCACACTGTGAATAAGTGCATAAATGTCAAATAGATTGTAAACAGCCTCCTGTATTATTGTACGGTGGGAGTTCAACCTAGATGCGGTTCATTTAATTCTGACCAGGTGGTACCTGACTCTACAGGGCTTTAAAACAAACATTCATCATGCGAGTGAGAGCGTTCAACCACTGCGTGCACATGATCATATGTGAAGCCCGGGCTGCTCTCTAATCCACAGGCCAAATGCATTCCAGCTTCATCATATTTATATAT
>CAIGQW010055694.1:12168521-12185553 GCA_903798125.1 Danio choprae | reverse complement strand
GAGAGATAGAGAGATATTGGCTGACTCCATGCATTATTCATTCATCTAATTATAGAGATATGCATATCTGATTCTGTCTGTTTTATGTCTTGTGGCACCTAGACAGTCCTTTCGCAATGTATGTAGGCTGTAATATTTAAGATCCTCTAGCCTTTTCTATTATCAGGCCTTTTGACAGATAACAGGCTGCTCATGTTGACAGCTTTTATTTACGTGAATATCACCTGTAAGAAGTGTCAGTCAGTGATACGTTCCCAATGTTGCTTTATTAAAGGGCATCTATGATGCAAATCAACTTCTGGAAGCTGCTTGGACAGAACTGTGTGTAGGTATAGTGTGTCCACATTCATGCTAGAGGGATATAAACACATCAAGTCTCTTTTTTAAATATTCCTGATGTTGAAATAGGATCCAAATCCTAGTAATTTTGAGGCCCACCACAATGTGACGTAAGAGTATATACAAAAAATATATACATCTAAAGATAAGACGTGTATTTAAATCTAAATAAAATTTAGTTCACTTTAATTTGTTATTAATTTGAAACGTTTTGTTTTGATTTACAGTATGTTTTATAAGTATTGGGTCAAGTAATTAAATTAAACTAAAGAAAGTTTTGTCTTTTTAGACAAAGTAATTAGAAAAGAAATTTAAATACAGTTTTGATATACTTAGTAGTTAATAAATGTTTTGGACGACATTGGAGAAAAATAGACAGTCAGACAGACCGGGGATATTTTAGTTCCTAGTTTTATGTTGAATGTATTTTCATTTGATGTCCTCTAAAAAGCATCAAGTTCTGCGTTCCTCATGGTCAATCAGATAAGAAGTAACGATTGCCAATGGAAGCCTGCATTGACCTGACCTTTGGGCTTTTCTTTCCTTAAATTTCCTTTAGAATCATGTGTTTTGGTTTCCTCCGGGAACATTTGATATCTCATTTCTTTCCTCTTACAGGAATCAACTTCTGCTTTAAAAGCTAAAGCTCCTGCTGTGCTCTTGTATTTGTGAGTGAGCATGCAGGCTGTAATGGATGATAAACTTTATACAAGCTGCTGCTAATGTTGGCGCAGCTCCCATTGTTCACCATTATGTGAATGTCGGTGTAGGAGTTTGTTCAGAGCTTCGCCACACGCCGCATCGTGCATGCATCAAATTAAGCCAACCTGATCCCCAGCAGCTCTGAACTCAGTTAATACGAGCAGCAAAAATGGGGAAATTTGTCAATACTCACATGCTCAATCTGTCTCCATTTCCCATTTGTGGGAAATGTTTGCCTCAATGAACATAATGGTTGCTGATTTATCCACATCAGACGAGTAATGGAAGGTTTTCCTTTTAGCTAATGGGAACGTAAACATCATCCATTTGAGTTTATATAAATACAGACAGACAAACTGAAGAAACTCAAATTGATTTTGTTGTTGTTGTTATTAAAAGCTGTTAGTTATTTACAAGTACATTAAAATCCCATTTCTTATGTGGAGGTCAGATATTGCCTTCATTTTGTTGACTAAATGTCCCTACAAAGACAGTAAAACCTAGAATTACATATATATATATATATATATATATATATGCTTAAAAGATAATGGCTTTAAAATGCATAGTTGTTTTGATATAGGAATTATAGGATAAGGGGGAAGAAAATATCATTATCTACTCTGTATAGATGGATGTATGGATGGAAATATAGATTGATTGTCAAATATAGATTGGCAAATAGACTAATAATTTAAATAAACTAATGGGCAGATAGGCACTCAATGGATGAATGAGGGGTGTATAGGTTGGCACAATAGATAGAGGTAGATAGACTGATGGATAGACAGTTGAATTAATGAATAAAGGTTGATGGATGAATGGATGATTGAGGGATAAATTGATAGATGGCAGATGTCTGGATTGATGGAGTGTTGGATGGATGCACTAATAGGATTTTACATTGGCCGATACCAATATCGACTTCAACAAAAAGCTTTTGTCTGATTATGATACCAATATTGGTCAATTTGATACAGTACCACACAGCAGTTTTCTGGTTTGAGCCTCGGCGGGGTCAGTTGGCACTTCTGTGTGGAGTTTGCATGTTCTCTCCGCGTTGGCGTGGGTTTCCTCTGGATACACCGGTTTCCCCCACAAGTCCAAAGACATGCTATAGTTGAATTGGGTAAGCTAAATTGTCCGTAGTGTATGAATGGGTTTCCCAGTACTAGGCTGCAGCTGGAAGGGCATCTGCTGCATAAAACATATGCTGGTTATATATATCCCTGATTAATAAAGGGACTAAGCCGAAAAGAATGAATGAATATAGATTGGGTTTATTTAATTCAACTGTACAACAGTTTGAGAAAGGCACAATCTACAAATGTGTTTCAATCTACAATGTATTTATTTTAACTTTTATTAGACTTTTATTTGACACATTGAGCATGTTTATTTAATAAACTTATTGAACAAATCCAGATGTTTTGCTAAATGTTAATTATAAGTTTTGCTGCTCCAGAAAAATAGTCCAGTCATTTTTTAAATTTTATTTTCACAACTAACCAGTGGTTTCGTGTCAGTGCTTGATCATGGTGCAGAACAGTTTCTTTCCTGATGCACGTCTGACATTTTATACACGCTTTAGATGGAGGTCTGATGTTTTGTAGAGATTAGTTTTTGTCTTTTGTAAGTATTTAATGATGTTGCTCTGAGAAAAAAAATGTTGGATTATTGAAAAGATGTCTAATTCATTGTATCCTTGTAACTATTAACAATATAAGCCTTTTTTTCTTTTACTGCAGATAGTTTTAAATTAATCCAATATTGGCTGATACGTCGGTGCATCCCTACAAATTGCATATTAAATTACTATGATTATTTATTAACTGTTTAATTACTGGGCTACACAGTGGCTCAGTAGTTAGCACTGTCACCTCACAGCAAGAAGGTCGCTGGTTCGAGTCCCGGCCTGGTCAGTTGGCATTTCTGTGTGGAGTTTGCATGTTCTCCCTGTGTTCGCGTGGGTTTCCTCCGGGTGCTCCGGTTTCCCATACAGTCCAAAGACATGCGCTATAGGTGAATTGAATAAACTAAATTGGCCATAGTGTATGTTTGTGATTGATTAGTGTGTTTGGATGTTTCCCAGTACTGGGTTGCAGCCGGAAGGGCATCTGCAGTGTAAAACATATACTGGATAAGTTGGCGGTTCATTCTGCTGTGGCGACCCCTGATAAATAAATGGACTAAGCCGAAGGAAAATGAATGAATGAATGTTTAATTACTAATATTTGTTAAAATCCTACTGTTGGATGATGGTTTACAAGTCAATTATATGCATCGCTAGTTGATATGTATTTACTGTGTGTATGTGTTTGCTGTGAGCAGAGAGTTGCGCAGGTGGCACCGCAGGACTTCCTGTCAGGACTCTGTGACAGCTGTTCAATAAGGCCTGATGCGCTGGGCTACCCGTGCCACATTTATCTTCTGCCCGCATCTTATCTGCAGTGTCTCAGCACTGAGAAAGTGTCAGCCATTAATCAGTTTCATCAGTAGTTAATGCTGCCCTCTGCACCCCCCTCCAAACACACACACACACACACACACACACACTCACTGCTCACCTGGCCTTGTGTTCAGCCTGTGTCTAGCAGCCTGCAAAAAGGTGGGAGTTTTCATTTGCTTCTCGTCAAGGTTTAGTCTAATCCAGCCAGTGGGTTTGAAGCTGCAGTGCGGTTCAGTCTGTCAATCAAAACAGCTTCACAATTTTGGAGGGCGATAAAATATTGCAGTCTTGGAGTCATAAATAAAGCATCTCTTTTAATTGGTCATGGAGTCTGATGCTGCCCTATTTTATTATTTCATATATACATTTGCTTCAAAAAAGGTTTTAATACATGAATGTACACTCAAAGATGCTGCTTGCTATAACTACTCATTTAAAATGAGCTGAATCAACACAATTCTTGATTTTTTTTTGCTTAATTGCTTTGTTCGATCCACTTAAGTTTGTAAAAACAATTAAGTTAACTGAATCGATTTGTGTTGGGACAACATGTAGGAGTTGTGTGGATCCCAATTCTTTCATTCATTTTCTTTTCGGCTTAGTCCCTTTATTAATCTGGGGTCGCCACAGCGGAATGAACCGCCAAATTATGCAGCATATGTTTTACGCAGCGGATGCCCTTCCAGCTGCAACCCATCACTGGGAAACATCCATACACACTCATTCACACACATACATACCCTACTGACAATTTAGCTTACCCAATTCACCTATAGTGCATGTTTTTGGAATGTGGGGGAAACCGGAGCACCCGGAGGAAACCCACACCAACCCGGGGAGAACATGCAAACTCCGTGGATCCCAATTACTTCATTTTTTTTCCTGTTTGAAAGTTAGAAATGTTAAGAATGCGTATGTTAGGTCTGTCAAATGTCTTACAAAGTTCAGCTGTAGCTCAAAGGCCTCAAAGTTTTCATATTATACTCTAGCTATGCAAGCTCAATTTTGTGCATCAGTGAATTCTGAAATGTGTCAGACCATGATGCATTATGAAATGCACAGACAGATCACATTCTCCTTGTTGCCTCAAGGGGCACCACAGTGATTGTTAGTGCACAACTTTATATTTATAGTCGCATGTCTCTAGCAGGTCATCTAATGTCAGTGGTGTGGCAGGTTCAGAAGATGCTTGCTCAACAATTACCTTAAATACATTGTTTTGAGAAAATTACCTGAATAATAACATATGGTTGATGACATTGAGCTTTGAAGTCTGACCTCTACCGCCCCCCAGTTATTACTGATGGCCCACCCACTGAATCAAGACTCCAAAGTGATTCCACTGGCTAAAAGAACTGTTAATATGTAATCCGTTCTTGATTAGAAATTCTAAACATCGCATTATGATGTATATTAAAGTTTACAGTTGGAAAATGTGTTGAGAAGTTGTTAAAGGCTCTTATACTCCCCAAGATGACATTCATTAGATCAAAATTGCAGTAAAAACATTAACATTGTGATTTTATTAATGATTGTATTAATATTGTAGTTTTATTAAAAAGGAAAATTACTGTTTAATTGGAAAGCATTCATTTAAAATATAACGTTTAGCAAAAATGTAAACATCTTTGATATCATTTTTGGTCAATTTAATATGTCCTTGCTGTGTATTGCGTCTTAGCAATACATTTTTACACTTTTACATTATGTAATAATGAAACTAGATTAATGCCTTGGCTTTGTGTTTGTGTCTAAACAATTAAAACCATTTTCAGCTTTAAGGGAGCATTTATATCACACATTTTTTAACTGAAAATGTAAATATTTTATGTATTTTGGCTGTTTATTTATACGACTCTTTCATTTTGTGGAGGTTTTGAAAAACAAAAATGATGCCACTTTAAACTGCATTCCTACTTTTTTAATAACAGTGACGTCATGCATGTTTACTGTAATGCTCGGTTCACAGCAGATGTGAAGCACTGCGTCACTCGCTCTAGTTTACCCACAGGAGTTTTTTGCCCCATGCAAATTGTTCACTCAATTTAAGTTTTTTTTTTAACTTGCTCATAAAATGTGTTTAAGGTGAACTCTGCATTCACAGCAAACGTGGTGGTATATTTTATCATTCATGCCACTCGGCAGAAATTCACCTCTATTCACCTAGTTGCAATAGGTTTGTATGTTATCTATGTGCAAGAATAGTTAAATTCCCATTTGATGTGAACACAGCATAAGGTTTATATGCATGAATGATTACTTGACTACCAAATCAACAATGCTGGACCGGAGTATGTGTTGATTTCTTATAAATATAAAGTGACATTGCCGGCTAGATAATGCAGCATTTTTATTCGTTTTTACAGATCTCTGTGAACGGGGATTATTTTGACAACATTCACATCTGTGCTCAAAACATAAATAATAAAAAAAAAAAACTTAAAAGTAAAAACATTTCCATTTTAGTTGTATATGAACATACCCTTACAGATCCATGCAATTCCCTTTGCGAACAGCACCATTTTGCCTTCCTTCAGTTATTGTTGGGTTGATCTTTTAATTTTGCCCCTCTCTTGATTTTAATCACAGATACAGTTTTAGACTTTTATTGCTCAATTTTTATCTCGGCTGCTGCGTATGGTGACAGTGATTGAAAGCTTGAAATGTTTTAAACAGGATGGAAGGCCTCCAGTGCAGTTCAGATTAATGTCGCCCACCCGGCTATGAAAAATATTTGCTTGAATAATTCATCGCACTTCCTTCCTTTCTCCTCATCATTCATTTATTCCTTCATTTTATTCTGGAGCAATTACTGTAGCCGGTGTCCTGTTCATCAGTCCAGGGACTATTATTAAAATCCTCTCCGCTTGTTTATTTCGCCTTTTGTAGCACAGGTACAGAGAGGACCAGAGGTTGTGCCTGCCCGCTTGATTTAAGACTCATTCTGCCTCTTCTGAACAATTAATGACCGTGTCACATTATCACAAACAGGGACAGAACAGAAGCCGGAGGATTTGTTTGTTTTTTTCAGCATGCGAAAATGGGCACTGCAGAATAAATTAGCTCAGTATTGACTTGGATCACACTATTTCCTGCCAAATGCTAGAAAACATAAAACCCTCCCTGCAGTTAAACAGGCCAAGATCCAGGGAGGAAAAGCCACCCTGGAGGGACTGGTTTGCTAACGCTTCATCGTGTGCTTACACAGAGCGCCCGTCTTAAGAAGATGCCACAGGTAGCATGTAAAACATTGTATACGCAGCTGAACTGGAAGCAAATAGGAGCTATTTTTGAATGCCAGCTAAAGTTGACTTAAAGAATAGATTTGTGCCTTGCGACAAAGCACACTGTGTGATTTAGGACAAATATACAGTTGGGATTACATTGGCAGCTCATTCGGAGTATGTCTTTGCTTTCATAATCTTTGATTTGCCCCGGCTGGATATTTCTGCCTCTTTCATGTTTGTGAATTAATTTGAAGTGCTAGGCAACTGAAGCATTTCAGAGAAAAGAGAAACAGTGTTAATCCTCAATGACTTTAAAGCAGCATGCTGTTCCATCTTTATAAATTGAGTCGCTCACCTATGCTTGCTTTTAAAATGCTGTTTCTACATTTTGTGCCGCCTTGTCTCAATTTTCACCCATGTAACATTTATCTTGAGCTTAGCACGACAGAAAAAAATAATTGGTAAGAAAACACAGCTGCTATTTTGTTTTTGTTTCAGTCAGTTTTCCCTTTAGAGAGAAGTTCATTTTTTTTTTCTTCGATCACCTGTTTGCATGCACCAAAGAAAGGTTCCTGTGGATAATATGAAAGGATGTTGAGAATCTTTGTCAAAAAACAAAGAAAGATTCTGTATTATTGTTGTAATGTAAAAGCATAGTTCACCCAAAATTAAATCCTGTCATCATTTACTCACCTTCTAAACATGTTTGAGTTTCTTTCTTCTGTTAAACACAAAATGAGATATTTAAAAAAACATGGAAACATGTAACCATTGACTCCCATAGTAGTTTTTTTTCTCTACTATGGAAGTCAATGTTTTCAGCTTTCTCCAAAATATATTCTTTTGTATTCAAAAGAAGAAGGAAACACATAAAGATTTATAACCACTTGAGGGTGAGTAAATGATGAAAAGATTTTTGGATGAACAATTCCTTTAAATGTAGAAATTATTTATCAGCCAACCACAGTAGCATCGCAAGGGATTCTGGCTCTTTTGCACATGTTTTTGATTGCCTTCATGCTGATAGAGTGTTATGAGTGGATCTTGAAGCCTTATGATTTTCTTTTCCCTGCATATAGCCAAAGTCCTTTCATCAGTATAAGTGGAAATACATTTTTTCCATTTGTCTTGACCAGAATGATAATTCTGATTGCTTAGATTGAAAATATGCTCCACACTATAAGATCTCATGGATGTCTGTAACACAAATGGTATGCGGCAAGTTATGCACCGATTTTTAATACCAAAGTATGAACAATGGCAGTAGTTAGTGTTCTATAAAAGCTTGTTGTCACTTGCATTACATATAGAACATCAACACATTATGATGAGTTAAATGAAAATTTATCATCCGAATAATACTGTTATGAACATAGCGAGTGCATTTGTTCTGTTTCATTGGGTTGAAGCGCATAAGTGCTCAAAATGCGGAAGTGACTCATTCAAATTGCTAATGAAATGTAAGGAGGGCAGAATAAGAGTGGGTGTTTTGAAAAGTGCTAAGAGTAATATTACTTTGGTGTGTGTAATCAAATTCTAAAAATATCAACCCAACCATTCTGTTTCATAGGACTCATGCCCTCGTGGTTTGCATTGGAATGGCAGCGTTGTAGCCGATTAGCTACGAAGCAAGTCAGAAATGGCAAACGCATTGGCCCCTTTAATCAATAATTTGTATGGAAACAAATAGTTTCTGCATGTTTTAAAAAGATCTTAAATTGTCCTTCCACAATTTAAGGCCATAAAAAAGTTACAACAGAGCAGAAAGTCTAAAAAGGAATGATCTAATATGTTTTATGTTTTAATAATCAGAAATATATAAATGTCCTTATATCAAGATGCCAAAATTAGGAAATTAAGTCTTGTGCTTAATTTAATTGAACAAATTTAATCAAGGTTATGCAAAAAAAAAAAGAGAAAGAAAATAACAAGTCTGTCTGTCAGGCTCGGGGAGGGAACCAGGTCTCCAGCGTGTGAGTGCAGTCACGTTACCACTGAGCCACTGGGAGTTGAAAAGCCCACAGTTCTTAAAACAGTTAACAAAAACAGGGAACTTCGGGTTCCAAAAATACATAAACTCAGACAGGCAAAAAACTTCACAACAGAAAAAAAATCCAGAAAACTCCAAGGAATAACTGATACAAGAGAACTAAGCTCAAATAACAAGAAGGGGAAAACCTCATAGTAGGTGACAGGCTTGGACCAACAATAACCGTGCAAAGAATAGCGGAAAGATAAGTGACTTATATACAAACAACTAAACAAGGCACATGTGAAACTGATCTGGGTGATTACAGATAACAAAAAAAGAAAAAGTCGAAATGACGACATCTAGTGGTGAATAAAAAAAACATTATATGAAAAATTTACCAAAAACCCTGACACTGTCATTGTGGAATGAATATTTCCTAAGCCCATTGGCAGATATTTGTTTTATTAAATTTATTTGTCCTACATAAATATATCTTAATGTAGGATTTGCTTTTAACATTTGCACTTACACAAGATGGCAAAAAAGGAAGATATATAGTTAGACAAACCTTACAATTTTTGTAAAATTTTTTATATATAATGAATTAAAATTGCTAAGAATTTTCAAACTTCAAAAATGTTGATCTTTATATATTTACATTTAGAGAATATATTGAAATAATTTTCTTTTAAGTTATTCATTAAATTGTTACATGTTGTTTTATTGCCACTTTTTATTGCCATTACAGCAGAAAATACAATAAATCATTAGAGTAGAGTACTGCAAAAATGTAAGTGGAGGCATGACTTTTTCCTACATTGAGCAAAGCATTGACCTCAGATTTAAGTAATCCTTTGACCAAAGCACCTCTTATGAGTTCTGTTTTTGTTCAGAATGTTTTAATATACTAATTGTTGAATTAACCACGCAAATGATGATAGGGTGTCCATAACTGTGTTTTTTTCCCGTCTGCTAAAAGTTGATATGGGTTTCAAAAGTAAAAGTAATATAATTACTGTTCAGAGAGAATAATTAGTAAAGTAACACCCACTACAATTTAGAGAAAGTAACTGAAGCAACCTATGACTTTAAAAGAGATGTAATTTTGTCTAAATTCCCTTATTTAAATGTGCTGTAATTGCTTATGAAGTGGTATGAGCAGAAACGATTTTGTCACCTCTTCGCTTAGATCAATAACACAGTAAAAAGGCATAAACAGTTCACTTCTTACTGACGCCTGACAATCTTCTCACCTTTCGATGTGAGAAAGTGTGTCGGGAGTGCTTTCCATCTGGTGCCGTGCTTCTCTCCCTCTCCCTCTCCCTCTCTCTCTCTCTCTCTGGTTCTGTTAAAGAGCAGCAGGCCCATTATCCTCTTATTTGTCTCACATTGTTGTTCGTGTTGGCTTAATGATTGGAAACAGCACGTCTCTTCATTGGCAGGCTTGTCATTGTGTCACAATTGATGAGGTTCTGTAATTAACGCTGTGGAATTAGACAAGCTCTGTGGAACGTGGTCCCCAGAGTTTAAAACGGCAATGCTCACCTCGCAAAAAAAAAAAGCTGGCCAGTGCTTGAGTTTAGGGTGGGCCCGTCTCAACTCGCTGACTCCAAAATGAGTTACTATATGATTCAGATTGCCAGTGTTTTTAAATGAAGTCTGTGCAAATGATTTTCTCGTTTGCACTTGTCTTTGTGGTGGTCATTTATTGCCATGCTACTGACTTTTGCATCAGGGTGGACAAGTGTCACAATGAATTAATGCTTGTTTTGAGAAATAATGTAATCTTCATCATTCTAAATGTTACAGTTTGCTCTCAATAGTCTCTCACAAACATCACTAGTCTCTCAAAGGTCTTCACTAGTCTTATAAAGACATCACTAGTCTCTCACTGGACTTCACTAGTGTTCTACAAACATTACTAGTCTCTTGTCGTAAATAATAGTCTCTCACAGACATCACTAGTCTCTTAAAAACATCACTGGTCACTCAAAGGACTTCGCTAGTATCTTACAGGACATCGGTAGTCTCTCAAATACAACACTAGTCTCACACAGGTCTTCATAGTCTCTTAAAGACATCACTAGTCTCTCACAGAGCAATACTAGTATTTCACAGGACATAGACTTTCACTGGATTTCACTAGTCTCTCACAGACTTCCCTAGTCTCTCACAGACTTCCCTAGTCTCTCACAGGACAGTACTATTTTCTCAC
This sequence comes from Danio choprae, assembly GCA_903798125.1. Taxonomy (NCBI): domain Eukaryota; kingdom Metazoa; phylum Chordata; class Actinopteri; order Cypriniformes; family Danionidae; genus Danio; species Danio choprae. The sequence continues at coordinate 12,174,649 of CAIGQW010055694.1, read as the reverse complement.
AGGCTTCACTAGGCTCTCTTTATCAGCCCATTAAGATCCTCCCCATTATCATGTCCTCTCATGCCTTTTTTCAGGAACTTAAAGGAGTTAGTGACATTGTAAAGAACACATATTTGAAAGAAACAAGTTCTTATACCCACATGGACTGGGGATTCACATAGAGTCATTCAAATGACAACTAAAAACCCATCTCTTCCGAGATAATCTGAACCCCTCTGAGCAAAACCAAGCCTTCCCTTCCCTTGCCTCACACAGGTCAGTAGGTTTGACAAATCAGCTGTAGAAAACACACTCTTTCATCTCTCTGACACTTTAACCGACACTTGCACTAGTTTTGCACATTTGTACCAGACAGATACTTAAAATCACTCCATATAAAAAAAAAACATTGCGCATTTATGAAGTGTGCCTTACACAGGTGAGTGGGCTTGACAAACCACCTGTAGAAACACTCTCACAGAAAAAAAACACTCCCCCCTCCTAACTCTAGAACTTGGTCCTCTGAGCACAAAAAGTTAATTTGTATAGTTAGTACTTTAGTTAGTACCTTTGTGTATTGCCTATTTTTGTTGTATTGCTGAATGCCTCCTCAATTGTAAGTGGCTTTGCATCTTCTAAATGACTGAATGTAAATGTTATACAGTGGCCTAAAGGGTCCCTTTGGTCTTCACCTGGACAACCTGCTGTCTGAGGGTTTCAGTCGCTTCAAAATGGCTCACCAAGTCAGTGAAGACTTGGAAGATTAGGCTGTCAGTTACAAAATGTTTGAAAGATAATTATGAAAATTACGATCAGGTGCCATATTAACACAAATCACTGAGGTTTCTGAAATGATTCTCTTGATCACTAATCTTCCAGAAGTGTTTTATGTGCTTCAGAATAAATGTAACTCATGAAATATTTAAAAAAAAAATGCTTGGTAGCGTTTTACAATACGGGTGTAGTAGTTTATGTTAGTTAATACATTTACTAACACAAACAAACAATGGACAATACATTTATTACAGTATTTGTCCATGTTACATACGTGAAAATACAGTTGTTCATTGTTAGTTAATGTTAACTCAAAGTGCATTAACTAATGTTAACAAGCATGAATTTGGATGTTAACAATGCATTCTTAAATATGATTAATAAATGCTGTACATGTATTGTTCATGTTAGTAAATAATTTAACTAATGAAACCTTATTGTAAAGTGTGGCCAAATGCTTTTTTACTTATGTTAGGCTGATTTCAAATAGCAGTGAGCTTAAAAATATAGTAAATCCTTATCCATTTTCTAATTTAGATTTTTTTTTTTCTTCTCCCCCATTATTATCCAAGCGCGGATAATATTGAATCTGAAAGCAGGCAGCAAGTACAGGAAGTGTTTAGGTTGTTCTCAATCAATGAGGCGAGGCTCTGCGTTTGGGTCATGTTTGGGCTGACGCTAAGAACTGTGCATTTGTGTAAGGCATATTGTCCTGTCTGGATGAGGCATGGTTTGTTCTTTTCCTTGTTCAGGAACGTTGCCCTTGGCTAACGAGAGGCTCCCGTCTCCGACAATTGGGAGTGAGGTCATTTCCTGTGGCCCCTGGCTGGACTCGCTGTGTTCTGTTCTGACGGGCTCTGAATCTAAACAGCTCTGCCTGTTAGCCAAACTGTTTATCTCTTTCTCTCTCTCTCTCTCTCTCTCTCTCTCTCTCTCTCTCTCTCTCTGGCTTCAATTTGTCTGTAGTCTCCCCAGCCATTCAGCTTGTGATCGCAGCTACAAAACCAAACCTTTTTGTTCCCCCCTGGTTATAATTCACGTCACTCTGTTAATTGGCTATATTAACCGTGTCTGATTGAAGCACATTTGCTGAGGCAAAAAGAGAAAAATGCACAAATAGCCTACTCGGGGGACAATTATCTTTTAAAATTGAAGGGACGTCTCCATTACCAGTCAGATCCTTTGTAGTTTAAATGAATTGCTGTAACACGAAGCTCAGTTGTGCACGCTCGTGTGTGTATTTATTTATTTATTTAAATAGCACAATGAATTCCCATACTGTGCATTTAGTAAGCAACCAAAGCTTTATGCAGCACAAACCCTCCCTCAGTTGAAATATGGCCAGATGATGTTTATTTTAATTACACGCTCATTCAAACATCAGTGATATAATGTTTTGTGTTCCACACTGTGACTCTATATGTAGAATTTGTGTACAGAATGTACACTACTCTTCTATTTTGGGGATGCAATAATGTGATAAAGAATGAAGAAATTCATATTTTTATTCTGAAAGGATGTATTAAATTAACTGTAAAGACAAACTGTTCTATTTAAACAATGCACTGAGGGTTTTTTCCCTATACATGTTGGTCACCCTTTTATTTAGTACTTTTTGCAGCCTCAATTTGCTTTTTTGTCTGATGGGGTTGGAGAAAACCTTGGAAAGAGTTTATTTTTCTTTCTCACCTAATCTCCTAAGATCCTTCATTCTCTGGTCCATGTTGGTTGTCTTTCCTCTTCAGTTCACTCACTCATATTCTATAGGGTTCATGTCAGGGGACTGCACAACCTTACTGTTGTGCTCAGTGATCCGTTTTTGCATTGATTTTTTTATGTTTGTTTTGGATTATTGTCCTTGTAGAAGATCCAACCATAGCCCGTTATAAGACTTCCAGTATAGGCTGTCGGTTTTCATTTTTATCTGTTGGTATTTAACAGAATCCGTGATGTTGTGTATCTACTGTAAACAACATGTCCAGCCAAAAAAGACTCTCTTTTAGTTCATCTGACCATAGAACTGTGTTGTTTGAAAACCCAGTAATGTCTGACAACTGACTGCTGGATTTTGTTTTCGAATGTGTACAGAGGAATGCCTTTTGTGAAACCGTCGTAAAAAAAAAACATGTGGCGACTAAGGCACTGTTTGATTTATTTATTTATTACGTTTTTCCTACTCCGAGTCTCAACTCATTTTTGTAATTCTCCAGCTGTAATCCTTGGAGGGTGTTTTGCCACTCAAACTATCCTCCTCACTGTGCATCAAGACAAACATGCTCTTTCAGTTTTGATGAATTATTGGAATAATGGTAGAAATGTGAGCACCAGTATTGGAAAGTTATTACTTTGATATTTATGCAAAGAATCATTGTAAACATAACAAATGATTCCAGTTAAAATATACTTATAAGTTCAGGTTTTAATCTCTACGAACTTGAATTAAGTACTGATATAGAATTTACTTGTTTGTTTTTATTCTTGCCTGAGCCAACATGTTTAATGTACTAACATTTGTTTTCCTGTGGTTTTTGCTTCATCGTGTAATCATTTTAATCAGTGCAGTTACTTTTAAAAGTTTGCTCTTTTGTTTTTCTCCTAAGAAACCTTGTACATTTGAATGTCAGTACAAAATTGTACAGCAGTGCAATCATTCAATTTCATGAGATATTGGTTGCTGAAGCACCTGCTGTCAAAATGTGAAAGAAAACACAAATAATTTAATATTATACCAACATAAAAAGTCTCATTTAAAGCCGGGGTGGTTTTTTTCAGAAATGTTTTTTTATTGAAAATCTTTTCCAACCAAATTATTTATAACAAGCAGTGCAATAAGAATGTTTACATAATCTATGATTCACACTGCATGAATAGCTGTGCACCTGTTTTAATGCACATTTTGAAATATTACATAAACATTATTAATGGAAATGCCAAGATGTGCATACATTTTGAAAATGCACATAAAAAATGTATGCACACAGTATGAGTATGATACATTTCATATGGAAAAAAATTCACATAAACACATTTACCGATTGAATTCAGGCACGCGCATCAAAAACGTTATGCGATTTTGTTTTAACAGATCATGTGATGATAAAAATGGGTGTGATGGGAAAGCATTATTGGACAAACCAGGGGACCGACCACATTGTAAATCACCTGAAATGTTGTTTTGGTCATTCTAAAATCCCTCAGGCAAAGTCCGTCATCAAAGTGGTTTGGTATTATGCTCTCCCAGAATTGTCTTGAGAGTCTGCGTTCCCAAAGAGTGGCTTCTCCTACCTCAGCAAAAATCCATTTTTTCCACAAGTTTACCAGGAGGTAACTGTTTTGTTCTCATTGACTCATTGGATGCAAACTGTGATTTATTCACAAATGTTTTATGCGATATTCCAGTTTTGCCCATACATTTAATTTACATTGTATCGAAACATACTGTAGCTAATTGTCACTTACGTGAACACGCATTTGCCAGCAAGAGAAAATCAGGACTAAAATAGTGCAGTGTGAACTCAGCACGAGAAACTGTTGAAATACTAAAGAGTATTTTTTTTATTTGCTGGCTTTCATAAGATTTTTGTTGTCAATTTGAGAACTTTCACTTTAAACTTCATCTGCTTAATGTCACACAAATTGACCTGAGATAATGCAAAACTTTACTTTGCAAGAAGTGTTTTTCTTTTTTGCATGACTTTCTCATGTGCTGCAACACATGTGTGTGTGTCTCTGCGTCTCAGTTAGGTGTGATGAAGGGTGTGGTGCTTCCTCAAAGTTTCTCATGTCTCTCAGCGTGAAGGAAGAGGTGTTGGAGTGCCGGTGCGGCGGGTGCTTTCAGGCCCGCTGCTGTATCAGTGGGGGTTATGACACTTGTCGTTGTTTAATTGCCTGCAGCTCTGTGGTGCCAAACTCCAGCAAACTTTTCTTAATTAGGACCACTGCCAGCTCTGACGAGCACACGGGAGCTGGAGACGCAGGAGAGGATGAGCAGAGATATTTTGGCAATTAAGAAGCACGATGCATGAGCTTCTACAGAGAGAGAAAAAAGGAAAAGGCTTTAAACTATCTCTGCATGAACCTCGTTTTTTAAGATCATAGACTAGGCGTCTTGTAAAAACGAAAAACACAGCAGTGACAGCTGATGCGTGAAGGATCAGTAGACAATGACAAGACTTTGATAACGATTAATGAATTTAATTAACTGGTTATGTGGCAAAGTACAGGAAATGGAAAGATGAGATCTGTCAGAAATGACATATGTGCCATCAGCAGAAGAGCACAGCCGGAACATTAGGGAGGAATTTACTCAGAATGAGGCTGATAGCACTCTTATAGTAAATAATTTGGAGTTTATTCCAAAAATAGGTTGTGATCCGCAAAATAGAGCAATGAGTGGATATATGGTTATGCTGGATCAATCGAATATAACTTGTGCTATAAACTGAACTCACTGTTAAAACTAATGTTTAGAAACTGATAAAACATTTTTCACAGAATATGGCTGTGATTCTTTTCATTTTCTCTTTTGTTAATTGCATTATCACTTCATCACTAGCTCATTCAGTTGCATGTCAGCAGAAATTTAGCATGTGTTAACACTGTGTTCACATTAGCTGTTGTAATGAAAGTTATGCTAATTTGTGGAATGTTGCTGTAGTCAAGTTTCTGCAATAAGAAAGTCAAATCAAAAAGTTGGTGATATATTGTTTGTATATAATTATTTTATTTATTTAATAAATACATTTTATTTATTTATTTTATTTTATTTTATTTTCTTCGGCTTAGTCCCTTTATTAATCAGGGGTCGCCACAGCAGAATAAACCGCCAACTTATCCAGCATATGTTTTACACAGTGAATGCCCTTCCTGCTGCAACCCAGTACTGGGAAACCCATGCACAATCATTTACACACATACACTACGGCTAATTTAGTTTACTTAACCTAATGTATTTAACCTTTGTAGCGCATGTCTTTGGACTGTGGGGGAAACCGGAAAAAAACCCACACAAACATGGGGAGAACATGCAAACTCCACACAGAAATGCCAACTGACTCAGCCGAGGCTCGAACCAGCGACCTTCTTGCTGTGAGGCTACATCACTAACCACTGAGCCACCGTGTTGCTATTTATTAATATTTTAAATATATTTATGTTTCATTTTAATTTAGTTTCAGGTACTTCAGTGATGTCTTCTTTATTAATTTTAGGCTTAATTTAAATAAAATTCTAAAAGTTTTACTTTTAGCATGTTTATAATGTTTCTTTTTACTGTTTTTTTGTAAATGAAATTTAAAGAAATGTAAATTAGTTTAATTTAATTTAAGACAAGGATTATTATTATTATTATTATTATTATTATTATTATTATTATT